>JAPQRN010000001.1:1862756-1876708 GCA_037367275.1 Coranthus polyacanthus
GCGGTGGTGGGGTGGACGTGGTGGTGGTGGGGGGGGGGGCTCCCACACCTCATTTCATATCCCTACATCTCTTTGTTCAGTAATCCTGCCCTGCAGCGTCGCGCCTCTTCTCATTGCCAGCAGAACCTCAAAGGGCCTTAGCTTTAGCACTGGTAGCATTTCACGTCTCAGCATAATCCTGTTTTAGACCTTTGTTGTAGCCCGAGAACTGATAAAGAGCCACTTAATCATTATAACCTGCCATGAATGGATAATGTAGAGTGAACTCTCAGTATTGTTACTCACTATTGATCCGTGCACACATCTAAAATGTCTTTGTTTCCTTCAGGGACTGATGCTGACGTCTCCCATTAATCTTGACACTTGGCCTGTGGATAAACACAAACGTTTAAGGCTCTGAGGTCAGCAGGTTTACTCCTGTGGCTAAAGGTTTGCGTCTCTAAACTGGACAAGCCTCACCTTACTCTCCTTTACGTCACAGTTCTTCGTACCAGGTTTGTCACTGGCAAAATTGCCAATTTGAATAGATTCCTGTGTTTGATCACAGCTCAGCAGCGCAACAAATCACATCTTGTGTTCATCCTGTCTGAGAAATCGAGAAGCAGAAGTATTCATTCACCTTTTGCTGTGCCTTTTCTTTTTTAAATCAGGTCTGGTTAATAACACCCAGGTGAATGGGAGACACATTAGATCAGCTGAATCTCTTTGATTGCTTTGATGGGATTCATGCCTGACTGACTTTCTTCTGTAGAAAGAAGCTGACAGCAGGAGGTAAAACTGACTGCAGGGGTCATCCATTCAGAATACTGTCTATCACACTAATCTACAGAAGCAGGACATTTATTTTAAATTATAGTCCAAATTATAGTGATTACCACATCACTAAGTCATTGTGATTGCAAATTACCCAACTGTGGCACACTGACTTACAGTCAAGAGACAAATAACATTTTCAGATTTGTTACTTAAAGGTCCAGTCTAACTGCAAAAAATAACAGAATTCTGTTTCCATTAGTGTGTAATCACCTGAAACTAAGAACCTGAGAATGACATGCATATGGACAGAAGGAGTGGGTCCTCTCCATGGTCTTCCTCTTCTCCAGTTTTCATTTTTATAGCAGGTGTAATCCAGCATTAAGGTGCATTACGATCACCTTCTACGTTTGAGTGTGGACTAGAGTTATTACTCCCTTAAGTGTGTGTGTGTGTGTGTGTGTGTGAGGCATTCAGTTGGTTTCAATCTGCTCGACGTCACTAAATATCACACACCAAGTAAAAACAAGTAAAAGTAATCATGTCAAGCTGTAACTGGGGTTGGGACAAAATATTGAAATGGAAAATATCGAGTTGGACTTGTTTACAAACGTCAGTATTTTGATTGAAACATGCAGTCGCTCTTTGTGGAATGATGGCACGCGCAGACGTGGAAGTTGCAGTCAGCGCGTGAGACGCTTCGTTTCACCTCAGATTCTGATTCTGTGACAGTGACACCACAGAGCGCTGGGTAAATACATCATTCCTTGGGTTTTTTGTTGCGTTTTTTACTATATATTTTTTTTACAAAGACATTGTGATGTTAAATGATTGTCATCGCAGAATCACTGCGTCGTGATGCCGTTGTTATCATGGGCGCCATATCGCGTCAGGATGGTGTCATGGGTTACTCTGTACTCTGAGATAAACGTAGTGGAGTAAATGAGGACAGCATTTCCTCTGAAATGTAGTGGAGTACAAACACAAAGTAGGATAAAAGAGAAATACAAGTAAAGTTTTCTTGAGTAAATGAAGGTAGTCCCACCTCTGGTATTTACAGTATATTTTAGATGTTGTTTCAATAATATCTCAAATCTTTTTAGCAGGAAGTCCCATTGACGATGCTCTTTTACAAGACAAACCTGGCCAAGGTCACAAAAAGCCATACTAAAACAGAAAAGATGTCTATTTAAACACATTTCCTTCACCACATTCTTTGTGATGACCTTAAATTCATCAACTGATACATCGGCGTACGTTAAAAAACAACCACTTGGAGACTTTTAACAGAGCTGAGACAGAGATAAGCTGGGACAAGCCGAAGGTTTACACACCATCACTTCAGAGATAAAAATGTACCAGTGCCGTTGTCGTCGAGTGGTCAGTGATGTCCAACCCACCCAATCATAAAGAATGCAATTGTGAGCAGCTTTACATTAGTAATGAAACGTAGAGATGTGTGTGAAATGGAGGAGGCATAACAATGTGTCAACGTAATCAATCAAAGGCAGGAAAGTAGCATCCACATGTTCAAAGCAAGATATGCTTTCAAATAAAAGCTGTTCTTTACTTTGAGCGTCCGGACTGAGTACGTTGCTCAGTCTATCCATAGACCCACATACTGACACATGAAGATGCTAATGCTGAATGTTGATGCCACACTGAGGTCATATAATTCATTCATGCGGATCTCATCGATCGGTATGAAACTGACAGAGGAAGAGGATGTCAGGTTCGTACTGCATGTGGCTTTTAAAGACGTCCACTGAGCTGGATGTCCACAGTGAGGTGTCCACAGTCCCAAACAAAAGATGACAGTCGCGGGAGAACTCGTGGTGAAATTTTTAGCCGTCACTCAAAAAACAGTTGTCCTAGACCCCGATGCGAGTCATATCCACGCAGAGTTTCTAAACGAGACAGCTCACAAAAAAGTCTGAATGTCAGAAATTTAGGACTGAACTGTTGGTAGGACTCACGGTTACAAATCGGTTCATCATAATGTTATGAAATAGTATAAAAATACACTTTTTTTGTGTGAAAATTTGGAAAAGATTTACTGCCAACTGTTCGGCCCAAGTGTTTTTTGGATTTTTTTTGCTGCAATTTTTATCTGTACTTTTACATCCCCAATTCTGTAGTAAGTGAAATTGTATAGTCTGACATTTTGCAGCTCGACTAATCATAGACAGTGTGACATGCAATGATCCTGCAAGACTGATGTTGTTGCACAGCATATGAGCCTTGAACGTATTCACAGAGTTTAAAGGGTTGAATAAATCAAACCAAAAAAATGCAGAGTTTGTCATTTTGTCAATGTTACATTTAAAGCAGAGCTACTGTAAGTGGGAAACCATTCTTTCATTTTAAATCAGTGTTGGATAATTGACAGAAGTTTGCTTGACTGCAAAACAGCAACTAACACTCACTACCTTGAATATTCCAAATGTAGCACTTTCTGATTAAGATGTGTCGGTACGATGATGCTGTTCAAGTCTTAGGGCTGTTCTTTGGGCACATTCAGAAAGTGCATCTCAGCTTTGGTTTCCTTCAACAGCTTCTTCAGTTTACGGTCAGCTCTGTGGAGGATATGCGTAAGATGACATCTTCAAACTGTCAAAAAAAAAAAAAAAGTCAAAACCAAAGGATGTCAAGAATTTGTGTTGGGCTTAAAAAAAAAAAGTTTGTCTCGAAGCAGAGACATTTTGAAAGCTGTAACTTAGTTGTAATTTACTTGATGTGGTCTAATTGATTAAGTGCCTTCATGGTTTGGCTGTGAAGGGAAAGTATTCTGTCTTGGAAGTGACCTCTTGCAGTTTCTTTGACTTTGAGTTTGTGGGATTATAAGGTTGTAAAGTGAACGTGTGTTCTCTGAGCTCTGAGGACTTTAAAGGAGCATTCAGCTTCACGCTACAACAGAGCCCATCTGCAACACTAGTGCGCGTAGGCGGTGAAAGTATGGCAGGGGAGGGTGCCAGCACATACTGCTATGGAGAGGGCACACACACCGAGTATCCAGCACCACCTGTCTCACTTGGGTAACTGATGAGCACAAGGTGTGCGACGGTGTGTGCTCTCATTTATCTGCAGAGGAGATGAGTAAGCAGATTCACCTGTGGTGTCGTCCTCAAGTGCTAATTATGCGGTCAATTTTCCGCAACAGAGGACAGTGTGTGTGTGAGCCTTTTAGAGACAGATTTATTATATCTGCATGAATATGGAATAGAACGTGTCGAAAAAATGCAGCTGTACTCGCTCTTTTTTCTTGTTTAAGCAGTTGTGTGCTTGTGTTTTTGTGTGTGGAGGTTGTTGCTGGTGCTTTCAAGCGCCTGCCTTCGCCCGCTGTGGCTTGGCAGGGAGACGCTGCCGCTGACAGCTCCTGAGCAGGAGAGTGCCACAGGCAGAGCTCGGGCATGACAAACCCTTCTGGAGCATGTTTATGAGGCAACGGAGCCGAGATACAAAAAAAAAAAAAAAAAAAAAAGAGGACGCTCGAATCCCTAAAGCCCTGACCTTCTGCATAATTCTCAATCTACCGTGTGCGTGTCCCATGCTGAAAACATACTTAACCCTTCATGGTATGGTACTGTGTCACAACTTGGGTGTTATTTTTGAAAGTTTGGGCCACTGTTTCTAGCAGAAAGGCTGACAGTGAACACAAAAAAACTAATTGCCGAGATCTGGGAACATGCTGTTGTTTTAGCGAAGTTTGATAGAGCTGTCGGGTGAACAGACAGGTTGAAAACACGGAGACAGTTCAATCTAGAAACACTATTATATCCATCATCATCAGACTGACATGAACTACGCAGGATTCTAAAAAAGGAAATTTTAACACATCTCCCCCGCTTGGTACATGTGTGACAGTTGCATGTTGCTGTCAACACTAAAGGAGTGGTGGAAAATGTCAAAAACCACTTCGCAACATGAATAACAGAGCCAGTTATTTGCACATTATTATTTTTGTCACCACTTAAAACTATAAAAATAAAAAAATCCCAAAAACCTGGAGACTTCGTTTGTGCACTTACACATAAGATCTATACAAATCTATACAAATAAAACTACTTTGATTATTTGCAATAACAATTTCCTCCAAATATGTTCCACTTCCAAATACCATGAAATAGGGATATTATAGTTAACAACAAGCTCAAAGGAGCTCTGAAATAAAAAAAAAAAAACACTAAACAACTGGTCTCTTCATAAAAACCTGAAAAACCAAAACTAAATAAAAACTCAACCCAGTCAGTTCCGCAAAATAAAACTAAAGCTACTCATGCAAATCCTAAATTAACGTCAAACTGAAACTGTCATAAAACTAAACCTAAGTCAAAGAACAAACTGAACTGACTAAATACAAGCAGAGACTCATGAAAGTGAACTTTAATAACTCCTCTACTTGCGGCGAAGCCTTCTGAGTCACTAATTAACTGATCCGAAATATTTCACATATATACAGTGAGATCATCTGAAGACGCTAACTTTTTATTCCATTCAGCATTCAGGTCTGACCCCTTTTGTTTCTTTTTACTATTCTTCTACCATGTTGCTTCATTATTCCTAACCTGGACAGTATCAGCGCGTAGAGTTCACAATACCAACTTGACGCCTGTTACAAAACCATTCGACTGTGCAAGTGAAATGCTTAGTTTTATCTAGGTTAAACATTACCCAGAGAGAGAACGAAGACAGCAATGGAGCAATTACTGGAAGTGCTTTTAATACCAGGACACTAATTACACTCACCATCTGCAAAATACTGTGCAGGAGTGATTCCCAAGACTGTAGTGTTGTTACGCTTTCATCATGATCACACTTTTCCCCAGGAGGAAACGCTTCCTTCCAACTTGGGACCGATGCTAAACTGCAAATGGCTCCTGTCAAGTGCTGAGATTTAGCCGTGTGATTATTATCCTGTTAGAGGTCACAGTAACATTGAATTAGTTCTGCACACACGTTCAAGTTAATTTGAAGACTGCAATCTAATTAAAAAAGCCACCGAAAGAGCTTCATGGGGTAATATAACAATATAAAGGCTAAAACACTGATCTGAGCATCTGAAATCTGAGCATCAAAAAGGTAGAGGTGGATAATGTTGGTGCAGACCTCAGATCAGCAGGCAGTCTGGTCCAGGCTGTAGGCGCCGAAACACAGACTTCAGCACGTTTAAAGGGAGCTCTGGTAATCTGAAGGAGACGGCGATGTGTTCTGACCTGAGAAATCTGCTGGGTTGATAAATTAGAAGCGTGTTAGAAACATACTCTGGTGCCAGGCCATTAAGAGCTTCATAGACCAGCAGCAGGATCTTTAAGTCAATTCTGTAACGGAGTGGAAGCACCACATTGATATTTCGTTCCATCGTTTTGAAGTCAAAGTTCAGCCACCTGCATTTGGAAGAACTTTTACATTTCACTTTCTGGCAGGTGATTAGCGTAGCATAGCACAGACAAAACTGAAGACTGTCTCTAAAACCACAATTTTTATTTTGTGAAAAGACGAAACGGATTACGAAATGCGTTGTTTCGAGAGATTTACAGCCATGAGTTGGAGCCGTTTCCTCCGCCTTGCAGTCTTTATGCTAAGCTGGGTTAAATGCCTTCCACCTCCGGCTCCTTTCAGACATTACTGTGGAATCAAACTTTGCATAAAAGAAAGACATCAGTGTTTGTTTGGATGAAAATTGAGAGTTTTAACTATTAACCACTGCATGCATTGCAGCAACAGTAATACAGGACATCTCACACCCAGTGAATCACCACTTCACTCTACTGCCCTCTGGACGCCGGTACACAACAGGCTGGTGTTGAAAGAAAAATGAAATCCCACAGCGGCCCTACAAGAGTACAGGATATAAAAGTAATGCAGTGCGCACAGATTTATGTCAGCATGTGTTATAAATGTAACAGTGTGTTTGTCATATGTTAATGTGAGAAGGGCACAATAAAGGCTGAAGTCAAACGCAGGTCTCTCTTCACTTTTCCTCACTCACCTGTTGTCACATGACTGAACTTCCATGGTCACGTGACAACACCAGAGACGCGTCTGTCTGGCAACGAGTCGGTGCTAGATGTGGCTTTTTGAAAAGGTCAGCTAAACGACATGAACCTAAAAGTCAGTCATGGGCTTACAGTAGCCAAGCTGCTTGTTTAATGTTTTGTCGAAGTGCTTTGTTGCGTACGTTTCAAAAACCTCTGTTATTTTATACCCCAGACTGAAAGCATGAAAATAATCTCGGAGTGGGAGGAAAAACAGTAAATTCACATATTTAAAAAACACGGAAACCTTGAAATTCTTGGTATTTTTACATAAAAAAAAAATGAAAGTGATTATCAAAGTAGTTTCTAACTAGTGTTTGGTCAGTCAACCAACAGCTCTACTTCTATGCACAGTTTAATTTTATAACTAAGCATTACACAATATTCTATGAGCTCTTCGTACGTAGTGCCGCTGCGGATCATTAAAAAGTCTTAAAATGTCTTCAATTTTGTTTTCGCTCTAAAATATATCTTTACATGTCTAGAACTGTAGGAGGAGAGGCACTGAACTTGATGCAGAGAGTTTCTATTTTTTGTTCAGTGTTTATGTTTTATTCTACTGGTATTCATTCATATCTCATAATAATGAACATTTCAGTTGGCTGTATGTACTAGAGACGATTTGTCTATTATGAACATGTCGGCTCTGGCTAAGCCTTCAGGCCCTGCCACCCGTCATTAAGACAACATTCAGCAACATGTTGAAGGCAGAGGAGCTGTGGGTTTTGCAAATAAGCTGACTCATACATTCATACATACAGTCCTCAGTAAATGTTTTGTGTTTTCTTCTATTTCCTGACATAACAACCAGTCACAGCAGGTTGCCCCTCTGGCTTTTCCAATCTAGCCCCAGCCATCTCCATGTCTCTGATGTTGTCTGCTTTCCATTCCCTCTGTTTGAGGAGGACAGTAACATTGTATGAGAGTTTACATGCTAAGAAAAAGCATTGACGTAAACCGTGACATCAAATTGTTTCCATCTATTATTTCCAAGGTCACGAATGGACCTTCACCTCCACAGAATGGACTATGTGTCCTCAGGGCAGAGGCTGACATAACCTGAGGACTAACGGTGTGGAACACTACATTATCTCGATCCCTTTCGTGACCTCACTCTGACCTGAAGACTTTGCAGCGGGCTCTGCTACAAAATGGCTTCCTGTCACTCTGCAGGATGTGATTTATTTCACTGGCAGTATAATAAAGCTCAGAGACAAATGATTTACCCTGTAATCAATATTGATTCTCATTGTTCTCTTTTTGTCTAATCACCTTAATTGCTAAAATACTGTTTTAGAGAGCTGATAATCACAAGCATAATAACTCTTCGCTTCTGCTAATCCTCCTCCAAAGCTACAGTGGAAATGCTGTATTTTCAGTCTTTTTAAAAATCTCAATTAATTAGTGTTACATCAAAGAAGTAGTCTCACTCTATAAGCAGGAAGGTAATTAGGCACTAATGAAGAAGACCGAACTGCTTTCATTCCTTCACTGTGACACTACAGGCTTGCGTCACATCAATATCTCACTTTTTACCCCCCCCGGGGAGTTGATCAGCCAGGCGCTGGGTGAGGCTTTAAACCCCCCTGGGTGAGATGAGACATGCAGGGGGAGAAGAAGGGGAGTGCTGCTCCTAATGACAAGCGTAGGAGCTCAGACTGTCGAGAAAGCCCGACTTCAAAGGAGCGAATGAGAAGAGAGGAAGACGGCAAACACAGGCAGCCGTAACACGTCAGAACAGACAGAGGGGCTGAGGGCGTCCGAAGGAGCAGAGAATAAAGGTTTGAACCCGGAGGCTGAGAAGATCACTGCCCTCCAACACCGACAGAGAGACACCTGGCAGTCACGTCCACCCCAACGGACGCACGGTGCGCCGTTCAAACCAGGGTTGGGACAAAATAGTGATAAAAGGTTCAATATGTAAGATGTGTGTGCTCGTGTGCTTGTGTTGGAGTTTGTGTTGCTGCTGTAGAGGAGCAGAGGCACTGAGGGAGTCAGCACAAGGATTTTCACAGAAACACCGACCTGATTCCTACATAGAAATCAGGCTGTTATCATGGATGTAGGCAACTGAGACAGTCATTAACTTAGAAATGGAGCACACATGAATTTTATATATTGAACCCTTAAGTGACCACTTAAAATTTCCAGAAGCCCATTGAAACTGTCTGCATATAACCAATGGAAGATGATACTTGAATTTTAGCTCCACGAGTGGCATAAAGCAGCAAACAGCAACGTGAAGGACTGGTGGATAGTACGCCGAGACGCATGAAACCTATGGAAATCGGGGTTATTTCGCCAAATATTGATGTCTGGATGTCAAAGTTCAAACATTAGTATTGTGTTGCATTAAATTGAATATGCCCTTGTTTTCTTTTCACTGTATGAGCTGAAAACACTGCATTTTTTGTTCCTTAGACCCATAAGCATGTAATATGTAACATCATCAAGGACGTAGTGGATGTGCAACTCAACAACAGACACATCAAACTTTAACTTTTCCGGCATCTAAGAATTAACATAATGGTGCCCAAGGTTTGAATTGATTAGAAAAGGGTTTTTGCCATGTGCAGGGTTTGCATAATTCTTTTTCAGTTTTCAGTCACGGTTTTGTTAGATTTAAGCAACAAAACTACTTGTTTATATTCAGGGACCGTAACTAATTGTTTAGGATTTGGATGACAACATGGTTTGGGTTAAAATGGACCCAGGGTAACTATGTGTTTCACCTCGGTGAAAAAAATTATCTGCTTTTTTTTATTTACAATTTGTGAGAAAATTTGTGCACTTTACTCAACTATACACCTATAAATAGTAAAACTGAGCTGTATATTGCACCGTACAATATATACAATATATCGTATCGCACTGGGGCCTATATTTTTATTAAATCACGCAGACTAAGCTAAACAGATTCTCCTGCTAATTTGACTCACTACGTTTTTGGAAATGATGGCACATGTGGACACAGACGTAGCGGTCAGTGTATATGTGTTAAAGAGACACTAAGCTAAGACTCTATGCACTTTTCTGTACATTGATTCATCTCAGTTGTCAAATTCTATGAAACTGACACCAACATACAACGAATAAATACGGGATTCCTGCTTGTTGCCTTTTTAGTGGTATTTTTCCTTCTTTGATTACATAATTACAATGACATTGTAATGTATTGGACATGATTGTCTTTGCAAAGTATCAAGTATCACAGAATCACTGATACCATTGCTCTCATATTGTGATGGTATTGTATGGTGAGTTACTCTGTGATTCCCACCTCGAGTTCAAACACATGCTCTCCCCTTTTGAAGTCCATAAGACTTTGTTTGTGATGTATATTTAAGAAAACCGTGGCTGCATGGCGGCCTGTTGCAACCCGACCCTGTACTGTATTTTGATTGATAATAATGATGGTAGCCCCCGGCTGTGAGAACCGACTTGCATGATGATGTGCATCACATAAATCTGATCAAAGGCCCAAAATATGAAATGTGAAGATAGTTTGGAATGAGAGAGAGAGAGAGAAAGAGAGATCCAGGAAGAAAAGAGACGCGTTTCACCATAGAAACAGCAAATGAGAAAATGAATGCATATCAGACGGTTTGCAGAAATAGACTCTTTTCTCTCAGGGAGGACTCCTTCAAACCCCGGTGAAATAAGGCATGCATAAGGGCCTTCCCAGCGGACCGTGATGTATGCAATCGGTTTGCTCGACACATAATGAAGATGCTCTGGGCCTGTTCACAGCCGATTCAGTGGACGTTCGCTGTGCAGCCGGTGACTGCCAGAGCCTTGGGATAATGAGGCCCAGGATAAGACGACTGTGAAGAGGGATTGGATGAATCTGCAGCAGACTGTTGGCAGGCTTGTGTTGTCTGAGCCGGGCTCTTACACCGGAGGACAACTCTTTCAGGCGAGGGAGGTAGGGAGGGAGAAAGCGGAGGCCGGCTGCGTGAAAAGGAAGAAAGAAAAACACCCACATGTAACAAACAATCAGTCCTAAAATGTGCTACTTTTCCCCATGCCGCCTGCTGCTACCAAAGAGACAGGAAGCAGCGTAGAGAGATGTCAGTCAGGCAGCGAGTGGGATGAGAAGATCTGCCAGCAGATGAGATGACTTGACACCAGCAAACATACTGTATCTTGTTTATATCAGAGAAGAAGCAGGATGATGTCCTGGTTTCGGCTGTTTGCCATTTCTCAAAGCACACACAAACCTAACTTTAATCTTTTGTATCTTTTGTTGGGAAACTGAACTTCATCCAACCTTCCATCAAATTATTTTGACAAAGATGAGGCAGGCGGCAAGCAGATGGAATCAGGAGAATAAATGGGTGCTGCTGCAGCTGCTGGTGTCTCCCAAATGAATAAAAAGCAGGCTGTTTTATCACATTTCAGGAAGCGAGTGAGAGAGCGTTTTGTACTCTGGTGTAAATGACAATGTTCCATCTTTTGTTGTTTCAACCCAGGACAATTTCTATTTATCAGAAGCATTAACTTCTTCAACAAAAACACAATTCAGCGTCCTCTTTTAAGATGGCACATCAGTTCACAGGGCGATTCATTACCCTCACTCATTCATAGCTTCCCCTTGAACCAAAGGGAATGATTAAATAGCCTCCGATTGGTTGGAGAGTTTCTGATTCTGCAGTCGCCCCAGACTTCAATCAGTCTCTAATTGAAAAGTTATAATGAGGTTCAGCCGAGCTCGGCTAAAGCACTCCAGCTTGACTCCAGTTCCACGTCTGGCTCGTTTCTCAGAACACAGCGATGCTGTTTGAATTCTCACACAAACAACCTACAGATCTACACGAGAGGTTTTTTTTATTCTGATTTTTTATCAAGCTTAAAATGAAGTGACATTAAGCCCGATTTAATGCAAATTGAACGCACGAAAGCGGTTTGTATTTTTCATTTTGTTGCGTCTGTAATTAGTTGCAGTCCATTCAGAGTCACAGAGGAAAAACAATGCATGCATATTGCATTAGGGAGCAGACGGCAGGGGAGGAGCATCATTAATCAAACATCCATAAACACAGCTCATAATGTTAATCTAGAGCTTATTTTCAAAGCTGTGGACACTTGTAATAAGCAATCTATTTCTACAAAGTAGAAGAAGAAGTACAAAGCAGAATAATGTGCACAGCCAGAATAGGTGTTAAATTATCAATCAGTGGGTTTTCTGTCCGGTTCTTTACTTCCATGCAGAAACAGGGAACATGGCTCCTATAAACCCCCATGTAAGCAGAGCGGTATGTCAGCTTGCATGCTTTTATTTCCTCCAGCCCCGGAGAACGTCTGTTAGTATTCCTGATACGTTTCATTTGGTTGCTGTAGCTTTGAGGTATGTATGTGCATCTATGTTTTTTTATTGTAGAGGTGCTTCAGATGAAGGCTGACTGCCCTCCTGTGGGTATCCCAGCGACATGGGAGGCAGACAATCAATCGCCACTCGCCTGTATCGCCTCAAATTAATTTCCCAATGATTACCTCCAGGTATCCGGCACTGGTTGTTTTTTCCTCTTCAGATCTATAATGCAAACACTCAACAACGTATGTGTATGTGTGTTCGTATGCATGATGCAGAAGCCGGGCGCGGCAAACTATAGCTTGTTGAAAAATGAGCACCCCTGGGCGCTGAGGGAGAGAGAGCTGAGGAAGAAACAGAAATACAGAGGAGGAAATGAAGAGTGGATGTGTGCGTATGCTCGACTCTGCGTGTGTTTGTGTGCAGAGAGAGCGAGAACAATTTTTCTTGGACAAAGGGGGCGTCGAGTTATTACAAGAAGGCTGCCAAAATGTTAAAGGCCTAATGAAAGGCACCAGTCAATCTCACAAAAAGACCTGGAAGTGAATCAGTCACTGTCAGTATTTGTGTATGATACTTGGGAACTGTAGGAAAATGACTGCGGTGGGAGGGAGAGTGAGTTTTAAATTGCGTTTTATTTGAGAAAAAAAAAAAAAAAAAAAGAAGAGAAAAGAAAGAAGCAATAACCCATATTTTCTCGGGATCTTCCCAAAACAAAAAACATGTCTGGCTGTAACTGGTAAACATGGTCTATAAAATGGTCTGTAATTCAGCCAAATAAACATTCACAGCCACTGAAATTGTGAAGCAGGCGCCAGATAATACAAATAAAAATGAATTAGATCAGATCAGAACATGATATAGCTCGTTTTGTATGACACCAGAACTCTGGCTGTTCATCATAACTAATGCATGATTTCTGGGTCACATAACCGGTGCACTATTTAGTTAATCAACGCGAGTAATTTTAAACAGACAAGTGTTTTCAGATGACTGTGGAGTGCATAGTATGCGCATACATTAACAACTTGATCATCTTAACAATCTGTGAATAGCTCCAGTTAGTGTCTCTGTAAAGTGGAGACGTGTGGTTTGGAATAAACATATATATATGTATTGTGTGATGATAGAATAACATCTGTGTTTTTTTTTTTATTATGCTCTATTGTTTGTTTTGCTGCATCATACGTCACGCTCTTTAGTGGACGACGCTTTGTTTTCTTCCATATGGAATAAACGCAGGCGGGAAAATTACACGGAGGAAACTTAAACAAACATGGAGGAGAGTGAACGTGACACAGAACGGTGTAATTCTGAACAGGTGGAGGGTAATGACCCGCGAGTCACAAGAAAGAGCGGCCCCGTTTATTACATGGCTACTTAGGAAAGAAATCAATAATCGGCAAAAAACTTGGATTGATTTCAAAGTAATTTTATTGATTTCGAAATCCATACCAACGGCCTGTTATTCACAAATAAGACCATAAAATACAGTCATTGACCAATCAGAACTCAACAAAGCCATGTAATAATGTGAAATAAACCCCGACAGGGTTGATCGGCCTGAAACGGTTACACGGCTATCAATAATTTGACAAAAAATATTGATTAAAAAAAGATTTGATCGATTTGAAAACGATTTCATTGCTTCTGCCTGATGAAGGTCGAGAAAAAAGACAGAAACGTTGCATTAAAGTTAAGAGAAGGAGTGTGAAGGAGCTTTTTATGTTGTCGTCTTCAGAGTTCACCTTATCTAGGTGAGCAGAGATTTTTTTTCAAATGTCGCTTCTGCTAAATAAACCAGTTAAAAAAACGGCACAGTTTCTAACGATGGCATCACCATACAATGTTTA
>JAPQRN010000001.1:1876808-1889308 GCA_037367275.1 Coranthus polyacanthus
AAGTTTGCACATAGTTTCAAAATAAGAGGAGGTAAGTCATCAAATAAGAATAAATAAATATTTTTATTTGTTGAGTACATAATTCAACATTTAAGAATAAATAGGCCATATGGATATATTATCTAACTATTTATGTATTTAATTTACAGAAATTGTGCTGATATACATTGTTATCTGGATATTAAATGACCGATATCAGGACATGACCGTATCGCACAGCCCTGGTGTAGCTGCTAAAAAACTAAACCTAAACCTAAAAAATGAAATTACACTTAAAGTCTTCTCTTACAAAAAGGTCACACTTCTCTCTATTCAGCCAAAACATAAAACACAAAGCCCATTGTTCTCCTCATCTCTTCCTGATACAAATAGCACAGTCCCTTATAAAAGTCCGTAACCGAGCACTGAGCTCAGATATATGGTTAAATATGATCCCATTAGCTCACTGGACTTAAATGAAGCCTAAAATGAGACAGATCCTGAACACAAGCAGAATGAATTCATTATGTTTTCTTGTACATCTTCCAAATAATGGAGAGTGAATGTTTGTCTTTCGCTAATTTCCAGCAACAACCCATCTCCAATATCCTATTGGCGTGCTGCCGGAGAGGACGAGGAAAAAAAGAAGAGCGAGCACACACAGGCAGCAAATTCAAACTATCATAAGTCCAAATGAATCTATTACCATAATTCTTGCAGCTATTCAGTTTTTCATATCTCTGTGCTCGGGGGGTGACGCTCAGAGCTCCTTCCTACCCATCTCCATTACACTCAGCTTGTCAGCCGGCCAGCCGAGCAGAACGAGGAAGGAGGAACGGCGGTCATAATGAGATCGACGTTAACAAAGCAGAGGATGGAGAAATGGCAGTGATGGAGCGACACGGGGCTAAGATCTAAACAGCCTGAAAGGCCCCAAGGAACGCGCCATCATTTCTCACCAAAGGATTTGTCGGAAGATCATGAACTTAACATGAAGACGCTGACAATTAGTTTTCATCATTTCAAGAAGTCTGCCGTTGTCCAGAGCAATATCGAGCTCTGCCCTCTACATCATTTAGAAAAGAAAAAACTATGAATTAAACATGGCCACTTACCGCACTTGTGGAGAATGAATTAAAAACATTACTGACACTTGTTTTTGCCTGTTATTTGATTAAAATAGCACCCACAAGCATGGCTGATTTTGAAGCGATGAGTGATTAAGCGTGAGGTGAAATGAACCTCACTGTTGTTAAATCTCTCCAGAGTGTTATTGCCGTTGGCTATTGCAACAAAGGTATGAAATTATTCATTTGCAGTGTCTGAATAAAATTGAATAATCGTGCTTCCAGCCTGTTTGTTCCAGTAACTCCGGCTCTCTGACTTAACGTCTTCTGATCTGTCTGTGCTACCTGTAAAGGGTCCAGTCTGTTTTGCCAGCAGCTTCAGCAGGTGTATCTACAGTCTGCTACAGGTCACTGATCCTCCACACGTCCACCTGCTCCCTGTCTGACTGTCTGCCTTCAAGACTGCAAACAGGACGCTGCTCTTTCTGCCAAACTAAGAGTTCAGAAAGTACAATCCTGCATCTTAAAGCAGTGTGGCCCGGCTACTCGGTCCAGTAATGGTCACAGGCTTTAAATAACATCAACAACAACTATATGCTGCATAAGGACAGGAGACAGCATTTTAGAGGTACACCTAAAAAGACTTACTGCTGCTTATTAGTGTGTAAAAAGTGCAGTCCCCTCATCTATTTCAACCATAGACTGTGTAATAGAAGTGGACAACATGATGTTACACATTTGTTTGTACACGACCATTGACTTGAGATTTCATCGCCGTCTTAGCTTAGTAGAGCCTAAACAAAGACCCTTAAGAACAAGACGGTTCACTGGAAAGTGATTTCCTGTTTCAGTGTCACATGGTTTCTCCACTGCCCTGCCCCTTTAGGAGACTAAAGCAAAGATACTATAGAACTAAAGACGAAAAGATTCCAATCTCGGCTGTTTCATTGTTGATGAAAATGTAATCACAGAGGCCGTCTGGTTGTTATGGAGCCAGCAGTTTCCACTAAATAGTTGTTTATTCAGGGAACTGAGCCACCTCACCCATAGGACTTCATTCAAACAGAAGAACCTCTGGTCTCCTTTCGAAGACCCCAAGGCCGTGACATGTTTACACCTAAAGATTGGAATCTTTCGTCTTTAGTTCTATTATCTTTGACTAAACGAAGATCTTGTACCACTCATTCCACTGGGAGAAGTGCTGATTCTTTCACCACAAAGTCACCCAAGTAAATATTGGACCCATTTTCCACAAGTCACATATGTTTTGCACCTTCTGACATTACAATGATATTTTTAAGATGCACAGATCAGGAGAAAGTGGACTTTGTTTGAGGCCTGTGTCTGTCTCAGAAACGTACTCTCGTGAGATTTCGCAGCGAAGGAGTTAAAAATGAGATGACAGAACGATAGAATACTATTAGTTATCAGTAGAAAAACATGAAAAATGATTAACTAGGTATTTCTACAGAGAAGTTTCAGTTTTTTTGTTCGCTTGTTTGTTTCTGTTTCGAATGGGAGTCAAACGGAGCCAGGACTTTTTGGAGTCGGCGCCTAGTGGCTGTCAGTAGAATTACACTTAAAGCCACAGTTGTTAGTCTTTTTGCTTACTCTAGTGTGATGAAAAGTCTATCTGTTTCAAAAAGACTGTTCCTGTCAAAAAAAAGACAAAGAGGTAAGAAAAAAATGCGCTTGATTGCTCTGTAACAAGACAGCATAATTATGTTGTTGTTGTTGTATGTTATTTGGCAAGATTTGGGGAGGAGGATAAAAAGTTTGTCATAATGTTAACTTTTCACATTATACACCGTCAACTGTTTGGTAAGCCTTGTAACTTATATTATTCAAACTAGCCTTTTTGGATTCCTTTTCATCTTCTGAAACGACATCCCTGCAGCCCCTTTATGTTTATTCTGACAGCGTTGAATGCCTTGTTGTAAAGTCTAAAAGTGTGTATAGAGGAGGATGATGTTGGACAGACATCTGCTTGCTTCATAAAAGTTGTGTGCAGTGGGAGACAAGTGGGACCGTAAGTTTGTTTGACTGCTATAGAAAAGAGCAAATTCCCAATCCTACTATCAGCATTTCGAGCACGAAACCTCTGTTTGTATTTTTATGCTTAAAGTCTTCTTGCGTTGCACAAGTTCAGCGTTGCGTTAAACTGTGAACAGACATTAGAATTCACTGCCTGCAGTGTTAAAACCTCAATCTGAAATCTACTGAAACGTACTGGAGTGAGCTTCTATCCCCTGCACCAGACAACACAAACTCAGCGACGGTGCCTGAAAGTCAAAGTTGGTCTGCAGTCAGGATCAACACTCTAGGAATGACGAGCGATACAATATTGATGGTCGGACCTAAATAATGAATCCAACAGAAACAACAGAATGTGGCGCTGCTGCACATCAACGAGCTGTCTCAGAAGAGGAACTGGCAACAGCCAAGAACAGAAAGTGGGGAAAAAAATCTGATGCATCAATTAACCATCAGTGATCATTTCAAATGTCCTCTCATATCACCTAAAATAGTTTCTGTCTAAAGGCAAAAAATGATTGCTAGACCCAGGCCTTGTTTTTGAATTCCCTTTTTGTTTCTTTTCCTTTATAATCATCTGCTTGACAGCAGCGACCATCTGTATCCCTTGCAGTTTGTCTTGTACAAGCATACAGTATCAGAGCTCTTAAATGGAGCGCAATGACATCCCCAGATAAAAGCCCCCAAATTGGCATCCATACATGAGGAACAAGGGTGTGTGTTTCCACCCAACTCTCTCAGTCTTCCTCTGCTGCTCTGACAGCTCTGTCTGTTTCACAGGCCTCATTATGAGCCTCTCTGTCTCAGCGTTTTCCCCGTACATCCAACCTCCATCTCCTCCTCATATTTCTTCCCTCTTTCCCCACGACTGGGCCTGATCTTTGACTGCCACCCCTTTTTTTTCCCTTTGCAGGTCCATCTACTGCCCTGATTGGCAGGTAATTACCAGCCAGGTGACAGTGGCCCATTCCAAGAGTTGAAAGGTCATCAAGGTGTTTTTTAGGTGCAGAGAGTTTCCTTGGATGTGTTGAAGTTCTCTGAGCCAGACTCTTCTTGTGAGGCGGCGGCAGGTTGTGACAGTATAGAGCTGTTAGTTCGGTCTTTATGTGTGTTTTGTTGTCAGTGCTGCTCCACCAGAGCAGCACCCTCTCGTCCACATCCTCTCGAGGCATCTTTGATCCTGTGACTGAAAGGCAGCTGGGGGAAAGTGCTTGATTTCCCTCTTAACCACTGTTACTGCAGTGGGACAGCCAAGTAAATGCCCCAATTGGAGTGAATGTGAGGTTATATAGAAAAATACTGTAAACTAAGTGGGAGAAGAAGATGAAAGACACAGACATGAAACAATCCCAGAGCTAATGCATGTCAGCAATGGCACAGTGGATAAAGGTGACCATTTGAAAACACAAGGAAAAGGCTTTTTAATGGTTTCTTAAGCCCCTTCACACCTCGCAGTAACATGTGTCTTGGCCGATTTGATCATAAGCACCGCAACTCGAAGTACAAGTGTGTGAATAGTATACACCCAAGACACATTAGGACCGGAGCAAAATATTGATAAAGGATTATATTGTACAACACATAATATATTGTGGCATACCAGCGCAAAATATCTTTATCACACACCAGTGCTGTGAGTGGATTACCCGGCCAGTTTGACTTACTAGAGTCACTGTTTCTTGGAGTTATTGTCAAATTCTGTGAAACTGACCCCAAACGCAGTGAATAAATAAATAATTCTTGCTTTTATGCCCTTAAGGTGTATTTTTTCCTTCTTCAGTTACACAGGCATTCTGATATATGGTAGATACAGACACAGATGGGACAACAGATGAAAATGAGCCCTGTTGGCTAATTCTGGCTCATTTACAGTTTTTATGTTCCGTTCATTAATGAGCACCGTCCCTGTCAAATAAACCAATAAGTGAAGATTAACTTTATTAATCCCTAAATCCATATGTGATGATTGCCTTGCAATGAATCAAGTATTGCATAATCGTTGTATTGTGACTCACTCTGTAGACCTGGCTCACAGCTTTCACCCCTGACTCAATGTGCAGGTCTGGATCATATAATTGTGTTTCAAACTCTTCCAGGCCTTTGTCTTCCATTTGTTTCTGCAGCTCTTCATACATGGTGGTGTTTCATGGCCGTTTCCATCCAATATAGCATTTATGTTTGTCACATAAATCTGTTTCCATTACACTTCAATTCGCATTTACCTTTTATGGATACACCAACTTTCCACCTCTCCCAAGCATAAAAAAACGTTTTAAAGATTTTTTCGGATTTCCGAGATTTTTTTTTCAAATTGAAAATGAAAATGAAAACAACTGGATGGAAACACACCTTTTCAGAGCTCTCAGACCACATTCAGAGGTGGTCTGGATCACTTGGGTTACACTACAGGAAGTAGTATAGTAAACTGTATTAAAGACTTTCTGAAAAGCTCTCAGAGATATATTACAAGTGTCTCAAAGACGTTGAGTGATTTGGTTTGCCTAGAACACACCAAGGAATGGACCCATTCTGTCTTGTTTTGAAAAGTGCATGGCTATCTCCTGCCGGTTAAAAATGACACATTTGGTCTTTGCAAAGGGAAATGATGTATATGTGTTTTTTCATATAGAGTGGAGAAGTGAGATCAAAAGTGGTCACTGAAGACACATTCAAGGTGTCCACTTCTGATCGGATCATCCAAGACGCACGTTTTTACCAGAGCCCGTCTTGTTGAGCGGCAGACGGAAAGACAGGAACTGGAAAGAAGGGGAGTTTGACTGCAATGACCCTAGAAGTGAGTTTTTATCCTATTCTACATGCCTTGGAGCCTCATGATCATTTATACACCTTGCTGTCTGAAAGCGTTCACAGCCATTTCAACTGCCGTGACGAAGACACCAATTCGATTTGGACACCTGAAGCTCTATATTGACAAACTCAAGAACAAGAGCTCAGGGTTTTGTCCCCATTTCACACAGTGAAGTCGCAGCAGGAAATTATCTAAAGTTAGTATTTATTGTGAGAAAATAATCACTACTGACAATATTTGTGAAAAGAAAAACTCAACTAATTTAATATAAAAACATGGTTTAGCACAGGACAGTATATGCAGTCTTCCTCTGCACTTTGTCCCACAAATATATTTCGTATCTTTCCTACACTAAAGCCTAATGTCAGATTATGTCTTCATATCCAGGGCGTGACCGAGCAGCCTGTTTGTTCTCAGCTTCTGCTTCCTGCTCTTTTGTTTTTGTAAGTGCTTTAATTGTTGCCTGTGTGATCTGGTCAGGTTTCTGCTGGTCGCTGCCCCTCATTTATCTCAGTCACAGAATTAACACATTAAAACAGCATCCTGGGGCTACATTTGTTGTTCAAAGACTCATTAGCCCTTCGCTTAGCATTAGCTTCTCAGCACTAATAATGACACAGATGTTACCTCACAAAGGAAACAAGATAGAGTAGTTGTTTAGCATCATAATGTGCTCAGTAGTTAAAGATGAAAGCACATACTCAGAGTTTGTTAAGTCAAACAGCAGTGAGGCAGATTGAACTTTATATATAGCTCTGGTCAGGATGTACAAGTAGACCATCTCCTGTGAAAAGAGACTCAGCTGTTTATGTGAAATTACATGAAGTCGAGTTAAATCACCCTCTGTCTGAGCAAAGCCGTGGCGCCTGTCAGAGTGACGCCCTTGTGATATTTTCAGAACAACATGAATAAGTTGTATCTCTTCTTTCTACTCAGCACACTGTTATTGCACACTTGGACCTTGGTTACATAAGACTCAGTTGCCTTTTTTTAGCCAGAGAAGGCTTTCATTTGAGGTGCAGCATAAATGATGTAGGGCCCTGAATGACGCACGTAGACACAAAAGCAGTGGAAAGGTTTCCCACCGCGGCCGCCACTTTGGGCATAAACAGTCGCCACCATGCTGGCAACACGTCTGAGTCACAGACCGTACCACATGTATGATGTCTGCACCTCCACTTACAGCCTGTGGCTCGCCCTCCAGTAGCACCGAAGTAAGCTCTCATTTTAGAGCGAACCTCGGGTGCATTATTCAAGAATCAGACATTCAAGCGTGAAAGCGGAGCTCCGAGAAATGTACTTCCTCTGTTAAAAAAAAAAACTCAGAGTTAAACATTGATGCTCTTCAAATGCTCCGAAGACAAACAGTCCTGGAGACACACATGAGGGTGTGGTGGGAGTCGAGGCATCCACTTACACAGACCAACACCACAGAACATTCTGGAAACTGCTGACTGTCTGCAACCACACCACCACGCAGAACCATAATTTACCAACAAGACGGTGCCTTTTGCACCAGCTAACCCTAATACTTACTCCCACACATGCTGGCAGTGCTATTATCATCTCAAAATTACAGCACTGTACTTGCTCTTCACTGCGTTTGTAAAAGCTACCGGCAACACCAGAGGCTTCAGATTCTGTTTCTGTGGTACCACGAAGCATGTGCACCTACAGACACCAAGAGATAGAAAGACGGGGTGTTTATCAGAAAGCGCCCTGTGTCCTGATTGATATGCACCAACTGTCCTCATAGAGGCTGCTACTACTGCTGCACTGGAGGAAAAAGAAAAAAGAAAAAAGCAGAGCTACTGCACAGAGACACAGATGAAAAGCCCACAGCACTCTCTATGATCCAGCTTCTCTGTTGAGCCCTAGGAAAACAGAACAGAGCTGCCGTCTAAGCCAAATAGACCTGCGGAAGTGAAATCATTAAACTCATGTAAACCAGCCTAATTGATAATTGCTATTTCTTGTCCATCCTTTTTTTTTTTTCTTTTTTTTTTTTTCACCTCCTCGTGCTATTACTTCTGAAAGGTTAAATCAGCCATGGATGTGATTGTGCTTGACATGAGTCTTTGATCTGTGACAGAGGAACCAGAGTTTGTCCCTAGAGATGCAAGAAACAAGAAAACAGAATAATCATGGTATTCACGTGCAGGCTTTCATTTGGTTTGTCTATTGCTGAAAGGTCAGAGCATTCCTGCTGAGCGTAGCAAAAACATATACGCCACAGCGAGCAGAGCAAGACATCACAGAGCTTCTCAGATGTTTATGAAATTAACGGTTTGTTCCACTTGTTTGGAAGAAGGATCATAAATTAACTTCTTTGTCCTCATCTTCATATTCTTTTCACACAACGTTTCAACCACATAAACATCAACTGTTGCTGCCAAATTAAACAAGCTGGCACGGAGTAACTAGTTACATGTAACAGCATTATGTAATTAAAATACTGAATAAATATAACAATGTAATTCATCACAGCAACTGAGAAAAAATATGTACATTCGCCAATCAAAATGATGGTTATTAAGTGTTACATTTGAATATACTGCTTTCAGTTAAAAAGCTTACAGAATATAACATTTATTCTGTTGCTTTGCGTCTTTTCTCTGTGCAGGAACGCTCTCTTTTCCCACATTTTTGGACAACATGGGGTCGACAAAGCCACTGGGACAAATTTGTGTGCAACACCATAAAGGGTAGGATGTCTTACAAGGAGCAGTCGCTACATCTATCTCGCTACTTTCTCATCCCTGAGGGTTGTACGAGTGTGCAGTATTGATTGGACATTGGTGAGAAAATGACAGCAGGTCAACGCTTATAACCCTAAGCTCAAGTGAGCATTTTTACTGGAAAGATGAGTTTAGTTGGGTGGCATTCGAGTGCCATAATAAATGACAAACTTATTAACTTAACAATAACAAAGCTGCTATTTGATGACCGCTAATGAATAAAACTATTTCTATTGGGTCAAGTGAAAATTGCTCTCAGGCAAGTAGATTTCTGACCCACTTACCTGGTTGGGCAGGTGGGTCAGAAACCTAGACGGGCTTTATTCATTTACCACAGTGTCCTCAAATTCTGAGCAGTGTTTTCAATTGGTTTTCTTGTTTGAATTTCCACTGCTTCAGTGCACATTGATCTAAGAAACCTGAGTCTGTCATGCCTGGCTGTGACCAGCCGACCATGCCAAAGTGGACCGTGATGTTGTCGGTCAACAGCGCCTTTCAGTCCTGGAAATTCAACAACTTTTCCGTCTCTTCTCAAATAAGAAAAGGGCCCCAACATTACTGTACAGTGGAAAGATTGTTCAGCAGTGGTGAAAATGCTGTTGACACCAGTATGTTCAATCAGTCACATAAAATGAAGTTTAAAAGTAGGTAAAAAGTAATCAGCTGTAACAGGTTACATTGCTTCGCAGACATAATTAATATACTTGCCTTACTTATTAGGGTAACTAGTAATCTGTAGCATATTATATTTCAAAAGTAACCTTCCCAACCTGGCCGACAGCATGGCAGCCAAACCATGACTTAGCCCATTAGATGAAGACAAAAGAGGGCTTGACAGTTTACATAAACCGCAACAGATATGTGCCCTGTAGGTCTAATCAACAACACCAAAACATATCCTTAATTAAAAATCATTAACTTGATGCATTTGCTATTAACAGCACCAATTAATTACATACAGAGCTAATGTCTCATAAATAATGGAAAGCAGGGTGAATGGATGAAAGGATAGATGGATGTGCTCACTGTAGCACAAAGGGAGGAACAGATGGATGTTCCTTTCGCTCATTTTGCTGCGTCAGTTCACGTTCAGTCTCCCGCCCAGACCACTAAACTTCACTAATGGGGGTCTGGTGTCAGCGGTCCGGCGGCTGATGGCGACAACTTTGTTTAGAGGGAACAAATGGGACTGTCTGAACCCCTGCTTGAGCCATCTGTTGACAGAAGCCCACATCCCCTGACACAACCACAGCCACTGTCAAGACACGAAGCGCTGTTATGAAAGCCCAGCATCGCTAATTTCATTGAATATGTAAAGCCCACAAGTGTCCGCACGCACGAACTCACAATGTGCACGTTGTTGTTTGCAGAAAGGAAGAGTGTTTCTGTGTTGTAGCAGCAGAAGGTCGAAGATGAACATTCGTCATCAGAGAGAGAGTGAGCAACGGAAAAATCTGTTTTACTAATCTTAAAAGGCAGCCATGTCTAATACAGACATAACGGCTGTTTTTTAATGAGTGAAGCCGTTCTTCTGTCGGCTCACTCCTCCTTTCTTCTCTAACAGACAGATGCATTATCCCCCTCGCTATCCCTGATTCTCCTCTTTGTTTCTTATTTCTCCGCCCTCGCTCATTTCCCACTTCCTCTCTAAAGCAGCAAAAATGAAAAATGCCACTACTTCATATCTTTCAGTATATCTTAAAAAAAAAGAAAAAAAAAAGGCTCCCAAGGCTCCCTTCCAAGTTGAAAGCGATTCTTTTGATATACTGCGGAACAATTTCATGCCCAATTCATTTATTCCCCCGGTACTTTAATTGTGAACTATTTCCAGAGAACCACTGTAAATTTCCTACCATCTAATATCGTTACAGCGGCAGTACCAATTCTTTTCAAAGTTTAGTGTCTGCAGTTAAAAACTTCATGCTCTGTAAGTACTTTATTACACAGCCTTAATTACAGTCATTCAATTTACACTTTTCTCAGTGAGCAAGTGCTGAAAATGTCAAATATTCATAGATTTGGAAAACACTGGTTCCACATGAACTAACGTGGCTCAGCTAACTTTATTGACTGCATTCTATCATTGTCATTGGTTTGCTTAAGGTGCTACGGATAAATGTTCTACAGACTTGAAAACACTTGAGGACATTTCTCCTCCCGTTAGATCTCAGCGGAGAACCATCCCCCCCCCCCCATCCTAACCTCATGAATGCCAGTTTTACGCCACAATAAACTTATTATCCCATGATCCATCAGTGGAAGTCGCAGGCTATGGCTAGTCCACCGCAAACCACATCCGCATCCAGAACAAAGCAACAATAAAACAAAGCCAGCTTCTATCTGCAGCACAAGGAGTATAAATATAACACAACTTTGGTTTTTATTTAGTTTGAAGAAAGATTCAACTGTTTGTAAAAGGGAAAAAGGGAGCTAGTGTTGGACCAGAAAACATAACACAGATTCAAAGTAAGATCCCCAAAAAAGACATCCTAAGATAAACCTGAAACAAATCCGTTAATTGTTTGAGACTTCAGAACTACTTAATGCTTTTCACCTACGACAGCCTCTAAATAGCATTTCAATGCAACAGTATGAGAATCAGCTTTTGATTAAACTGGTGACAACCTGTAAACATGCAGCCTGGGACTCCCGAATAGACAGAGCACCATTCTGCAGGACGGCGGCCAACAGAGCTCTGTCTAACCGTACCCAAGAGGATACCCTGAAAGTGCAAACAACTACGTTGAACCATAAAATGATGATGTTATTCATGTGCAGAAGTTATCAAATATAAGCCCTGATGCCTGCTGGACAAAAAAGAACATCACCGAACAAAGATTTCAAAGTGTTTAAAGGCCTTATCTAGAAGCTTTCCAACAAACCAGACCGCATACTGCCGTCCCCTGTTGCCTCCTGTTGGGTTTGTTTGAGTAGATTTTGCCTGGTGCCAAGAGCGTGTAAATTCATTAGGAACTGGAGCCACTAAGAAATAATTGTTACTCACTGAACAAAAATGGAATGAGCAGATTAGGGCTGCGTGATTGGCTGAAAAAAATGATAGTGCAATTTTTGTGGACAGTATTGGGATTTGAGATTGTGATCAACAAATGGCATCATCAGTCTGTCGAGGTCACAGTGAATCCATGCTTATTGTTTTGGTCTGCTCATTGGACTCCATCCCATACACACCTGATAGTCACGTGACCAAACACCACGCAAGCTTCACTGCCGAAACAAAACCAGCAAGACTATTTCTTTCACACACACATTCACGTTTTTATGTTGTTAAATTGCCAGCTTTTGGGATTATATAACTGCGATTTGATTCATTGCGCAGCTCTAGTGCAGATGTCGTGTTAAAGTCTGTGTAGGTAAGAGTGTAACAAGAGACATGTGAGCAACCAGACCAAAGAGTCGGGCAGTTTAACATGAGGAAATAAAAATCTGACATGGGTTTTTGAAAAGGTTTTTGGCTTGATTCCTGAAATAAGGTTTGGTTACAACATAAAATACATAAATATAAAATATGTACTTAAATACCTCACATGTGTATTTATTAGATCTTTAAAAAGTTTGCTAGAACGTGGCTAAATGAGAGTACAACGGTTGATGGGGACACTAAACATCATCACGCTGAACACAACAGCACATCTGCTCTTTACAGCCTCGTTATGTTGCGCTCTTACAAATGATTCTATTCAGTAGCTGCATCAAGTCACGAAAGGTTTCTGAAGAGGAGGTAAACACAGAACAAGTTGTAAGCTTAGTGGTGGTGCCACTGAAATCCTGCAATCCTATAGTTTGTGTATAATGTCAAAAATAATGTAAAAAAGTGGATTTCATTTGTGAAGATTATCCTGCTGAACAAAATGT
>JAPQRN010000001.1:1890433-1909086 GCA_037367275.1 Coranthus polyacanthus
CATATACATATACATATACACAAATACACATACATATACATATACCATAAGACTGTCAAACCCTCTAACAGCTTTATTGATGTGTTTCTCCAATACATGCCTGAGTTGTTTTTATGCATTCTGGTACCTAATCATATTAGCCTTCTTAGTTTTGACAAAGTAGTGATTAGCTGATCAAAAGATGATGCCTGGTTTCCTCTATTCAGAAGGATGCAGCATTCATCCGGATATTGGCATCATCTATATGCAACACTGACGCACTTGTTTGCCAAAATGAGACACAAAGAAAATGTCTTTGTGAAAATGGTGAGCGTGTAACAAGCACATTCACTTCACATTCACATTCAGGCAAAGAGCTTCTCAAATTGAAAAGCCTGCTAAATCCATGCTTTACAGGAATCATAGCATAATAGGACACCTCTTATCCCTGCTAAACAAGGACACACAGGTTCAGTAATTGAATCACACATGTACTGTATGTGTGATATTTATGTAGTGAGTTATCTATCAGGTTTTAATTAAAAGATAAACACAGCAGGGCTTTACAACGAGGCTTCATTTCACTAACAGATTAATGTACACCTGCTCCTTCAGGATGTTGTGGGAATGGATTAGTCTTTGATTAGATTCTATAGCTGATGGGAAAAAGCAAAGAGGGTCATTACAACAAGCTGCTTGAACTGCAAGCCTTACCAGATCCACAGGGGCTCGGCATTTATCGCTTAATACTCGTCAGTGCCTAACATAGGAGGTGGTGGAGGTTTCATACACAATTCAAGTGCTGCTTTTCTCGCAAAAACAGCGACTTCTCAAATCCAATCAGTCTAATCTCATAACTAATAGCTGTGTGCTTAATGCAGAGAATGCAGGTAAAGCAGATCTGCCGGTGAGACGTGAAAAGCTTCACCGCACTCAATTTGAGCTCACACTGCTGGAAAAATAACTATCCACATGTGAAACCATTCAAGCACTATAATAGTAAGGTTATTAAGCAATTATTTGATAGAAACATTTGTATTCAGGTTACATGTCTTTGCTGTCAAGTGTGAGGATTTGCTGCTCAGTTTTTTCATGTTGACAATTCAACAAATCATATATTACTGATAAATCATAGCAATCCAAACAGAATACACAGGTTTTTAGGCGCTGCTGCTCTGTTTTGGCTGTTCAGGGGCTGGACTCTTGGATCAATAAGGTGAAAATGTGAAATGACAAGACTGTGGGACCGCTTAATACGTCAGAGAATAGAGGGTTTTTCTCTGGAGTAAATTGCAGAATTCTCCATAGGCTACAAAGCCTCATGATGTATTTGAGGAAGCCGAATTACAACATACGCGCAATAATAATTTATCATGCAGTATGAACACAATTAGAGGAAAGTTAGTTGCTAGATTTGAAGACACAAATACTTAAAAGATATGCTATATTAAAATCTAAATTACGATCATGTATTCAGTTCGAGCACAGTTACGGCCCAGAACCTTAAGTTGCAGAAGCTGAGAAAGAATCGTGTTTTCTTTTGTTCTATTGTTATTATGATGAATTAAGAATATGGATATTAAAGGAAATCCTGAGATGTTTTGGTTCACTGATAATGATAGAATGGAATGGACACAATTTCGCTGCCTTTGTTCCTCAACATGGAAAAAACATCAGGGTGGTTTATTTGTTTAGTATTAATTGTAATTTATGTTGCTACTCCGGCTCTGGTTTCTTTTTCCAAATAATGGTGTTTTGTAAACCTGGGCATATTATTTTGCACATGACACAGTAATACTCCAGTACTGTGCAAAAGTCTTAGGCCACCATTAGGTCTGTTGTTTTAGCAGGTTGTAATGACCATACATATGTCTTACTTCTTATTCCTGTATGACTTATTCATATGAACTAGAAGAATTATTCTCTTTCATTATGATTTTATGTGCTCATTATTTACGTATTGCACAGCTGTTGCTTTTGTTAAACCAGTGCAAAAGAGGCAAAAAGAGTAGTTCGCAACCCAGCCGCAAAGGGTGGAACGCACAGCGAACTGAGCTGCCAAGCAAATAGGACGTGTTTGCACCATCTTATCATTAGTGCAAAACTCTTTTGTGAACAGGTCCTTAAAACGGAGCAGACTGCAGACGCAAATGTGGTGCAAGTAGCAGGTGCAATCCATCTCTGTGGATGTGGCCCAGGATGTTTCATTTATTTATGTATAAACACACTGAATTACCTTTGTGAATGAAATGTGCTGCATGTTGTAAACAAACTTGCCTTGCCTAATAAAATAGCCCGCTGACATTTAAATGCATATTGCACCAGCAAAGCTTCTCCGGCTCGTTTAGCAGCATTTTTAAAAGGCACAGATCCACAGAAGCATATTTCAGAGTTTTCAGAATAAAGACTAATTAGACTAGACTAATTCCTTGGTAGGATTCTGTAGATTGGAACAGTGCAGTGAAGTTTGACAGTGTGGCATTATGTATAAATGAAGCATTTAAGGATCCTTCCATGACTTTGAGAAACACCTACAGACTCTAACGCAAACTTCATGTAAGCACAGCAGCGCGCGTGAATGATACTGGACCTTCAAACTAACAAAATACATACATCTCTGAAGAAAAGAGCTTCAGAGCATATTTGTTTACTTCAAGCAGATTGAGGATAATAGTTTCAAACTGCTTTAAGTCTTCGTGCTAAGTAAGGCACATCGATCTCCTCCTCAGCTTGATGCTTTGACAGCGGTGTTGATCTTCTCATCATCATCCTGAAGCTGTCACAGAAAAGTAGTATGGTCATTGTTTTGTGATTAAATTTAAAGTAAATAACTGTATGGTTTCATTATCGCTGTTTCGACAGACACTCCTCACTAACGAATCAGAATTCAAGTAGTTGGAACTAATGGCATATGTTTATGGTATTTAGGTCTTGTTCATGGACGAGGCCTTTTATGTATATCTGCTAATGTGTTTTGTCAGATTTCACTTTTAATTCTGTAAACGGCACATGTGAACAAAAAATCAACATTAATTGTTTAAATAAACACAGGTGAACATGCTCCTCTGTCTGTGAGGGAAGCACTCAGAGTACATTTAATGACAGCATACATTTCTTTATTAATGAGGAGGAGAATGGATTCCTTCCTTGCGGTATATGACACTAATGCCTTCCTGTTTTGAGTCTGTATTTTCTGTATGACTTCTGCATAATTTAACACGATTCTCACAGCAGCCAGTGATGCCTTTCTGATTGCATTTTAAGTCAATGTAAAGCTTGGCTCTAGATTACAATGGTAATGAGTTTGCACCAGAACGCTGTGCTGTTTCCACTCCCGCCCTCATCAGAACTCGACCCCTGCAAATGGGCACCCTCACCCCTCTGTTTACAGCTTAATGCTGATCATCCAATCAGGACTTGCCATCGTAGCCTGTGTCTTGCTCCCCTCCTGACACCAGAGGTGGATGCACTGGCAAAATAGCTCTGCACAAACAAGCCACAGCAATCAATAGGAAACACAAACACATAACTGTGGTGTTCTTCTGTAGCCTCTATCTTTTGCTACTAAGCACCGGGCAGCTAAATAACCTTTTAGCAGACCCAGGCAGGCGAGACAGATGACTTTCCTAAATGAGGCTTCTGCTGACGCCGGGCCTTAAATCAATGGTGGTGGCAGGCGTTGGAATGAAGCCCCTGCAGCATGTGCTCACAGTTTCCTTTGAGAGAGGTGTAAGAAGTGGCTATATCTCGCCACACATACCACCGACACTATCATTTGGTTTTTTCTATAAGAAATTATTACTGCTTTGGGGAAAATGTCATATCTGGAACGTCATTTTCATTATCATCATGTCTGATTTGGATTTTCTCAACTTGTGGCGCTTGAGCTGGTTTGAGATAGTAGAGATACGTTTTCTGTTGGTTCACACCCTTTGCTAACTGGGGCTGCAACTTAACTCTCATGTATCGATCAGTCTGTGACTGGAATCGGACGGTTTTCAATTCAATCAGCCATGACCGGTGACACAATCAGCCTCATTTATATTGGCTTCTGTTCTGGTCACATTTACATGCATGAGCTGCACGATGGTTCACGTCATGCCAACAACAACATAGCAAGATAGTAACATAACAACTACACACACACAGATACTAACACGTTGTCAGCTTGAAAGTCCTTCAACATGACCGAAAAATACACAAAGACACAATTATTAGAGGTGACTTGCCAAGTGAAGTGAATGTCACACTTCTCTGCGGTAGTGATGCCAAGAGGCTAAATGTAGCAATGAGTAATCGCTCATCTGTGGGATATTGTGTAATTCATTTTCAGTTGGGTTTTATTTCTACACAAATCTCTATGCAGCAACCAGGAGCACTTCAATTTGAGACTGAATTTCTATTAAATAAAAGTTACAACGGCAAACGGCAAACAAAATTGCATTTGTTGCATCTCTACAAAGAATAATGCGGATTTTAAATTCTGGCTAAACTCGATGAGTTCACATTGCTTCTGTTACTCAATTATCAGTCCAAAAATATGTATTATTTATATACCTGTCCAATATTAAAAAGCTCACATCTGTGAAGCTGCAAACTGCAAAAAGGAGGTATGTTTGCTTAAAAACTACGAACAACAATTTATCTACAATTTTTCATTGTATTAGTATTTAAAAGGATCAAACTTTGTGTGGTAAATAAAAAAAAAGTGTGACTTCCCTACATCGCATTGAATTAGAAGTTCTGATAAGTTTGCATGAACACTGATCTGACAGAGATCAAAAAATACAGCCGTAATAACTGTAATAAAAATAACAGACAGATGACGTTCCTGTTCCACACATCATATTTAACTGGCATTTATTTGAAATGACAGCTCCAAGGCAAGGATGTGTCATTTCGATAAATGCCGTTGCCTCGGCTCCTCTCTCCTCGGGTCCTCACCTCGCCTCGACTCGTCTGCCCTGAGGACCTACAACTCGAGAACTGAGAAGAGGGTTAGCGTTATCTCACACATCACCCCTTGCTTTTCCCCAGCTCCACACTTTTGTCAAAATATGGTCACTTCTGGTTCGATCAACTAGATCTGCTAAGTGTAAAAGGTGCAACTATCTTCTGTTAGTGTAGTTGTTGATTTTCCTGACATCAACACAAAAGTAATACGGAGCACAAATCTGAACATGAGGACGAATCTGGACAAAGACCATGAGGAATAAAAAAAAATGATTGAAGACAGAACATGAAAATCTGTTTGAACAACCAGTCCTTCAAGCGTCCAGAAAAATGAAAATATTAAATCTGCAAATTCACTCTGCTGACGGACAATGTGTGATATGATCAAAAACTCCAAAAGAGCCACTGAGTTAACATTAGGAGGCATTACATTATACCCTGAGTGGGAGAGGGACAATGTAGTTCATAGTTGGGCCTTTAACCACTCTTCACCAGGCCGCCCCACATTCAGTCGACGTGTAGAGAGTGAAGATAAAATCTAGCAGCTTTAAACTATCTGCAGCTTTTGTATGTCTGCCTTATTTACTGCAGACCAAACAACAGAGTGCCTGTGATGATATAACATCTGCAGAGACGCAGGGAAAAACATTTCCCGTTAAGGCTTACACCTCACCCTATTTTCTTCACAATAGTATTCATTTGTTATGAGCATATTGAACACAGCATTCATGTGCTAATGTTACAACTTTAATATTTTCTGGCTCACTTTTCCTGGATTGATTCTAATGCAACAAGGCAAGTAAAACATGCCCCGTCTATCCACATTATTTCTGAAAGTGCTGAGAAAAAGACATAAAAACTGTAATGATGCAGCATACTGTAGTGTTTATGAACATATGTCTCTATAATTACTGCCCTAGTCAACAAATTATTTGTCAACAGTTTGTTATTATTTGATGATTTGCATACTGAGAGAGACAGAGGCCCTAACCTGCAATGTAAGGGCTTTTTATTCACATGCAAATTTTGTCTCGGGGATTTTAGCTCCCAGTCAATGGCTCATTGTGTATCCCTGGCTTCCTGGTGCTCTGCAAATTTATGATGTTATTTGTGATTCAAATAGATTCACCAGGGCATTGACTGCATGCACGCTGTTGTGCATATTTGATCTCAAACTTTGGAAAGGAATATCTTAGGTCTTTTCCTAGCAGAACAAATTTCTGTGATGTGGCAGCTTGCCTGAGTAATGAATGAAGCCAGTTGATGGTGGGTTATAAAATCTCATTTCCTATTAAGAAAATAATGAGCGATTTGAAAAATGATCATTAATAAAATATGAGGAATTGTGTGCTAATAATATGAGAGCAGTTTTATTTGACAGACTTTAAATGACCCTGAGAGATAATTATGTCTATCAGTATATCTTTCTGTTAAATCCAAGCCAACTCCAAACTTCGACTGCAGCAAACGTCAACAAATAAATGAAAGGACGTAAACCCTGTGTCTGGATAAAATACCCATCTGTTATAATGGATGAAACCATTTTTGGCAAGCTATGGCATTCATTCTTAAAGGTTTAGTAATCTTTAGTGACATCTACAGTCTGCAAAAAAACCACATACGTCGCTCATTATAGCCTGCGTTTGTTTTGTCCGTACTGGGTTTTTTTAGTCCGGTAGAGGTAGAGGTAATGCACTTTAACGCTGGACGCCACTCACTATAAAATGTGAAAAAGGAGAAGAGGAAGTCGGTTCTGAGCGACCGTAGAAACATGGCGCTGCAAGATGACAGGCACCATGACTGGAAACGTGCTCATTCTACTATTCTACATATACTTGTCAAGCATCATAAAGATTAATGCAGTCGTTCGTGACTTATGCCGGTCACACACACAGTTCATGTACAGTTCAGTGAGCTAAAGGTTCAAAGTTACGGTCACAAAGCTACATGAACACAAGCACACACCTTCAAGTTTCCAGTTGTTTTAACAGATAAACACAAGCGTACAATGTTAGACATGTATAAGAAGAGAGTGTAGAGACTCACACTGTGTGGGAATGATGCACGTTCAGAGGTTCGTTCACTGAAGTACACAGTGAAGGTGAGTCTTGAGTGATAGTCAGTGGCTCAAACTGCTGCAAATTCAGATCCAGCGTGTTCAAGAACTGGCTCACTCTGCCAGAATAAGGGTGAATATACTGTATCCATCGTACAGTGGCATGATTGTCATTCTTCACTATCTGTGCGTGATCACTTTGGAAGTCCTCCTCGAACAACAACCTCTGAAAATGGCAAGTTCTGACAAAGGCACACGTCTCTTTATGTGCTGTTTTCTTTTGTAGGGATCCAGTCGTTTTAATACCACAACGCGCTTGCACATGTTCCACCAAAACAGCTTCTCTCCCGAATATATTTTGCAAATGTACTGTCGCAGCATCCTGTGCTCAGCGCCGCCCAAGAACTACCCAGACTTATGTACAGCACTGGCACAGTGAAGAATGTGTAGATAGGTCTGGCAATGTGAGAGTTCAAGAGTAATGCCAAACCATAGATCAATATTAAAGACTTAAATGTCATTGAAATCAGTGTTTATCTCAAATATTCAGCCAAGAGTTCTAAACTGATTTTGGCAAGTTTGACAAAGCAGCAACGTGTTCCTGTCTCACAATAAACTCTAGAGGGAATTTATGTTGAGACACCACAGGAGACGCTGTTTGTATGAACAGAGGAGCTTTACAGGGCAGACGGTGTTTTTTCTATGCAACTTTGTTAATTCTTATACTGTAGATGCATTAAAAATTAAAGGGATCCAGACATCTACTCCGTCAATATAATCATAAAAACTGATTGACAAATGTAAGTGAAAACAATACCTGTTCACCTTTGATGTGCAGGGTAGTAAGAAATAAAGTTACAAACATTTTGAAGGCTTTCCTTGTCTCTTTATGGCTGTATGCAAACATAAAATTCATTCTATTTACAGTTCAGGCCTTTGGATCCTGGGTGAAGGCCGGCCCAAAGGTCAAGATCCTGGTCAAACTTGTATAAACTGTCTAAACTTAATTCTTTTCCCTCAAGACAGACGACAGCGGTGAAACGGTGGCTACTCTTTTCACCACCAAAGTGTCTCATCTCTCATCTACAGACGTCACGACAAGCTCTGTGAATATACCTTTTGTTTGCTTCTGTTTTTCTGTATGTTTTCTGGGTCAGTTTGTGTAATAACACATGCCTCTAATGCAGTTTAAATTTGGTTGTACTGTACTGAATTTAGCCCAATATTTTCCAAGTGGCTGGAAATATAATGCCCTGCACTTTAGCCACGGCAACTAATGTGCCATGCTCTTTATATAATGGATGCACATTTACCTCTCTCTCTTCGCTCCTGATTCTCTGTCCACATTTCCTGCTCCCTCTCAAATCTCTCGCTTTCTAACAGACTTGAGCCTCACATCAGGATGAACAGGCTGCCATTTTTCATAATTACAGCAGGATGTGATTTTTATACAGCCTCCTGCTTGACATTTCTGAACACACACACACACACACAGCCATTAAAGACTGCATGAAGACTGAAACCTGAGAGAAGGAGCACTATTCAATTCAGATGCCATTCTTCCACCTCTAAAACATGGTGAGCAACAGTTTTAAGGGTGTGAATTATATCAAGGAAACATTAAAATGTGATTACACAACAGGCACAACATGTATTTTCTAAACATTACTTTATAGGAGGACTATATACTTTTATGTACTTTTTATGGTTTATTCTGAGCCCTTCTGTTCCAACTAAGGATAAACTTTCAGCAAACAATGACATTATACAAAAATATGCTTACAACCTTGTGGCATCAGTTTGGATAAAGTACCTCCATCTGTTACAGCGCTGTTTGTAGTTCACTCTGACAATATTGCTTTCTATTGCAACAAGCAGTGGTTGAAGTTTAGCACTGATGTATTACATAGCCTTTAATTCTTGTTAATGTGTATTCTATTGTTGTGGAGATTGTGAACTTTGTATTTTTTCGATGTGCTTGGTGTTTTTGATAGCCTCTACAATGTTTTCAAAGCCATCATTGGGCAAAAATTCCATAATTATCTTTCAACATATTGTAATTCAGGTGGTCTGAGAGGAAACAAGAATTCTACTCACTTCTGTGGACTGTTTTTAGGGCTGTAGGAAATCTACCCTGTCATGGAGTATCACAGGTGTTTCCAGACAAGTAAGGAGGTTAAATAGGTGACAGCTGTAATTACCGATCGCTGATCAGATTCAGTCAGTCGTGAGGATTCTACTGCTCTATTCCGTGGCTCGACGCAGAAGCTTGGAAGGAAGGTGTGCATTTTAATATTCTGGTGTTTTTTCGCTTCAGCTCCTGCATCTTTAACTTGTAAACCCAGGACCACCGCTCAGTTATATAAAGATTCACCTACCATACAGTTGTCATGAAGAGGGAAATTAGCTAGAGGTCTCTAGTTAATTAGCTAACATTTTGGTCTCTTGCTGATTAGCTAGAGACCAAAATGTTTTTGTATCAGGCTGTGAACATGTCTACTTCTGCTGTAAAGTTTTACTTTGCACTTTAAAATGGGGCCTATGGGGATTGACCTGCTTCAGGGAACTGCAGGTCACTTCTGCGCTGGCTTTGAGGCCAGTTGTCCTTAACACACCATTAAATTACTGAAAACGGTAACACACAATACTGCCCAACACTGGTGGAGAGCTAAAAATAAAGATTTAAAGCCATACAATATTTTGTTAACCAAGTTATTACTTGATCCTCGCTGCATAAATAAGGAGAATATCAAGACATACTGTAGTGCTCTTCATAAAGGTCATTGTGGTGATAGAGCTGTGGACACACCAAAAAAACATACAAATGACACAGTATGTTGTTCTCATGTACATATTAGGTATTATGGACCCCTTTGCCTTGACACCAGTTACTTGTACTTACTTGTAATGCTATAAAAGTCTTAGCTATTTCCAGCAGGGAACATTTTTCAAGTATGAAACTTCTTGTTCCTTGATGGATGAAGGACGTGGAAATCTATGTTCTGGCAGTTCAGACACCACATATTTAGTCTCTGTGGAGCTGTGTTAGTTTCTTTGAAAAACTCAGATTAAACTTGATTTTCAGACGTCTTTCAATGCTGTGGGGAAAGCTTGCCTGATGACTTGCTTGGGTAGCTGCATCTAGAATAAGGACATGTTTATATATATGTTTAAAGGTCCCTCTGCATGTGTTTCTGTTACTTTGGCTTCACTATTTCCACTATGAAACAAAGGCATTTTCTTGAGCTACCTTCACAGCTTTTCTGCTTTGACCAAAGCAAACACACAGTACTTAAGTACACAGATTAATTAACATTGATAAAGACGTAGTATGACTTTGAAAAGCAACACTCAGACAAAAAGTGGGCAAAGAAGAAACAGCCTTCTACCTTTTTCTCCGTCGGCCTCCATTACCATTTGTAGTCTCTAAATGCTCTTGTCCTAAATTTTAGCACCCCAGTTCTTTTCAGACATTTTTCTCCGCCTTGTTTTCAGGTTTAAATGCAAAGTGATGGAGTGACAAAACACTGTCAATCAAAATGTGTTTCATGACCACTTGAGATTCTTGGCTGGTCTTATGGTGTGAAAACATCTGAGGCTGTGAAGCCAAGGTCTCATCGAGAGACTGAGCAGCAAACCTGACTTGACTGTGAATAGACCACGAGACTCTCACTCGCAACTTAAGACTTCTGTCTTGAAAATGGTCTCTATAAAACAGTGTTTTGCAGTAAAGCTTCGCTCCTATTGCCATTCCTTGTGAATCAATGCTAAGCTTGTGAATGTGGACAGCCTATTTGTCAAGTCTTTCAATTAGAGTGTATAATGCCACTCTGTTCCTTGGCCAGGAATTTTCGAGATATATAAATACGCGGCTAAACACTCTTATTTACCTCAGTCTTCTCAAACACAATCACCAGACTTGGCTCAGTGCTCTGTGTCCTGCATGAAATTAGCTTGCTATTGATTCCTTAAACATGTCCCCTCAGTTCTCAGCACCGTAGAGCCCTAATTGGCTAAACCACAGTTCCAAGCGACATGACAGGTTTGCTCTTAATGTTGTCTACAGCAGAGAGGCAGATTGCAGAGGAATCACGCAACAGCATTATATTAGACCTCCTTTGTTTTTAATCATATTTCAAATCTCTGCCTGTGACTTGACGGGCTGGAATACTAAGGCCACGATGTGACATTTGGTGACATTTAGGACTGCAGTGTAAGTGACTGAGTCTTAACATGAAAGGTCATGCCATGTGAGAGTTTGCCCACCAGATCTGACTTGTGTACACATCTGTATTTGTGCTCAGATTGTACACAATGTTGTTGTTACCCTGTGAGTCAGCACGAGGTTGTGTTTTTACGTTTAATGTGTTTGAAATGTAATTTTATTTAGATATTTGTATACATGCAGTCTCTTCAATATTATCGAGAAAGAAACTGACATGTTCCCGTTTCTCGGAAAGCTTACAAACTCTACATTGGTTTAAAATCACCAGTACTGTAATGTATTCAACTGCTACACTCGCACAAACATGTAAAAAAAAAAGGTATTATGTAGTTGTAAATTATAGGCAAGGATACAATTCAACAATTATGAGGAGTAAATTAACACAAAAAGACGTGCGTTAAATTAGTCTCTGCCAATCAGGGTTATTGTCAAAATCTAACACTGAAAGAGAACTGAAGAAAAAATGTCTTCTGAACTACTGAGTGATTCCAGTCATTAAGATGTAATTAATTCTTTTCAGGAAGTTCCTTAATGAATCGACAACACAGACTTAGAAAACTGTTTGTATTTCCCCCCCCATTGTTACGCCTCATAGTTCTTCTCAAGAAAGATTATATGAAAAGAATTAAAAAAAAAAATAAATACGGGATCTGTAAAACCTTGTGTTAGTGAAGCAGACGTTTCATCCTCAGAGTGGGACTCTAATCCAGGCAGATCATGTCAGTTGCATTAGAAGACGACATGAGCTGCTTCATCCATGCTTTACTATCACCAGCTTAATCATCAGCTGCTCAGCTACCTGTTAAATACTAACATCCGCTCATAATCATTCAGAAGCGCACAGCAGTCTTACAACTTTGCGCTCGTTACAGACAATTCTAGCCCCACGGTTCCCAACCTGGGGTCCGGGACCCCTCAGGAGATCCCTAAAGATCAGAGGGAGGTCGCAAGGGTGTCAGGTTGACATTAGATTTACACATGTTAAATAAAGTCAGAATGAAATACTTACTGGATCATCAAAAGTGTGTATGCAAAACTATTTAAAAGGATAATGTTTTTGTCCTCACTCACGAGGCCACACCTTTAAATTAAATTAAACGTGGTGTTAATTATGCTAAAGATAACCAGGACAAACCAAAGAGAAAAAGAGAAAAAAAAAAGTATAATTGAGTTAAATTTTTGCTGATAAAGATTTGGAATCACTTTATTCTGTGTGTGTGGACTACGGAGCTTCAAGTACGGAGGGCTCCAAAGACATTTTCTTGCTGTAGCAGTTTAGAGAGATTACCTAATTAATGTGTGGGCGCCCAATAAATAGATTCACACGTCACAATAGCTAACTCGTGGGGCTAATGACTAAGCTGACATTCTAACTCTAATTTTTTTACCAAGACAAAAAAAGATCTAAAATCAAAGTTTATTTGAAAAGCTTTTGGAGGCCCACCCTGCGCATGCACAGACACCACCATGCTCCTTTAAGATCTAAATGTAAGGGATGAGGTAGGTGCTGTTCAGGAATAAGTCCTCTCAGCACAGTCACTGTTTACAATCTTTGAGATGTCCATCAAATATTATTTCTACAAATTGAACTAACTACTGGTATAAATTTGATTCCTTGACATAAGTGTTCTTGACTGAAGAGCAATTTAAATAGCAGCAAATTTAAAGGGGATGCAATATTTTCTCCTCCTGCCGCAGGTTTTTCTGTTACATCACTATTCGCAGTTCGGGTCCACCGTGGCTTGTAATTGGACAGGGACTGAGGGGACACTTGTGATGTGATGGTGATGACAAGAACAGCAGCGTTTAGAGCCTTGCGGCCTGTAGGAGCTCTCGTCGCATCTTCTGACAGAATCGATGTGTGTGGCTGGACTCGCTGAGGGAATCGAGTTCAGCAGAACTAATTACTGTTCATTTTAAAAGTTCATTTGCTGCTGGTTTACTGCTGGTGTGTTTTTTTCATATTGCTTTATGAAGCAATCATCATTATTTTGAAGTGTTTCATTAAGTGTTGGCAGTCACAGCGTTATAGACAGCTCAAATCACTGATTTGATGCCACTCAAGGAAATGACAAGCAAATGACAGACAATAAATGACTGTCTTGAAGGAATGTCTTGTGGCCGGTTAAAACAAAACAGCTCTCAATTTCAGCAAGATGCTGTTTGTGAATTCCCTTCATAAATGTCAAATTACCATATATGTATTGGTTGGTATTACCTCCCAGTGTGTCTGGGCTATAATCAATTCTCTCCATATTTCGTAGATTTTCTCAGTATTCAGATATGACAACAATGAGCTCATTGCTTTTAGAAGCTCTGTCATGTCATGGCCTTTGCTCTCACATTAACTGGACTGACAGTGTCCAGGCTCAACACCGCCTCACCCACCTGAAGCATTGTTTACTGCCTGACAGGAGACGGTACACGAACCTGATAAATGTGCACACACATGGAGTCCTCTTGTTATTGGTAATCCAGAGGTGAGGCCTTCAAACTGGGCTGCACATCTCTGAGCTGAAGAGAGGAGACAGGCTCTCATCGGTAACAGAGGGGGCGCCGACTGGCTTGGTCTGTGGGGAATCCTCCACAGGAGATCCTGGGCAGGTAGGGGTTCAATGCAACACTCCTCCAGCAGGGCAGCTGATGGATTGCAGCATGCGCTGACAAGACATAAGCCAGCGGTAAGTAATAGTCACAGGAAGCTAAAAATAGCGGTGACTAAACAGAAATGAGCCTTTTGAAGTATACTTCCATAACAAGAGAAGTTTGACTCAAATCACCACTGAATATATAATCTGTCTTTGCCAAAATAAAACAAGACTTAAGGGATAGTGACTTGGACTTTAGCCTTTTTACTTGTTGAAACTAAAGGGCAACAACCACGGCTTGAAACTGAAGCCAATGTGCTTCGAGGGATGTGTCTTAAAGTGCGATAACACTGACAGCTGCTAGATGCTGGTTCCAAAGAATACTTGCTGCAACTGACTCTCATTCAAAAAACTGCAACTTCTCTCTAGAAATACTAAGTCAATATTTTTTCCAAAAACTCATTCTGATCTCATTCACTTTATTTGGATCCTCTAATAAGTGCAAAAGTTGCCCTATTGTAAATTATTCCTCCATAAGATTTTAGGGCTAATAGAAAGCTTTGATGTCTGCCGCTGTGACTGACAACTTGCCCGCCTGCTGAGTCGAACGTTCAAAGATTCCGTTTATTGAATAAAACATATTTTTGTCTCCCGTAGCTGAGGTTAAGAAGTTGCACTAACAAGACCATAGGACTTTGCTACTTAAATGTTTCATGAAATCAAAAAAAAAAAAAGTGCAGCAAATCAGCTCTTCTCATCTGATGTATTTTGAATCGAATCCATCGCAGTCCGGTTGGAGGGAAAGGTGTGTTTGGCAGAACAGGCCAGCAGACGGACAACAGATGATAGTATGGATTAGTATCGCGTTTGGATGTAGATTCTGCTGCAGTCCCCCAAAAATGGGCCGCACCATGCACAACGTTCAGCTCAGGAGCAACAAATACATGTGTCACAAGAATAACATACCAAGAGCAAGGTCGGCCACATTTTTTGAGTACTGCAACATTTAACAATGCACGGTTATAAGACATTCAGCCACATTCAGCATCTCTCATGCGACTGTATTAAAGAGTAGAGAAATGTTAATGGAGCTCATGAGCAAGTATTTTGTATAATACTAGTAATATAATACCCCTTAAATAGGTGTCCTCACATTTAACTGGGAATAAATGTAACAAACAAAAAGGCACACACTGCTGTTCACACCTCATTGGCTGAAACAGACACAGTGTGAGGGCTGACCATATAACTTTAAAAGCACATCATTTCAAAGATGCATATTAAAAACTTCGGTTAGAATCCAGAAATAATCATCACTTTGGGGCTTGGATTGCATTGAAGCATATTTATTATTTCATGCTTAAACTGAGGCGCGACGTTAACAAAATCATTTACTTCATTTATTCAGTTATCAGTTAATTCATTCTTGGCAAAGCTATTTAAATTTTCAACTAATATTTTCAGCTAGGCTGTCTGAATTGCAAATGCGCGGTACTATTCTTTTGGTGCTTTTTGATGCTCTGTATTCTTTTACACCGTGGGCGATCTGTAATGCATGTGTGTGTATATATATGTGTGTGTGTGTTAAGAGGGAGAGTCCCTGAGTTTCCTCACAGAAGTCTCTATTTAATAGCGGCAGGGAGACGGTTAATCTCAGGTGGGCTGCGTCCACTGTGGTTTCTGCTTAATTAATAGCGTACCATCTGTCTGTTTCCAGTGGAGGGAGACCACCAGCTGCTCGGGCTTTGATCTCACCTGTCTGTCTGTCTTTCTGTCTGTCCATGAATGTATGTCTTAGGTGTGGCTGTGAGTACAAGCGGCTGCATGTATATAGTAAAACATAAGCTTGTCAGTCTTCACCTCCTCATTATAGGATGAATGGAGTGACATCGTTAAGAGCAAGGGCATTGGACTCACTTTAATTACAGAGAAAGAGCGGCAGCAGTTTGATCTGGTGTTGAAAAGATAATGTGATTATATGGCATTTTAGTTAGAAAGAAAGAAATAATAATATTATAATATATACTGAATTCTTGTTATTTTTGAATGTAACGTGCATCGCTGTTTGTATTCAGCTGCACTTTTAATAGTTGAGACAGTGAAGATAAAACCCTTTCAAATACTGAATTACAGAATATCACGATCAATCTTCATGTACAACGCATCGTGATGTCTGTGTAACTTCAGAAGGATTCAGATTCACAGAATTTGACAGCTGAGATGAGCGCCTCTGTAACACACAGCTTCCATGTCCACATGTGCCATCATTCCAAGAAGTAGTGTCACATTGGCAGGAGAACATGTCCATCTGCATTTTTAATGAAAATATTGATATTTGGCAGCAGTAGGATATGATATATATCATACGATATGATGCATGTGACACATATATTAATGTTTTGTCCCATCCCTAAGTGACATGGTACCGTTACCATCATTCCCTGCCTTTATATCAAGTGTTGACAGAAATTTCCTTGAGAAATGTCTCATAAAGTGTCAGAATTTGAAACGTGCATGCTGGGATGTCAATTTCAAATTCCTTTGAAAGAATAATGCTATAATTTGTTGTATTATTCCCTGGAAATTACAAACCTTTATTTTAAGTAGCTAATAAACCCAGGTATTAATCATTATTTCAATACCAAAACAATGACCTTCCCTGCAAATTTATAGAGAAACCAATTGGCTGTTTCTAGTCTGTCCTCTATGATACACTTCAACATTGAAAAGAAAGATCATAATTCAAGTTGTGGATTGTGATTATCAACATATTAATACAGCGTTTTGTCCAGATCACCCACCCCTGGCTGTTAATATACTTTTATAACAGTCTCCTCTCTTGTAAGGAAAACTTTCTAAAACATATTTAGTCCCTAACTGCAGAGTTGGCCCCATTCATCCACAAGACTAACAATAAGGTCACCACTGTTATTTGGATTGGTCGCTTTAGCTCATGGCTCTGCAGAGGGCAGCCAAAATCTTCTGCACCAATATCTGTACAATTCTCTTTTTGGATCTGCACTGTTCACTGGGATGCTGTTATGCTCAAACAGTAAAGGACCTTCCAAACCGTTAGAAGTATGCGGTCACTGTCTAAAGCACTGCTGTATGCTGACAATGACATTGAACCAGCTGTCCACATATATCATGGCATTTCATATATTTACATTCTGGACTGAGCGTCTATTTACAGTTATTTCACCTACATTTTAACTCTATTAACTGCATAATTATGACTGCCTGACAGCAGTTGTTATGTGATAACTGCTTTCCTCTTCATTTAAAAAGTCAGTTAATGCACAGCATCATTAGTCTCCTCATTAATCCCTCCTCTCTCTCTCTCTGCAGCCAAGGTCTGAGGACTGTGTGCTGTCGCTGCTGCCGCTGACGTGTCCCCTTTAAAAGTCAAGGTGAAGCATTAGTGTCTTGTGTGGGAGGGGAACGCGTTGCACATCACAAAGTGTGCATCTTGAAACTGCCTCTGACAGCAGCGGTAAAGCACGCCCGGCTTTCACTTCAATCCTGCCTCCCCTGAGAAAGCTTATGGTGGTAGAAAAGATCCACGCAATAGTTGGAGAAGAAAGAGGTGATCCAAGTTTGACAAAGAGCAAAGCAGAAGTCATTCTGTCCTCGCTTTCTTTTCACAACTTAATTTCAAAAGAGACTCTCGAAGCTAGAGTTTCCGGCATAAACAGGATTGTCTTTTAATATGCAATAAGTCTTACCATTTCACAACATTACTATAATGTAATATTTTGACTTAGATATATATTTAATTCCAAATGTTCTGGTTCTATTTATTACAAGTCAGCCATGAGGGAGCTGACTTGCTGACAGAAACTACTGAAATTATTTCCTCATTTTTATGATTCACAAATGCAGTTAATATCCTGGCCCTATAAATAAATCTCCTCATGGTCATTACACTTGTCAAGACTGTGTGACTGATTGATTGAACTGCACTGTAGGTGGCCATTCCACATATAGTAGGCATACATCACTTTGTGTCAAGTAGCTTCTTCATGTAAGACATGAAAATACATCTGTATGGGATGTATCTGGGTTGGCAGAGAAACAGACCCTCAAACAGTAAAATATGCTTTTTCCCAAGCAGAAATCATCTTTCCTTGACATCCTACTGAAAATGAAAGCAGAGGTAGATGTAATTATGCTGTCATTACATTACATTTACCACATCAATTAAGATCAGACAAAAAACCAAAATGGTTTGGTTTAAAAATCATGATTAAAAAAAGACAAAAGCAGCAAATCCCCACAGACTCAGAGTACAAAGTGACAACTGGGGGGAGGTGAAGATTGTAACGGAAATGAAACCCATTCAGCGGAGGTGTGTGCTGCAGTGAACTGAAGTCTTACATTCCTTACAGTATCCTGCTTCTTTAACATAATGTCTGCTGTCTGTAGATGCTTTACACCAACTCATAAGGCATGTACCACACAACAAGTTGGGTGTTGTGGTAAGGGCTCGTCAACAAAGTATTCTAGAGCAAAACTGTCAACAAGACAGACCCCCGGACACAAAACAACAGACCAGCAGACCATCATTTCAAACACAGTAGCAGAACCAAAGTATCATCATCACATCACAAAGACACACTATCAACAGACAACAAACAGTCGATTGATTGATAGATAGTTCCCAGCACTGAAACAAATGGATGACAGGACTAACCTAGAGAGACTCTTATCTTTTCTATTCATTCAAAAGTGATACATATATGGATCCCATGGAAAAGATCCTGTAGAATATGGATTTACTTTTTATTACACCATATTAAAGGTGAGAAAATCCAAAGTTTGATTTTTAGCTAGTATCCATCCGTTGACACAA
>JAPQRN010000001.1:1939817-1969345 GCA_037367275.1 Coranthus polyacanthus
AAAAAAAAAAAAATTCAGTTAAGTGTGATGTCCAGCAGTAATCTGTCATATTCTTGTGTTCCATAAAAAAGAATATTCAAAACATAAAACAATAGCGAAGGCATCTGAAACTGGGAAACTGAACTGAGACATAGCTTAATGGCAGCAAAATGTGGAGAACTCTCAGTGCAGTTTTTCCCTTTTCATTTGCGGTGCCTCGATGTTATAACAGAGGGAAAACTCTGACTAATGTGCTCACAGTCAAATACAAGACATGTTACTATGTTTTCCTCTTATTATAATGTCATTATCGCCTTCCTTTGGTGTGCGTCCAGAGGTTAATTCTTTGACTGTGAGAAGTCAGCCCTCTAAACACCTGCTGACAAAATGACAGCAACGACTGCTGTTTTTAATGAGTTGAAGTACACGCCAGCGGTTCATGTCCAACAGGACTGTAGTTTCAGGAAATGTGTGAGAGAGCAGGGTTTCTTTCTTTTAGTATGTAGTGATTATTTCTCCTCTGCTTATACATTCATAAAACTCACCCCCACAATAATGAAACACCTCATCACATTATTCATTTTTATCATTAGAAAAAAACACAGCTGGTTTAATATAAATGATAATGCAAAGGAAATGCATCATTACAAGCCACCTTTTTAATATATAAATTAAAAGCTAATGGCTGTAATAGACCAAAATCACCTATTACATCACATCGCAGTATAAAGTGAGTGAACAAACTGCCCGTAATGCAGGTCATATTTGTTTTACATATTTCTCTTGGTCCATTAAAGTAATGATTTCCTACAGATTTGATTATGCAGGTTTAACATACGGAAGAATGTGTTTAATATGCAAGAGAAAGTTGTGACAATCAAAAATATAGTTACGTTTTAATGCAGTAGAAACAATACCCTTTTATTTCTGTTCTGCTGCATGCACTCTAGTAAAACAGCACACAGCCTAGACAGTGTATTTGTGATACTAACACAATGAGTTCCTGCTCGGTGCTAGTACCATGTCCCTTCGAGGGAGTAATGGATATCTAATCAGATTATGAACCGTCTCTGTCCTTTCAACCTACAACAGACTTGGACATGTCCAGGAAAATCAGTTCTCCATTTCTGCTATTGGACCTGAAGCCCTTTCATCTTATTGTCTGATGAAATATACACCTTCAAAGACTTACATATTTTTCATCAGGGGAAGCGCTGCTTCACAAACTGAAAAGAAATTTTCACTTATTAGGAAATTGTGCTTATGGTATCTGTATACAGTATTGCATGTTCTGTTATGATAGCACAAAAATATTGGTATGAATGTGATGCCTGAAGGAGCTGAATTTAAAAAGCTTAATCTAATTACACAAGGCAGCGTATCTTTCTATTTATCTCTTCCTTACGGGTCTGCCTCATCATTTACACGATCCACGCATCGATAGCCAATTTATTTATATATCTATATTAGAAAGAGTTGGGACTGCTTCCCAGCTAAGATAAAGTCAAAATGTCTTTTGTGGATTTCATCAAATTATAGCTCAAATATATCTTGTCGACTCGATGGACCTCGAAGCAGCAGGACACTAATGGACGTATGTAATGCATTTGTCAGGTCATTCAATTAACGTGCTTGGGTTTGATGTCTGCTCTTGATTTCAGCTTCTACAATACTGTATGTCCTGGGGTCTAATCTTCTTGCATCTCCAGCTAAGGGTTTGGCAAAGATGACTTGCACATTTTTTTACTAGCAAAACAAAAATGATTGTGTTTCTAACTAAAAACTTTTTTTTTGAGCAGTGATTCCTAGGGATACACACATTTGAAATCCTGCTGTGATACCAATGTAACAAGTTTTTTTTTTTTTTTTTGCTTGTTTGTTTTTATGTCAGGGGAACAAAGTCTTAAAGTCTTCATTATAAAAAAACAGTTGTAAGTTTATTGCGGTTCAACAGTGAACCTGGTTCATTTCTCTCTCTGGTCCAGCATCCCCGCTGTCTTCCTGCCTCCCACCTCATGTCACTGCATGCATCCACACCCTCAATTACGTGTCATTTCATTCAAAAGTGGAACTCTCCCTCGTTGTCCCTCTTGATCATCTTGCAGGCACCCTCCGCCACCCCATCTCCACCTACCTGCAGGGCACTCTAGACTCCTCGCTGGGGCTAGGCTCAGACTCCTTCTTGCAGAGTGCTCTGCCAGGACCCGTTCCAGCACTGACCACGCTGTCCTCTGAGTCTGAGTCAAAGCCTTTCCTTCAATAAATCAATCATAACACTTCATTTTCATGTGGTGAAGTATCTTCTAGTTGAACCAACACTGGACAAAAAGGATGAGCATTTGGAAGATCCGGTAGTACAAGTTTATAGATCTGTCATATTTCCATAATCTGATCTGTTACAGATGCTTATACTGTGTATGACAACATCCAGATATGCATCTGCAACATGTTTTTTAATTATTATTATTATTGAATTGAATACCATCAGTGAATGCCAGCTTATTTACCAATAGGTTAAAGGCCATCAACAAGTTTGGTAACAGCCAATACAGATGTCTGGCTGATACGGATTTCATCTCCACAACATCAGGCTCTTTAACTACTAATTACTCCACTGTGTTCATCAGCTTGTACCTGTAAACTTTGTACAGAAAAGTGACAAATTAACCCTTGTGTGTTTCCTTTTGAGATCCTGTGGCTTACCTCGGGTCATAAATGGGTCGTACTGAGGGTGTTAGATTGTGTGATGTAGAGGTTCATGATGATTTGATGAGAATGAAACTGATCTAACCATGTCCTATGGCAGCCCCACAGTCACCATATATAACGTATTACACAGCGCTCTCCACCACCATCTTCAAAACACACCATGAGGGAATGTTTTTAGAAGAATGGTGCTCATCCCTTCTGTAGAGTTCACAGACTTGTAGAATCAATACCAAGGTGCACTGAAGTTGTTCTGGAGGCACATGGTGGACCAAGACTTTATTAAGACACTTCATGTTGGTTTTTCCTTCAGTGTTTTTGCTGATCTTTATGTCTCTGTATTTTGTGATGGACATGTAGCTCAAACTGGGTTTATCAGAGCTTTTCACTGAAAACAGCTGTCTGCTGCTGCTGAAAATGATGCTGATGAAAAATGTGAGACTAATCTAAAGCTGTAAAGCAGCTGGCCATCGGACCAAAACAATGGGCTGTACGGTGCTTAAATACTCAGCAAAGCTAAAGGAAACCGCCACATATACTGCTCCATCCCACACACAGAACCCCATACATTATGCGGACAATGCCACAATTTTCCGAACAATTCCTGCCTGCAAAACATAATTGTCCACACAACCATAACAACTGAAATAAAGGTAGGAAATTAAAACTGCTGTTTATGCTACGGCTGCATGGTCAGAATTCTTTTCGTGCTGCCAATATTTATGTGGACATGGAGAGACCACAGCAGAAGCTATAGTGGGATGTCAATCTGTATAATTAGTGCTTACACTGGTGGAATGGGACTTTAATAAGCGGAGCTGTGTGTGGACATCAGTGTCCATAGAGTGCCATCAGTCTGTTAATGAAGTCACTGACCCACCAGCTTGTTGTCTAAAGACAAGAGTATGTAGGAATGAGAGGAAGGGTATTCATCGAGACACACTGTCTTCCACTTCTAATCCATTCATTCATTCACTATTGGTGACATAGAAAAAGTACATGTATGTTATAACAGATTAGGGCTGTGCCATGTGACAACAGTGTATCCATGGGAAAACATTTCATATTATGTTCTAGCATTTATTTTGTTCTGCCACAAATCACATTCTCCACGCCAATATCTCTCGTCATTCAGACACAAACACTTTTTTTTGGGACAACTAAATTGAAAACTACATTTGGATAACGCAACACAAACTAAAATGAAATAAAAGTGCAGGTGAAATCAGCTTTGTTTTGCCTCCTCTAATTGCATTGTGGTTGTTAGAACACTCAGTGTTCATTTTGTTGACAAATCATTTTCATCACAGACAAAAAAATCAATTTATGGCAACAAAAACTAAAACAAAAATGTATTGACATTTTTGTCATTCAATAAAAATGAGAAGAAAATGCTAAAGAGGGATGATTTGGGAAGAGATTGAAATTTTTGTAATGATACCCAACCCTACACGCAATTGTTGTTTTATATCTTCGACCATATTTATATTTTAGGCCGATATTTGGTCTACATTTTAGACTTTGGTTTCATCTGTAGTTGAGGAGTGTTTTCTGTTCATATTCTATATTCTGATACACACTTTTTAGTTGAAAATTTGGTTCTAAAGGTTCTAAATAAAAGGAAAAGATAATCAAATATGAGTAAGTAGCTTTAATTTCTTCAAAGTAAGTACCTCTGGTCATATCACACAGTTCTATAACAGATGTTAATTATTAAATAAGTTACATAAAATCATACAAATTAAAAAAAAGGAGAGAGTGCTTCTGGGAGAGCCATTCCTGCAGTTTCCGGTTTGTTTGTTGCCTTAAGTGCCAAGCTTGTGGAAGGGATGTGGTCATGATGGAAGCAGTGTGGATTTGAGAATGCCCGGGCCATCACTTTCTTCTTGAAGCCAAGTGTGAAATGGGCTTTAAATCACTTTTACCCTAAGCAGTCACATTATTGATGGCAGCCTCTGAATCCCATGAAAGAGGGAGTCTTATCAGTTTAGCACAAACGCTGCAAATTAGTAAAGTAATTATTATGGCTTTAGCTTTATAAATGTGGCTAACCACAATCCTCTCAAAGACACACATGCACGGAAATTAAATATTTTAAGAATGCCTTAGTGAATGGAAGGGACCAGAGGGCACCTTCCACAATCAAGTGTGATTTGTGTGAAATGTATCTGTGGTTTCTACAGAATGACTGTGAATGTCCCTCTCTCTCGTCATTACGGGCAGTGTGTTCATTTTGTGTTATTGTTTTATTAGATACAAATGGATGGAACAAACAGCAAAGCAATGAGCAGTGTTTCTGTCTGCTGTTGATGCCTGGAGCTTTCAAGTGTGATTTACTGCTTCAAAAAGAGAGGCCAAACTTAAAAGAAAAAAAAAAACCTCATGGCCCTTTCTGACTTGTAAACAGCACCATTGCCAGACCTGAGAGAGCTGAGGGATGCTTAGCCTATACTGAGATATGGAGCAGCTCTCAAGAGACAGGATGACCCGCTAAGCTCGGGATCATTTTAAATCTAAGCCTCGCTCGCTGACCTTCAGTTTGTATGAGCTGAGCGGAGAACAGAGGGCGACATCTGGGGAGTATCCCTTTGTTAACTACAGGTGCCGGTCAAATATCGCACCACTATCATGCCTGTGGGGCGCTGCCAGATTCAGTGCGATCGGGTCTTGGTGTTCTGTCGGCCTCCAGCTGCTCCAATTCATCTTCACTTTGTGTATTTCTCTGGGAGATATAAAATGACACCATTCCCACTCTCATCTCATTCTCCGGAAGCTGTCTCCCCTGTGATGAATCATTTCATCTTCTGTTCATTGCCGGGTGGTGGAGAAACAGAGCAGCAGGCCTTTCCAAGCCAAATGTATTGCATACTTATTTCAACAGGACTAAGACAGTATATCAAAACACTGAATATTAACATTTCCTGTCTGCGGGAAAGATGATTATGGACCCATCACGGCCCTCTGTAGCCATATGTTGCACACGCATTCACGCACGTGCTTTGCTGCTTCGGCTGAATATTAATATACTCTTCGTAATATGATCTGGAGGCAGAATTTCATGACCACCAAATTAAAACAATACATAACATCATTTGTAACGGTCCTCTGAATAGGGCATACGTATCATGATACAGGGGTTATGATTCAATATACTACCATAGTATAAACAGTCTTAGGAAGAACCATTTATATATACAATCCCAGTAAAAAATACTGGTGTGTCAAATGACTGAAGATCGATTACAACACTGCTATTTACAAGCCTTAAACACAACACAGAATGAACCATTGTTGGACACTGAGTGAATCTCAGTGTCAGTCTCGTTCGTCTTTGTATGTAAACTATTTATTCAAAATCCACAGTGTTTTTGAGAATCACAAAAGTATATCACAAAATATAAGACTGCAGTACAGAAGCACACTGATATTTTCTTACACCCCTAACCCCTGAAAGACACAAAAACATTTTCTGATCCAACACCCCCAAATTATTGTTGGAAAAATAAACCTGTGTAGGAATGGTTTAGGTTTGGTCGGGTTTAGGCCTTTAACCAGACCTGGTTACAATTAGGAAATGTTTCTGGTTGTGATCAGTGTTGCGCAAGTTACTCAAAAGCAGTAATTAGTTACCATTACAAGTTACTTCTCTCAAAAGCAACTGAATTACTGCACCAATTGCTGCATTATAAAAGAAATCAGTTCCTTTTAAATCAGCTTCAGTTCTCTTATTAATACACACATATCTGTATAGTTTTAATGTTGCTGTGGCACATTGTGGGACAAGACAACTATGAGATTTTACCTGTCATTATAACCATTATCACTACGATGAAAAGTAATTAGTGGCACAGGTAGCTGGAAAACATCTTTGTGCATGGTGGCCCACTGTCTCTCTTTGTCACTGGTATTTAATTAGCTGTCTGAAGGCAACAGACTCAACTGTTGATGGGTTGCATGTCTTCAGCAACATACCTGCAATCAGCGTGTTTGGTTCTGCCTGGTTTACAGACTGCGCAGATGAATTCTTTGGTTTAAAATCCAGCCTCGTCTGTTTGGATGGAGTCACCCCTCCATCTTTTGTGATCGCTTTATAGAAGTGTGTTGTTTTACTATGTTCATATTTCTAGCTTAAAAAAAGCTCACACCTGAACTCTCAGTCACTGTGTGGACCAGTCTGATGCTGACTGATTAGTGATTCCTTTGTGCCACTGCATCTGGTGACTTTATACCATAAACACAACCATTAGGTGAAGTTAAGGTTAGAGAATTATGGAGAACCAAAGCTGCCATTACCAAAAATAAATAAATAAACGACGCAATAAAATTAAAAGACTAAAGAAATACATTTAGAAATAAAAGTCTCCATTGTCCAATAAATATGCAGGGTTATTTTGAAAATGAATACATATTTACAGAAAATGATTAAATTAAAAATTACCTAAATGAACAAGATCCTTTATTTTCATATTTACTTATTTCCTGATTTATATTCGCTCCATGTCACGCTCCCTCATCAACATATGGGTCAAGAAATACAGAAAGATATAAAACCATAAATAAATAAATAGGGAAGTAAATACATTATATACATTGGGAAATAAAGAGAAATACATTTCTTTTCAAAATATATCTGCCTATTTATTGGATACTGGAGACTTGTATTTCTAAATGTTAGGGTTTGGGTTAATTATTTTTTTGCATCATTTATTGGATTATTTATTTATTTTTTATGATGGCAGCTTTGATTCTCCAGAATGACTGTGATCCTTGTTAAAACAAACCAACAGTAGTATGAGAAACAAACAGTGATCTGCTGGCTTGAGACTCCATCCCAACGTCTTACATTGGTTGCACTGGTGAGCAACATTTTCATTTTGGTGCACCAGCACACAGTTTAGGTGCAACAAACCATTTTCAACGCACTGGTTTGGAACATTGATGCTCTGACAGTAAAAGCAATGTTTCCATCCATGCTTTGGCTGCGTGCTGCATTAAATGCAGTGCATAATATTGGCTGTTTTATCATATCTGAGCCACAAAAACCAAACAAGCCATTCTTTGTGAAAGGCAGATATTTTGGTCTTTTTGTATGTGGTAGGATTTGTATACTTTGGTCTTTTTGTATGTGCTAGATTCTGTATCCATGAAGAATATCAGGGTCGGAGCCGATCAAAGGCAGCGTAGGGGCAGGTGGGGGATAAATAACACTACATTCACACACAAAGAGACAGACCTGCTGAATGCCATGCAACCTGCTGCGACTAATGAACATATTTAGTCACCCTTGACTGATTTTTTTGATGTATGTGTGACCATAATGGTGGCACTCTGGAGCCTTGATAATCTACAAATTTTGTAACTATAATAATGCCACCTGACCTCTTTCCTTTGTTTCCTTTGAGTTACAATTGCTGCTAAAACGACAGGGCTCCCTTCTGTAAATATAAAACTGTTTTCTAACCCATGACTAAGGTTAAGGCTTGGTGATGATTAACAACTTGGTCGAAGTTATTATATAGAAGATTGTGGTTTCTGTGAAAATAGGTACTTGGTTAGAGTAAGGAATATATTTTTCAAACACAACCACCATTTTCTTTCATTCTTTCCCCTACTGTGAAAATGACCTACAGTGGGTAGTGATTGTGTAAAATGAATGTAAATATCTCAGTTTTGAGTGCAGCTGTGCTCCTTGATTGATATAAATGTGTAGGCTGCATTCATGGAGATGGCAATTTTCATCCTGTCTGTGTTGTAAAGGGCCGTTTTCAATCACCGCTACCAGTCTGCCCAGAGATATATGCGAAGTGCATTCACCGATGTTATAGCTATTGTTTACTATTTTTAACCAAGAAATCTAGTCATCGTTCATCATCAGCACGACGGTGTACAGTGTAAGATAGATTTTATAATATTAAAACTATGGGGCAGGACTTGAGTTCATGACAATGACTGAATGAATCGTTTTAAGCAAAACTGTTTTTCAAGCAAAAATGGCAAAATTTCACAGATTACAGCTTCTCAAATGTGGGGATTTGATGCGTTCCTTTGTTATATGTGCTTGCAAGCTTAATATAATTGAGTTTTCAGTGTCTGATTAAATTAAACATTAAACATAATTTTCAAAATTTTCTGATTATTCATCAAAGAAACAATTAATCAGTGGATAAAAAAATGTTAATTAGATGTTAGATGTTTTGTTTGAGTTACGAGTTATGTGATCTACAAAATATCAAATTGCCACAAATGTAATATGTAGAGTTCAAGGAGACATCTTCGTGAATCCTAACCAACAGTGTACAAGTTTCCACATTTAAAGTAACTGGTTTCTAATTAGTTTCAGCACTCAAATGAAATTGGACATTCATGATGGACGCAGTAAGAATTAGTTTTATTTTATTTTTTCATGACTGACATGATTCTGATCAGAGATTTTAACTTAACTGTTTACACGGAGACCAAATAAAGTAAACCGATAAGATGTGTGTTCAGGCTCCCCAAAGCATTTCATCAGAATACAAGTTTTTTTTTTTTTACATGTGCAACTGTTTAATCTGCTGGAACAGAAGAAGACATGTTTTCCATGCCTTTGTTGAATTCTGGCATTGTTCATCTTTTCAAACACTTATTAGAGCAACTCATTGTTTTGAGTCTTTTGACCATCGAGGCATTCAACAATGCTTAAATCTGTGAAGGATTTCAACAAAAACAGACTTGCTTTGTTTAGCGACTGCCATCTTTCTATGTCTCCCTGAAACTCATCACAGCAACTAATGCTACCCCCATATGGGCCAAACTTAAAAAGAAAAAAAGAATAGTTTTATTCCAACCAGAGAGAAATGATTGGATTACAAAGATTCAAACCAAATCTCTCAATCAAAGTGAAGATTCCTTCTGATCGGACCAGATCAGGCCAGTCTCTTCTGAATGAGACATTTTTATTCTGATTGGACTATTATTGTCATTTTTATTGGAATATTAGGGTCCATGTAAATACCTCTGCCCTCATATGGATAAAGGTCAAAGAAAGCTTAAGATAACATCTCCAAATTGCATCCAAAGACATAATTTACTATTATAGCAGACAATAATAAGCAGCAAAAACTGAGGATCTGAAACCAATTATTTTTTGGCACCTCTACTTTAAAAAAACAGAAGTAAACATATCATTGCACTAACTGATTGATTGCTTATTTAGTGTCATCCTGAGGTTATGTTTTTGTACATCACACGGTTATTGTTTGTCTAAGTCACGTTGCAGCAGCACAAACATAGTTTACATTTCATAGACTTGGTTCAATGCCAGTGATAGAAATTATATATGACTGCATTAGTAGTTCTGACATGCAGGAGTCACATTTATTTACTCATTTGGGTGCGCTTTTTTCAGAAAAAAACTACACTGAAAAGAATTTACTGTGATGTTCTGAGCTTTACAGAGCATCTGATGTTGAAGGGAAGAGACGCTTGCTGAGCGGTAAATTGTACACGACAGATGTTGTTATGAGCGTCTGTATATGTAGTATACGTTTTTAGTAGCTGTATGTGAAATTCAAAGTCAAACACATCTGAATAATCATCTGTGTTTGAGAAACTTACTCAATCATTTATCCTCAGGAATAAATGCACAAAAAGGTGAGTAAAGCAAAAACTCAACCCTATTCTGAAAACACCAGAACAACAGTGTCATCATTACTGAAACCGAGGAGTAATTAAGAAGAACTGACTTGTGACACATTACAATTCAGCAGAAATTCCACCTCGAGGTGGATAAATAGTTTCTCTGCTGGTCACATCGTTCTCTGCGAGGAAGAGCTCTAGTTTTGGAGGAAAACACAAATTGAAACTGAGACTGTTTCATCAAAGCAGATGCACTTTGCTGATAGACTGTATAATTGTGATACGGAGGATAACAAATTGTTTAAGACAGAGTTTGAAAGCATTGAAACCACAGTAAAAAAAACAAAACAAACAACAACAACAAAAGAAGACCGTGAAGGCAATCTCTGTCATTCTAAACGCTCGCTGTGCTTTTAAGAGCCTGCACTTTATTGTCAAGCAATAAACAAAATAGTAAGAATCTTTCGGCTCCCGCTTTTCGATTGTCTGGGAAAACAACAGTTCATATAAAAGACTGTAAATCTGTCTGCCTCTCTTTATGAGGGCAACAACTTTTCTAATGGGTGTAACAGACGACACTCGCCTCTGCAGCCACTATTGCCAGAAAAGCGCAAAAGGTATATTGACTTCACTACGTTATATTAGTCCATAAAGGTATTTAGCTGAATTCTTTTACAGAGATGCTTTTTGAGGCACACAGATACACAGGACATCAGACAGACGTCATAAACAGACATACAATGTGGGCTGGAGGTAAGACGTTCTCCATCTATTCAAACAGTAAGGCAAGCACATTTAGTTTCAGCTGCAACTAACAATAATTTATTATATTAATTTATTTTGTCAACACTGGTCAAAAAAACATAATTACCTTTCAGCATTTTGTAATTCAGGTGGTCTGAGAGAAAACTAGACCTCTGCACCTCCTCTTGACCCCTGTTTTCAGATTTTAGAAAAGTTCTTCACAATCACAGGTCTTTTCAGAGAGGAGGGATATAAAAACAGGTGACTGACAGCCGTGCAGACTCTGTGGCTCGTTATCCATAGTATTTCAGCCTCACTTTTCCATAGAGGCATGAAACGGCATCCATCTTTATACACAGTCCATGCTTAGGTTTTGGGATGCAGCAATACAGTATTGATACTGGATATCAGTCTGATACTGACCCAAACAGGTGGGCATTGGTGACAATGACTCCAATCCATAGGTCGATCTATTCAGTTCAGTTCTATGTTATTCTCTGTGCACATGCAGCACGGTTGTAGCGTGAAAATCAACGGAGTGTGCAGAAAAAGTACTCCTTGTTAACCCTGTAATTTACAAATGCCATCCTTTGTTGTGTGTTTGTCTGGAGTGAGTCTGTTTTATTCCACCAGCAGATTGACTGAGTCGTTGGCGCTTTAGCGGGAGCAGCCGCAGTGTCCACAGATGAGCTGTCAGCAGTGTAATACTCAGTACCAGTGATAAACTTCATCAAAGTCGTGAGGTAACAAAATAAGTGTTATATGGAAATAAGTGTTAATAAAATAGGACAGGATAGATTTTTTTCTGATCAACTGGTTAATCTAATGATTATTTTTTTCCATTAACGCATCATTATTTTCTAACTAGTCGATTAACGATTTAGTTAACTTACCAATAACTAATATAATTTCCATGATTAATCTTTGAATCTTTTATTCCAGCATTTTCTAATAACATTTTCAACACGTGAAATAAATGGGCAACAATTACAAGGCATCTATGAGTAAAGTATTAATCATAAAAGTCAGTGTAAGTCTAATTTAAAAAGGTGCTACTCATTACTCTAGATGTGTTAGTGTATGAATTATTTTAATGGCTAGTGCCAATTGCAAACTAAAATGCACTTGTGTTATTTATCTGCAAAAGGTTGCTTACACCAACTTACAGCGTAATGTTAATGGAAATCTATGTTGTCTAGTTTTATGATCTATATGTGAACAAAAGAATTGCTTGCAACTTTTAAATGTGCTTCGTTGAGTTCTTGTGATTGGCCGTTTCAGTTTTACAAAGCGTGCATTTTATCAGGTCTCTGACACTTTTGACGATTGGCTTCAGGCTTTTTGGGATAAAATCGTATTTTCAACGCGCTCAGGAGCTGAAGTCATCATAACTGGGAATGAACATAAACAGTGCAACACATTGACGCGTTCCAAATCAATGTATTTATGTCATTCCAGCTCTACTGTTGATCGACCAACTTACAGTTCTTTTATTATTGATTAATCCTGATTGATCATTTTCTTGATTGCTTGACGTTTTTGTCCATAAAATCAGTTTATAATTCACACCAAACATGTTTAATCCAATATGTTTTCATTAAATAACTTTAACATCAACAGAGCTGCAGAAATCCGTCTCTCACGTGTTTCATGCAGTTTGAGCCTCAGGCTGTGAACAGAGATACAGTAACATTTTATTATCGATAATCAGGAGTGTCTGCTTCATTTATTGAAACACTTACAGTAGAACTAAACCTTTAAATCTTCTGCCTCAAAGCTTCAAGAGGAGAAAACCACTCCTGCCTCTTTACTCTCCTAAGTGAATGCGGACAGAAAAAATCTGATGATTTCAGAGCAGATAAAATCTAATTTGCGGCGTACTAACGCAAACAGATGAGATGTCAAAAACATTTCCTGACAGGGAATCTTGTTTTCTTTCCGTAAACTCAAGCCTCTTAATGGACCCTCTAAGGCTCAGAGACAACAACATTTGAATATCTACAGCCTATTCATCTCAGTGCTAATCTCAATGTGCCTCCCATGTGCTTCTTATCTGAAGGGCTTTTAAAACTGGCGCATCTCTGAATACACAAACCCACAAGGCTGCAGTAAGCCAAAGTGGCAGTCATGGCATTACTGCACCCAAAATTCTTGCCCCACTTGTTCAAACTGGAGTAGTAATTCCCATCTTGGCATCTGCTTGCACTCTCAGTCGATGGATGGAACATGCATATGTGGCGAATCCAGCCCACTCCAGGGTCTTTGTAGTACGTGGGTACGGCCATGAATGTCTCAGCTGTGGCAACTTTCCATGGCAGTAGATTTTAATGTTTCCACTGAGGGGAGTAATTGCAGACAGGCTTGGCCAGACTGGCAGCAGTGAAGGGAGTACACACAGCCCAACACACACACACCTCAGTGGACACACACTCGTGCCCACTTCACACTGAGAGGGGCCATAATGACACTACTAATGGTATCTGCTATCAAAGGCAGGAGAATTAGCCATGAAGGACAACAAATTTCAACATCACAGACACAAGCTTGTTAACTGGGATGTTTAGATGAGCTGAGTAAACAAACTCACAGCTATTAATAATGTCAGAGGAGCATACTGGGAATTGTAGTAATGATGTAACGGGAACGATGTAGACTAGCTGTCCAATTTTCGTTCGTAACAACAGAAACAGACCGAGAAATAAGCAGATTTTCAGTCTTGCGTTTTTAAATCTGATTGATGGTGTGACATTTCCACATCACCGTGCCAGGCAAAGCTGTAATTAGTTGTGCTGTAGAGATAGGATGAATCATGCTTTTTTCCAGAACTATGTTCATGCAGCTTTTATTTGCGGATGTGGGTAAAAGCCACTGCACAATAAACTTCAAGTCTTTGGTAAAATACTACAAAAGGGCACGATATAAAGTGCTCGGGTCTCTGCACTCGTACAACCCGATTCTACTAAGACTACAGAGTATGATGTGTTTGATCACCCTGTTCCCTTTGCTCCCAAGATTGTTTTGTCAAGTATCTTGCGAGAGCAATATAATCAGAGAAGTTTCAAGAGTTGCATCTGAGGATTAGCCCCAGCCCGAGAGAGAGGGTGGGTTAAATTAAATAAGAAAAACTTTGATCTGCAGTAAGGAGGGTTACACGATAGAGTTTCCAAGAATAACTGTGTTTGCCTTACACTTCTTTACTTCTGAAAGAAAGTGTGAAACTTCTCCCACCTGTCCTCTGGGAGGAAGTCAGAGGGAGAAGTTTGCCAAAGGTAATATTGCCTTTGGAAGCAGTAGAGAAGAATATGCATTATTCATTACATCTGGTCAACTTCAAAGGCTAGATGTAAGCAACAGTAAGGTATCACTGCTTGAATGTTATCACCACAGAGACTCACCATAGGTTTTTGTTCTCCAGGAGCAGCTTAACAAGATGTTGTCTTAGGAATTACATGTTAGATGTGAGCTTAGAGCTGAGAGAAAGAGAAAGACGGGGGAAAGTAGAGCACTTTCCGAAGAATTTCCAGATTCTGATGTTTGACAGCAAATAATCACTCCTGCAAAATCTGAAAAGTTGCCCTCGTCTTAGCGCTTACACCATGCAGTGTGATGAGTTGGATTTAGCTTTTACCGCCTGGTGGTAAAAGGCACCTTGACTTGAACTTTAACTGACACGAGAATGAATCAGTGCTGTCAAATCCAAACACAAAAAGTGAAGAAGCATAAAAGCATTTGTATTTCTGCTCTGCACACAACAGAGTCTTTTACTCCCAAAAAATTCTTCTTGGAAAATCTGGGCCTTCGCCAAGGACTATGACGGGTCTCCTTGGTGTGTAATAAACACTGTACTCATTGCAATCATCATAAGTTCTCTGCTGATGTCAAACAGATAGAGGTCTTTATAGGTTAAGAATTTTGGAGCAAATCCAAACCAGATCTGTGGACGACATACTTGAACCCCATCCTATTAAAGAGAGACACAAACTAAAAGATATGCAAATAAGTCAGATGCAAATAAGCCTGATGTAAAACATGAATGGCCTGAAAAGTTTCAAAGCAAGAAAGAGAGAGAGAGAATGGCAATGCTGGCAGCAGTGTGATAAGTCACTAATTCACAGCGATGATTACAAAAGATCAACACAGTTTTTTTGTTGTTTTTATGTTGTGACTGTGGTTAAGGTTGGACTGGGTGAACCTTTACACATTATCGCACAAAAACAACTTGGTTCAATTTGGAGAAAGATCATGGGTTGTGTTCAGCAAAAATCTTTTCTTATGGTTAGAAGGACCTTCATCTTCACGGTTACAATAATAAACGAACATTTACAGTTACAATGCGGTCATGGTGAAAAGAGTTGGAAATGCCCGTATCCTCTGTGCCACAACGAATCGTGTCATGTCATTGCTAAAGCTTAAAATAGTAGCAACAAAGCTAAGGGTAGCTATGCTGCGCCTTACCTTCCTTCAACTATTTAGCCCATATGGAAACCACTGAGGGCAAGAAGTGTCCAGTGTTCCACATTGAACTTTTAACCATCATGACTATACTATCTGCGTACTTACAGTGCACTAACTTTTCCATAAGAGTCAGTATGAACGCACAGCAGTCAACATAGCAATTCTAAGTATCAAAGAGCATACATTTAAACACAGTGATAGTTTTTATCCAAACTGGTATCTAAACAGTTGTGAAGACCTCAGTGGACCTTTGAAAACTGCCAAAACTGTAAGACGTGATTGGTGAACATTTTGCCCAATAGCAAAGACAAGAAAGAGGATGAAGTTTGAATCTACGCACCATGCACACACCAACACAAGCTGTGTTGGCGAACAATTAATGAACCAGCACAGAGTTTTCCCATCTGTTCGAAAGTGAATGAGAGATGGGAAAGATTAGGGTCAGAGTTGGTAGCAGCTCATCCTGTAGCCACAGGACCAAGACTAGTTGAGAAGCAGAGAAAGAAAGGAATTGAGAGAGCTGCTGGGTGCAGTTTGTTAGACCACAGAGACAGTCATCTGATTACTTTCCTCCGCAGCTAACGATCACCCTCACAACAGCAGAGATACAACAAATATGTTATAGCCCCAGTATTCCTACAAGGGCCTATTGTACACCCATAAATCAACAAACTACTACCAGACCGTAACATTAACTGCTCTCTGTTTCTCAGTTACTCAGGCCACTGAATATATCATAAAACAGAATATGTACACCAAATAAAGAAATCCAGAGGTGCATTTTGATGTATGTGTATTTCAGGAGGCGGGACAGCAAGGAAGACAGCGAAACAAATGAACTGAAAAATATATGGTTATAAGTTGCATTTAATTTCACAGGACATAAAGCTAGCCGCTATTAGTTTTTCTCTCAGACTATGAAGTGTGCTCTAAAGCCATAAGCCATGGAAGACGCTGTACTTTGGAATTATTGAAAAACAAATCATAAACAATAAGTACGCTTCCTGCTTACCTCCTGTGGCATAAATTACACCTAAGAGACACTTTGTCATTTTGTCTGTCTTAATGCGACTCAAAACAAACTGCAAGTGCAAATTTCTTGTTTTTCACAAATTGAAAAGAGATCCTTTATCTTCGGTCCATATCATTAAAGTTGGACAAGAAACAGGGCAGAGGGTGAAGAAAACTTTTCCCATATCAGATGCAGACAGGATTGATTAAGACTCAGCTTCATTAGGAGTAGGGTCTCTTAAATGGGTTGTCTGCCATAATTGGCGTGCCTGAATAAAATATTTAATGAGTGTGCCCTGCAGAACAGATGTGACAAATAGTGCATTTATGGACCGTCAGCGGTGCTGTATGCATTAAGGTTTGCTGGATTTATGAGTGTCCTGCACAGTCACTATAGTGTGATTACATGCAAAAGGAAAATGTTCTGCATTTGTGTTTCTACATCAACGGTCAATGCTAAATGAGAACTGTTTTATTTTATAATTCGGAGTCCTTAACTGCGTGTTTGATTGATTATACGCGATAAACAGCACAATAGCCTGCCTGATGCTAAATGACTTAGACTATGACTGCATCTATCTAGTATTTGCTCGGCAAAAGGGATACGAATCGCTCCTGCAGCTGTCCTCAACATCAATCTTTCCTGCCTTGTTGAATTCCTAAGAGGGAAGATAAAAAAGAGGCAGTGGGAGAACATTTTTTATAATGCAGGTATAAAAGACATCTACACCCCAACCCAACCTGGGCCTATGATGTTTGCTTCAAGAGTGCGGAGTGAACGAAACCCAATAGCCTTCAAATGATGTATTTCCCCAGCCTTCACCGTCATAGACTGTACTATATAAAAAATGAGAGAGCAACAGTGAGATGTAGAACTTAAGTGTGAAAAAATATGAAGGAAAATGTTGGTAAGGATGATTTTACCAACAGTAGGCAGACAGAACATTACTCATCAAGTTATATGGTGATTTCTCTGTACAAATTGTTATAGCGAGACGTAACATATAATTTAAAAGTCCCATATCTTAACACTTTATCTATACCATGTATATATGTATATTAAAGACTCCTGTGATGGTATTAACAAAAAAAGAGTATAGATTAGGTTTTTCCCCACTTTTATGATGTCTCTGTCAACGGCTCATATTACACCGGGAGGCGAATGTCACCGCCCACTTTTCATCAGCAAACGTTCTGATTGGCTAACCTCAGATCCCGCAGCAACTGTTAGCGTTATTAATGTGTTGTACACATTGTTCTCTTTATACATCTTTTCACATAAGTCAAAATAAGTCTCCAAAAGTAAAATAAATCCACTGGTCCACTTTCTCTCCTTTGGAGGCTGTGCAGTAGTTTTGATTCACTGAAGCAGGAATAATACACTTTTCATAGATAGTTTTCCCGACAGTCACTGCTCTGTTGCTAGAAACTGATGGGGGCGGAGCTAACACATTAAAAAAAAAAACGACCTTGAGTACGATTGGTTATGGATATAGTTATTACTACATCACAACCAACGGATTTCCTAATTGGCTTGTTTTTCAGGAGGCCAATTTGTGGTGGAGGCGGACAGACAGGACTGACAGTAAGTTCATATTTTCACAGCTTTTAAATTACACCACAGAGTTTATATAAACCTAAAACCCAATAAAAGTGCCTTTTCACAGCACGGCACCTTTAAATGACAAAATAAATATAAATGCCTTAATTTGTGCTTAATTTAAATAGAAAAAGGGTTCTTTATACGTATTAGCTGCCACAGACATTATGATCAGGTTTTGTTAATTAAGATCTCTCTGGAACTGACATTTCCATGCGCTGTGCCTGTCTCGATGGGCTGGTGGAATGAGAAAGTCACCACAGTCCGCTCCGTTTAAGAGGCTGACAGTAATGAGACATGACACTGCAGGAATCAAGGTCTTAGTGCAGCCATAACAAATGAATCAACACATATAGACAGTACATGGGGTCATATAATGCTAATTTTAGAAGGACCTGAATTGACAACCTGTCTCTTCACATCTGTGTCCATCACTTATTTTTCATGCACACATATGCACATTTATGATGAAGTGCACCCAGGACATGAATCAATTTTGCATAATATTTCATATTTATTCAACAGTTAATTATGTCTGCACAGGACTTTTAAAAATGACTTCCACATGACATATGCTACATAGTTATGTCTGTGGTTGTTGTGGTATACCGTTTCAAGGTGTACAGTGATATAAAAATTGATGGTTATCAGATTTCAGACAATGTGAGTATTTATTTCCAAAGAGAGTTTACATTTTTCCGTCCTCATTTCTTTTGTTCAAACAGGAGATGTACAGTCTTCTTTTTATTCAGCGAAACTTTTTACTCATACTTCCATTTTTTTTAAAAATGGTTTCTATTTCATATACAAATACTTAGTTAACGTTGGGGTTATTGTTAATGTATTATTTAATATTCTTCTAATCCACCAGGCAAATGTCATCCACTAAAAATCCACTACAAATACTTTTCTAATACTGCCTTTGTGCAAAGTGCCGACAGAAGATTGCTGGAGAAATGTCTGATTAAGTGTCAGAGTTTAAAAGCATCAAATTCTCCAAAACTCCATAAAATGACAAACTGAATTGCTACAGAGTCTGTAGAGTGTGTATTTGATGCCACTCAAATACACACTCTGTTCTGGCATCACAACCAAACAATGATAAAGCCGGACAGAGACCAGAAATACAATTAGCTAAAGAATCTAAATGGAAAAACTACCTTATAGCCAAACAGGGAAGACTCAACAATGCGTGTTATTGTTGTTAATTTCAGTGAAATCTCTTTTAATAGCTGTTAAAACGTTGGGAGCATAAAGAGATAACAGTTTATAGGAAAAAGCTGACGGGCTACAGCTAGAAAGTACTGCTTTTGTCTCATAAAAAGCAAACAACAGGCACACCTCAGTCTGTTTGTTTGTACACTCAGGAAGAGATACAGCGACGTTCCACGGTTTGCTTGAGGCAGCCTCACGACAGGCAGCTGAAGGCAGCTCGAAGCCAAGCACAGTGCTTTTCTATGCAGCTCTGTTTTGGCACTTTTTATTTTCAGGAACATGCGGTGATCTTATAAACCCTTACCATAAAAACAAACTGTCACTTTAAGAAGCCTTATAAACAAGGACTTATCGACATATATTTTCATGTGGGATGATCGGTATTGATCCCTGTGGACACTCATTTAAAGCATCCAGTTGGTACAAATAGGTCACTTAGCTATGTTAACCTTTAATACTAGAAAGCTAAAAAGCTGGCAAAATAATTCATAAGATAAGTGACTTTGGAGACGTCTCAACCCTTGCTGGTCGGCAAACAGACGTGGTGATATTAAGGTTAGATTTTCAAGTGAAATATTGAAAAGATGGGCAAAGTTTCTAAATCCTCATTCAGGATACTGATGAGAACTCGATGTATGATCTGCGTTCATTTCATAGTCTGACTACATTTACATGGACAGCAATATTCTGCTATTCTCCCAAAAATGGCAATATTCAAATTGTGTCATGTAAACAGCATATTCCATTTGAAAATTCCAAATTAGACCTTTGCACACCAGGCCCATATTTCGCATCCGAAATTGGGGCACGTTTAAGATAAGATACAGCCTCTTTATGGGTCAGTCACATTTACACACTGAACTTTCATCCGTCGTTAAAGTTTTCAGAATAGCTTTGATTTTCTCTGTTTTGTCACGTTGTTTGACCAATCAGGGTGCAATTTAACAGCCAATTTAACATGGCAGCTCCTCTAACCGTGATATTCTGGCTTCACTTTTCCATAGTTGTATGAAATGGTGTCAGATCATCCATCTTTATATTGAGTCTTTTGATTTGGACCGAGAGGAGAGAGCTGCAGAAGGAAGCTGTGTATTTGAAAATACTGATGCAAATACACGCTGATTTCTGACTCCCGCAGCTTTAGGTTCTTTCATGTTCGTTATAAGCATGATTTGTGCGTTCAGTCCATTCATTTTCCCCTTTTCTCTCTTCCCTAAAATCTTTTTAGAAGGCTAATCCTTCAATAAATGAAACAACAAAAATTTAAATCAAGGTTAGTCGGCAATCTGTTTGTGTGCTTCGCCACCATCCTAAATCACTGTCACTATGAGCCCAATTTCATCTTTTTATGACAGGACAGATAGGTCACCCCATGTTGATGTGCAGTAGTTCCCCACCTCCACAACAGACATTGTCTGCTTGCGTTCCAATCCACCGCCCCCCAAAAATGCTCAATCACCTCCCACCACCTTGTTTAGACCATGACAGAATGTACTGATAGCCGACTGGCCTTCCGCTCACACACAGCCAGATAATTCCACCTGCGCCTGCATGCCACCAAATTGATTCGTCCCTCTCTGCCTGTCCCTTTGGTACAGCTCAGCTGTTTGATTGAGGTGCTCCCTAATGAATTCTCAGAGGCCAGGTGCTGATACTGTGTTCACTGCAGGCAGAGAAAGCCATCTATAAAATAGGAGGGCATGGACAGTTAGGCAGTTTTCCTGAGGGGACAAGGCTAGATGAAATACAGGGGGAGGCTAAATATAATATCCACCAGCTGTTTTGTCAGTTGCACGCTCTGGCTCTTTTTCAGCAGGATACTCTCCCACCTCGGACTGCTGCTTATCAGTCACACTTTTATGCAAATGAACCAACAAACTTAGATTCACCTTTAACAAGCAGCAGCATCAAACGCTTATTACAAAATGACTTTATTACGGAAAAGCTGGATAGACGTCTGTATTACGAGACACATCACAAAGGATTGTGTTTTACATAAAGCTGCCATGATGGACACAATGTCACCCTCGCTACTCAGAATTAATGGTAAAATGAAATGAGTTGTCTGTCTGGGGACATGCCATGCAGGAGATGGCTGCCATTAAGATGAGAGGGCAGGAAGGCAGAATGCTCTTGCCTGCTCATCTGTCTGACATTGTAATATGTGCTGACAAGTTTATTGCCGTGTCCCATCCTTGAACGAGCAGCAATTACTGTGGCAAGTGCTGATAGTCAGTTGGGCCATGCCAAAGGAAGTTTATCACGAGAGGGAAGATTTTAAGAATGAGTCAATGAATTACTTGAGGATGTGAATGATTCAGAGGGAAATGTTCATAGGAGGTACAAAATGTAGAGGAAAGCTACTCTAAAATCTGTCTCAGGAAGCATATGCAGCACTATTTGATGTACTTATTTTGCTCATAACCAAAATAATCAAGCGAAAATTCCCCAAGCTAGTATCTGAAGATGTCATGTTACTGTCAAAGGTTTGCACTGCAAATAGGCCATTATGCATAAACCCAGATGTTTCTTAAGAAAATCTTAGTTGTTGGATATAGACTGGAGGGGAATAGCACAAAGTAAAAGTAAAAATAACTTTTATATAACTGTTTAGTCATAATAGTTAGTTTATAATCATCTGTTTGCTGTCACTGAAAAATGACAAAAAGACATTATTCATCTTCTTCATGTGGTGTTTGGTTCCTGTCGCCGTCTTTTCTCTCCATGTCTTTATATAGATATTCTTTAAATATGATCTATAAAATATGTCTTATGTCTTGTTAATTAATGACAGGTAATTACACATCATGACTTTTTTTTACATTCTTGACAACCAAAAAGACAGACAACCAGAAAGTCTAACTCAACCTCTGCTGTTGAGTCCTCGGCCCATTTTGCTGCATCTTTATATACATCTAAGCAGGATTATGTGCAGTCAGTGTGCTGTATTAATAAGGCTAACACAATAAGATGATGATAAGTGTCGTTTTTTCTGGCTTTCTGTAATAAAAGTCTTGTCACTGCAGGGATCAGTAGGGATACTCTTATGTTTTTGACAGAGATTCGCACTGAAGACTTTATCCAAAATCCGTGAAGTATTTTGGATAAATGATTTTGGAAGTTTATGTACTGAGTCAAAGTCAGCTGAAGTGAACTGAGACTGAAGTAAAACTTACTGTTTTGAACTCAACTGAACTTAAATTAAATATCCATTAAAAAGTGAAATGAACTGGACAGAGCTGAATGCAACAGAACTGAACTGAATTGACTTTGAATGAATGAGAAGGAGAGGGCGAGACGTGTTGCAAACACTGGTATCCTACTTATCCAGTCTGGTCACACCTTCCTGCAAATTATACTGCTTATTATCCCTGAGCGCTCTATCACAGCCCTAAATCAGACTGAATTATGGGTGCACAGCCTCAGCCTGTGACCAAGCAACACTGCCAGGCTTTGTGACAGCCAGAGAGAACATCGTCTTACTCCTTCCGTCGTCTCTCTCTGTGTCTCTCTTTCATCCTTTATGTGTCAGTGTCTTTTTCACTTATTTTGACCTCAGTTCAAATCAGCCCTCTCCCTTGATTCTCGTTATCTCTCATTTCAATTTTATACTTCTATGACTTCTCTCACTTTCCTCTAATTTTGACTCAAACTATACTGCACCATGGATCATCTCTCCCACTGGGCGACGACTAAGTCTGTGAAAGTGAAACCAACCAAAAGAACTGTTTGATGATGGCTCCAAAAAATCCTGGCTCCAACTGATTCGCATTCCAAAAACACAACAAATGAAAACACAGAAAACCAATATTGATTTAGTATTTCCCTCTAGAAATACTAAATCAATAATAGTTTTCTGTGAGTAATTATGGGCTTATTTGCTTTATTTGGACGCTCTAATAGGTGTACTTGTGGTTGTTTTGTAAACTATTGCTCCACTAATAAGATATTAGCTACCAGAAGGTTTTGCCGTTTACCGTGTGGACTCGGTTGACTTTTGTTATGTTCAGGTCACTCAGCTGCTTTGTCAGAATTTGGTGATTTAATAAAAAGTTGTTTTTTTTGTGACAGACAGCACTACTCTAGCTGTGGTTAAAAAGTTACACTAACAAGACCGTCAAAGGATTTCGGTTCGCAAATATTTAATGAAGGCTATCGTTACTTTACTTTAGTACTTACTTTATTACAAAACCCAGCCCATTTGTATAACTTAGTTACATTAGCATTAAATCGGTATTGCATTATACATTATATACGGTCGACATTGTGGTGGCCATATCCACAGTCTGTGATCACTCCTCTTTATTTCACATGTACTGTACAGTGCCTACAGTATTGTTTGACACAGTTCTTCTTACTGGAAGAAACATGCATTAAAAAATAGCAGCTTTAGGCATTCTGTGACTGCCAGCTCGAGAGATGGTGGTAACTGGTGAACTGAGTCTGGTTGGTGTTTGGGAAAACTTACCTGGAAATTGAATCAACCATAAATAGAACAAACTAAAGTTATGTGGTGACAACTGTATTTTCTGTGAGACGCAACATTGATATTGTTCGTACATTATTTTAGAGTGGCTTATACTCTAAAATAAAAGATCTGTCTTTCAGCATCACGGATCATATAGAGAGGTGGTTTGTACTCTGTGGGATGCTCCCTGCTGTGGAAGCGCTGCTTAACAGCACAGACTATACAGCACACAATAGCTAACATGCAGTGAGATCTACAAACAATCCACCAGTGGGAATCCATGCCGAAATAAAGACCCTCCAGGGTGCGCGTACATGCAGGAGAACCAAAGAGAGAACAGACTGTACTTGCCGAAAGCAGCAACATAAGGAGAAACACCAACAAGAAGGCACATGTCATGGTTTAAAGTCAGATGAGGGTGATTGAATGGTCCCTGTAAATCGTTTATGCAGGTTTTTACATCTTCAGGGTCAGAACAGTGATAAAAGAAGTGTGTTATTGCCACGCTTGGGTGAAGGCTCAGGTTGGAGGTATATATTCCCTGAGTGATTAACAATACTTCAGTCACCTTCACCTTGACACAAGTTTTTAAAACTAACAAAATAACGAATACACTAATGACTTGACTTTGCACTGCAAGTAGAAAAGTAAGAACATTTCTGATGATGGGATTTATCATGAAAACTCGACAATCAGAGGTTGAAGAACGTCTTAGATCATGTTCACCATGCTGAATAATTCTATTGTGTTGTGAATACACTAAAGAAGCATATACATATTATAATATATACATGTTCTAAATCACTTCCTTAACCTTTGAAACATAATCCAAAGATGTGGATTCATGTTTCTGTCATCAGTTATTTTGAAGCTACTTGTCGATCTGATTTCAGTGTCAATACTGTCAGTTCTATTATCAAACTGAGTATGAACAGCTCTGACATGACATGAACAATGACTGCAAATACCAAATCTGAAGTCACTGTGTTCAAAACTGAGGTCAGGAATATCCATCAAGTATGGCGGATTTAGAAATGAATGAAAATATCAAACATACTCTCAGTTCTGGATCCTCATCCATAAACTGAGATTCTGTTCAGAGCAATAACTTTAGTTTCAAAAAGAAAATGTCAAAAAGTGTACTTGTGGTGAAGAATTAAAAAAAAAAAAAGTCTAGAATCTGGATCCGGATCCAGGTCTGGACAACCTTCTGGAAGGAACGAGATATTGTAGAGGCCGAAACGTGCAGTTTTTGAGTCACGGGTGCAGACAGACGGACAGACAAGGTAGGCGATAAATATAGAAACCAATATTTTTGCGACAGATGGTGCTCGAATGTAACCCTGCTAATATGCTAAATATTTTGGTATTACATTCAACGAATGATCACAAAAGAGGTTGAAAATATTCATGTTTCAGATTTTTTCCGTCCTAAAAAACAAAAACAAGGTCTCCTTCAAAAAAAGATAATGAGAGTGCAGCAGCAGGTCACCACTGCTGAAATATAAATGCATTGTTGCTGTGTGATTAAATGACAAAATATCTTAACACGAAACTGAAATGCAGAAATTGGAATTAATTATAAACTCTCTGAGGGCTAAAGCCTCTCACACAGTTTTGCATATTTTTGCACTTTTCAGAAATTTGACTTGCAGAAATGCTTCAGCGTATTCCCCAGCTCTGTGTAACCTGTTACATCAGGATGAATGCATGATTAGAGCTCAGCATTTTTCAACAAGCAACCACAGTCCCTAATGATCACATTTAAACTTTACTTATGCTGATTGCATTAGCATGTATTTCTCTCTGTTTTTATATGACTAAACTGTGGATTGCCTCAGTTTGCCACTGCGTGTTTTAGGGTGAGGTTTTGGTGTCACTTGTGGTTTCTTCTTTATATTTACTCGAAACACAACAACAGTTCTGTTTTATTGTACATAACATCATTGGTATTCATCTGTCTGATCTGTATCACAATTATTCCGCAAGAGCAATTTCCAGGGCTGGAATCATTTTGAGAGTGTGAGATTCTCCCCTGCGTACAGAGATTTAGACTACAAAAAGCCAGGTCAAACAGGGTGGGAAATTTCTTATTTCTCATGCCGTTAATTTGCTAAGGCTCATAGTCCAGCTGATGAGTCTTTTATATGAAAATATGTGGGCTCACGGTCATGGGTTGATGGCAGCGACAATGTTTTAAACATATATTAGATGAGTGGTTGCTGGTTTTATGGTATGCTGTTTCTTTTAGGTACATTGAGTTTTGTGAATTTAAGTATAGTATAGAATGTATGCATCTTCAAGTCTGTTTGCATGTAATATCTTGTCTACAGTGTGAAGTATGTTTCCTTTTGGAAACTTAAAGATAACATTTGAGCATTGTCAGGGTCATATCATTTCCTTTTTCTTGGCAAAAGGTTCACTGTTGATGATTGTTGGAGAATTTAAATTTTTTTAGGACAAAGTGCAGTTCATTTGCTGAAAACAGTCCAATCAATTTCACACATTAAAAATAGATACTATAGTCTGTGCCAATCCATGACAATGGTGCATCGTGTCTCTTTTGCCAAGATTCACTTAGCAAAACAAAGGAAAGTCCCTCTTGATAATAAATCTTTAAAGTTAAACATCAGGCATCACGCTGAGCGAGTTTCACAAAGACTCAGTGTGAACAAATGTTTTGAGCTTCATCGAGGCCAGGTCTTAAAGTCTTTGACAGGGAAACAGAGAAGGCGAAGAAAGAGGAGGCGGAGCTGGACTAAAAACTCAACTGTAGACATCAAAATTCAATGCGCTGTAAGAATGTCTATTATTTATTCAGGACAATGCAGGGAGGCAACTGTTTTGCTTTGCGCAACATTTTCAGAACCGAAAAAACAAAACTAACATTTATTGAACCAGGATATTGACTGTGTACAGTCTACATTGGACTTGTGGCATGAAGCTGTTTATACCATGGTTATTTGTATTGTTATTGCTGACCTTGTTGCCAGAGGTTTGTTGTGCATTTTTTTGTTACAAACTTTAGCAAACCTAATCTGCACTAGGGAAACTGGATGCATAATCAGAATCATATGCCTCCAAGCCTATCATGACGTTTTTCTGACCAGAGCCAGATGGCCCTATACACCAACTGTACGTATTTCACACTAACTTCCTCTAACTCACTCAAATATCAAGTTTAAGACATACAGCTATGGCTGCAGCTATATAAGCCAAGCTAACTGCATAATATTGTGAGGACGGGGACTGGGAATTACCAGGCTGCAGAGCCAAACTTCACTGTTTGGAGTAGTACCGAGTGTTGCAGCAGCACTCTATGCAGTTCTGTTTCGGCAGTATGAAGTCAATTTTGATATGCTACCAAGCAGTTGCTAAAATGTCTTGCCTGAATCTCCAGTGGCCCGGGTCGTGTGCTGAATTGTGTGTGTCTCTGATGGTATGTGCTGTATGTAAGTATGGTCACTAAGTTAGAGTCACTAAGAGTTAGCTCGCCAGCGGTTAGTTACAAATCAACAAGAAAACAAAGTAAACAACCAGAAAACATCAGTATCGACATCAGCTATGTGTCAAATTGTTGTTTTAACCATCAGTATAAGCCTAGTATTTCAGGATCGGTGTATCCTTATTTTTTCCACAAATAGGAAATCGAACTGGGGCAATAAGCAGAATCAATAATGTCACTGGTATCAATAAAATCTTATCAATTCCCATCCCTATACTGCACAGACATCACTAGGAATATGCCCAGATACTTATATTTGTGGTATATATGTGTGGGTGCATGTATGCATGTGTGTTTTTGCGTTAAATTAGTCAGTAGGATTAGTGCCACTCCCCTAGCAGGTCCATATGGCGCAGTGCTCAGCTCGAAGGCACGCTCGAATCATTAGCGTTCCCCTGTCAAAGAGGCCAAACGGAAGGCACAAACCAAAGTCTGTGTGGGTGTGTGTGTGTCTTGATCATTGCCAAAATCACATCATGTCTTGCAGAGCGGAAGACATGGACCTACTGATATACGTTATCATGCATCGCTATTGTGTGTTCTATTTTGATGCTTTGGCAGCATTGTTTCCTGAAACTTCCATGCCAATACAACTCCCTCGGAATTTGAATTGAATATATTTTATGTATTTGAATAAAAGTTAATAGTTATGGTGGCAAATGAATTATTTTGATGAGGCGCAGAGTGAGAGAAGGAGGGTAAGGGGGAGTCCGGATCCCCAAATCAGTGAGGTGCATTCCAAAAAGGGTGTCTGCCATATGCTTACTGTTGAAGAGGCGACTGCCCCCAAAGCCTCACATTCCATGTTTTTGTGGTTTTGTGTTCTCAATGGCGCCAGCATGATTCTGTACTAATTATTTTTGGATCATGAGGGAAAAAGAGGAGAGAGAAAGAGAGAGAGAGAGAGAGAGAGAGAGAGAGAGAGAGAGAGAGATGCCAAGAGGGAGACAGAGAGGAAACGAAGAGGCAGAGAAAGCAGAAATGAGTTTTGTGGGGGTTCTAATTCTGACAAATAATTTAAATGGAAATGGAAAAAAAACACGAAAAACAATAGAGGCCCAGCAGGGCCATGAGCAGACAATTTTTATATTATGCACATAACATATCTCTCAGTGCGAACAAGGTAATTTACAGTAAAGCCATATGCTTCTGTTGCCCACACGATCTTGTTAATAATATTTTATTTTAACCTTGGAATACAGTGTAATTCTTGCTACTCTGTGAGGCACCTGCAGGATGGATTTACCCTGTCATGGCAGTAGTCATGTTATCATTTTCTGTACTTCTGTACTGTACATGTGGAATTTATCTGCCAGACACCAAGTCTCCTCAAAAGCACAACAAGAAGTAATAGTTCAAGTCACATGTAATTAGGGTCATATTGGTTCAGGACAACTCGTCACACAAATGACTTCAGAGGTCAGTGCTTCTCAAAAGTACAAACTTTTATCTTTAACACTGGCTCATTAAAACTTTTTCGTGTGTGAGTGTATTGACAGCATTTCCCAGAAAATGTATTTACAAAACAAGAAGTGCTTCAAAAGGTATTCTGTAAGAGCACTTTATAAGAGAAATGATCTAAAAACGAGTTCCAGTAAGATAATCTGAGTATTAACCTAATAAACCTATAAATCTTTTGAAGCCTCTGTTAAAGAACCAAGAAGCCATAAAGTCTTTGTGCTGCAGTTACATTATATTTGCTGCTTCTCATGTAAAAAAATATCTCATATAACATCTTGGAAGTCCAAAATTCCCAAAGACAAGAAACAACTCCTGGTCCACTCCTCACCCCTGCCCTGTTTTCAAGTCTTCTTTGAGTTCCAATGAGTATCTCTACAAAAAAATGAATGCCAGCATGTCATCTTAACAAACACAGACACAACACAAGTCCAATCTCGCATAGCTGTTGACCTGTGGGTCACAATATCGCCTCTCTCATCAAAAACCACCCAAGGGTGCTTCACAGAAAATGCCTAGGTCAAGCTCCTCCTATCTCTGGTAAATAGAAGTGTTATGGTCTTAGTAATGGCAGCACTCACAAGTTGCACCTCAGAGACACTGAGGAAAACACACAAAATGCTGTAGTGTCAGAGCACTGACATACTTAACTTGTGATGCATATAATACAGGCCACCACAAGCGGTAAAAATAACCATGTTTACACACATACACACAATACAACACTGGACGATCTTACAGAACTCACAGATGGAAATGAGAGGAATCTC
>JAPQRN010000001.1:1969445-1990572 GCA_037367275.1 Coranthus polyacanthus
TGTTTGTTTGTTTACTGTCTCATACAGTAGACTCTACACTGGAAGCAGAGACGACTCCCTTTTGTGACATAATTTGATGAGTTTTGAAACAAAGATGGTTTTTAAGAGCAAAGTTGAAAACTTTGACTTGAAGACTTTTTACCCTGAATTTTTGTATTTATGCTTTGTAATTGAAGAAAGTACTTTCAGATATGTATATAGTATATGTTTCCATATAACATTATGCATAAATCCAGGGGAAAAAACTACCCTGGATGTTGCACTTTAATTTTCAAAGAATTCTCTTGTATATGCCTACAAATGTTTATGTTTTAGATCCAGTTCATTTTGAGGAATGCCATACAGTGTGCTGAAGAAGGTGCGCCATAAATTTGCATATTTGGATCTTCACGAGGACCCTTAGTTTTTATGTAACCTTGACTCTTGTACAAATATGAGTCATCTCTACCTAATCCTGTCAGTCCTTGTCACTCATTAAAGTTAAACATAAAAATATATACAGCTGAAAATGCTGGGATGAAAGCAGTAGATTATACAATATGACATGACAGAGGGAATAAAGGAGAAACAGACGTGAGCAGCATTAAAGGAGAAACAGGAAGGAGAAAGCTTGCAAAGAAAATCAGAGAGTGAAGGAGAACCTGATGACATTCGGAGTCTTCTGGAGTTTATGTTGTCATCAGATGTCGTGTCTGTCAAGGTAGTGAGCTGAAGTGGAGCTGCAATTTCACAGAAATCATTTCTGAAGTCACCGGGGCCAAATATCTAGTCTGAAACTGTTACATACTGTTCAGAAACTCCCCGGGATGCCAGAGTGCTTTTTAGTCCCCACGCACCTTTCTCCAGCTTCATAAATGTTTTATGTGCTGATGTACAGTAGGAGCCCTGCATCAAATGCAGGCCATTGTCTCTCGCTCACATTTAATCTGTCTTTTTTTTGGATTCAGAAAGGTATGATAATCAACCCAGGTGCTGCCCAGTATATTTATACCCTTTGGGAACTCTCTTCAGTCAAAGATCAAACTGGGGCTACCTTCTTCACTCAGAGAGGAACTTTCTACTGGCAGGTGTCTGAGGAGTTTTACAGATCACTGTGTAGAATGAACAATTACTAATTTATTAATAGGTTACACTGTGTCTTTTGTTTCATTTATCATCTCCACCTTATCATCATACCACCAACATGTCTGCACTGTTTTAGTGAATGTACATTATTTCTGTATTTGTTAACCACAATCATACGAACACACTATTACCTTCAACCTCAAAGCTTCACACACAGAAGAAAAATATCAAAGACAAGCATCGAAAACTCAACCCTCCCAAGTAAAAATGGCCAAGGTAATTACAGTAATTCTTATTTTGGGTTTGTAAAAAGGGTCTCTTTAAAACACTGCTTTCCATAGGTGTTAGACAAGCAGTCTTGTCACTAATTCAAACAAAAGCTTGTAAGAGACATACAAATGGGGTAGAGTGAAGTGAGAGAAGAAAATGGAAAAAAAACAAAGGCTCTCCTGCTCTGGAGGACATTTTCTTTTCAGTGTGAGAAAGGACTACTCTCTTCAGGATCGGTGGGGCCTCCAGTTGTGCCTGTGTTTAGTTGTGGGAACAGACCACTTGGTGGCAAGTCCTGAATAGGAGGCCTTCACCCCTTGGCGTTCCATAAGTGGCCCTGCCAGCAAACAGGCTTTGGTCCATTTCTTTTTCCTCTTTGCACTCATGTTATGTTAGTCCCTCATGGACACACTTATGACAGCCTTTCTGTCTTTGCCTTTCTCTCTCTTTACTTTTCTTTATTTCTTTCACTCCTCCCAATTCTGCTGCATACTCTGTCGAGCCAAGATGCAAATGATGAGGGGAAACCTGATGCATGGATGCTTGTGTGTAATAATTAGTCATGTTTTCAACAGCTCTTCACAGCAGCTGGCATCTCTATTGTGGAAGTCTGGATTTGGTCACTTGGAGTTGGCCTGGAGGGCTGGCCCAGATTCCTCTGTCTGTCCTCCTCCTGGGGGGCTTACTACTCGCCCTGGTGGTCCAAAACATAGTGACACAGACCAAGTCTATTAACTATAGTGATTTAAGTGCTTGATGAGAGCTGATTTATCCCTACCTATAGAGATGTGGGGCCCTTAGGATTGGCCATCAGTCCACCCCTTCCAATAGCAGTCTTGGGGTAAAGTGAAGAGGGGTGACGAATGGAGGATGATGGGAGGCGGGGTCGAGGCAGCACCCATTAATGAACAATAGGTCCTGCCATGCAAGGGAACAATAAAAGAAAGACATAAAAAATGTTTATATGTGTATAAGGGAAAACAAAGAGATGTTTGTGTCTGTACGTCTGCAAGCTTTTCTGCAACTACTCATAAACCCTTTACCCAATTACTAAATCACATGATCATAAAATCTAATTTCTTGTTGTCTAAAGAAGATTTGACCCATTTGAAGATTAACTGAGGGCAGATTGAAAAGGGAATAGAATATTGTCTTGAAATGCTCCTGATCTGAGCAGAAACATGAGTGTTATTTTTCAAAAGCTCTGTTCAAACAGGAAATCACTAATGAGCCAGAGGGGTCTGAGAGTAATAAATAAATCAACAGTTATGAATTTCCGACTGCTCTGTCAGATCTTATATTATACTGAGAAGGTAGGATTATAATTTAAAAGGGGGGTTGGGGGGTTGGGAGGCAAATGAACACATGCATAGATGTATTTTTAATGTTTTGATTTAAATTTGCTATATCTTTATCGAAAAAGTTATGTACATAGTGTTGCACAGGAACACTGTTCTGTTGTTTATCATTAGTACAGCAAGGGTAATTACAGTATCATTAAAGCAGCCTTATAGACTATAATGTACACCTGTCATCTCTTATAATTAACTGAATAACATCATGATTTAGCTCCAGCAGTCGTGCCGAATATAGTCTTTGTCATTCTCCCCCTGTAGCTCTTTCCTTTCTGCACACCAGGAGGTGCAATGTGCTGCACGTACCTGTCATAGATACATCCAGGGGCATTAATAATGACTACACTCCATGTATATTGCAGGTTTCACGAGGTGTGTTTTGAGTACTGTACCTCCCCATGATCTGTGGGAGGACATGGCATGATATTGCATGAAAAATGCATAATCTAGGACCTGCCGTGTTTGAATGGTGATAAGGGTAAAATGCCCTCAAGCTTTAGGACAAGTGATTACTAAAATACAGTTATAACGTTCCATAAATTCAGAAAATGAACAGACTAAGAAAGGCTCACTGCAGGACTGAGTAACACTTTAAAGGTTCAGTATGTTATCTTTAGCGGCATCTAGTGGAGAGATTGTAGACTGCAACCAACTGAATACCCCCTCGCCTCACCCTCCCTTAAAAATGTGAAAAATGCTACAGGCCTTGTTAGAGCCAGTGTTTGGTTTGTCATTCTGGTCCACACTCAAACAACAGGTGATGCACCTTAACTGGAAGACACATAACATTTCAAAAAGGAGAAGATGAAGTCCATTCTGAGCTACTGTAGAAACATAACAGCTGGATATAAACAGCTCATTCTAAGAAAACAAAAACACGGTGATTATTATTTTCAGGTGAATGAATGAATGAATGAATGATACACTAATGAAAACATAACTGTGAATATTATATATTATTATATATTTTTTATTTCAGCAATAAGATCCCCCTATAGCATTAATCTTACACACTGGCAAGGCATCAAGGCATCTCTTCCTAAAAAACTGTAAAATATTATCCTAAACAGTATTTTATTCTTAATTATTATTTTTGAAAGGATCAGTTTTATCATACATTGTATGTATAATATGAGTTACTTGCTGTAACATTGCCGTACAGCTATTAAATGAGATAAATAACATATCGTGAAAGTAATATAAAAAATTGGAAAGCCATATACAGCTACAAAGTTGTGTGCAGTCACTGTGTGCAGTGAGACCTCTGGTCGGGTTGAAGGCGGGTGGACTTATGCTGGAAGTCACCTGAATCGAATCTGCAAACGCGAATGCCTGCCCTGAGCAAAGCTAACACGAGAGCAGGGGAAATGTCAGTCAAGTTCAGTCCGTACACACCCACAAAATACTGAGAAAACATCTTGTCAGGTCAAATAATTCTATTACCTGTGTCGGTTTTTCAGGTTGTGCGGGACCTTTGATTCTTGTTTTGTTATTTTGTGGTATGGCATTAACCTTGTCCAATCAAAAATCAAGGAAAGGTTTTAGCAACTACTACTACAAAAATATACCCTATCCCTTTTTACTAGTTATTTGTGCATATTTGAATGATTTAAGCAGGGTTTTCTCTACCATTATAACAAATAAAGTGTTATGCCAAGCCAAATAAGTCCCTTCATTATTGTTTAACCAATGTTATTTTGTTTTATGGCACTAAAAAATGTGAAGGATTATTTAAGGACATACTTCATCCATGAGCATATTTGTTTCACTTATTTTCTTCTAATGTTCTATAATATAAGTTTTTATAAATATTGTTACAAAAGTTAAATATTATACATGATCTGAATATGATACCTGCCAAGTGCCAAATGCAGACAGATTTTCCATTTAGCAAGAAAGTCTCACCACAACTGCAGGTAAATGTTTGTACCAAAATAAAAAAAAAAAAACTATGCTGCAAGTCTCTACCACGTTTTGATGTCGTTTAAATGACACATTAGCTGTAATGTGGCAATGCAAGGAGTAAGCAAAACTTAAAAACACAGAAGCACACCAACGAAACGGACGATGAAGCATATACGAAAACAAAGTTCTGTGAGAAATGCAGGTCTGGAGATAAAGGAGTTGTAACGTAACACCTCATCTCAATGAAATGTACTGAAACGAATGTCGGTATATGTGACACAAAAAAGGCATTTTTATTATTTTTTCCGGTAAAAAATGCTTTTTTTTCAGTTGCCTTTCTTTGCTGGCGAGTGAAAAAGTTAATTTCGGAAAATGGGTTTACTTTGAAAAAAGAGGTGCATTGGAGAAACGTTAAACATGAAAAACAATGAGAAGACAAACCAAAACGTCACACATTTTCAACAGTAAGTGAGACCATATGTGGGAGTATTTCTCATTGTTTTCATGGATAGAGTTTATACAACTGTAAATGTACAGTAGTCACATGCACTGTACATTACAGCTTATGTACTTATAGATTGTTTATACACCACTTGTCAATGCTTACAAAGGGGTTAAATTAAGGTTTTACCAGATAAAAGCCGATGCCAACTTCGCCTTCTCACAGCCTATGTACACTTGTGGGATAAGCAAGCTGGTACTTGACTCTAGAGTATGGTACAAGTGAGGCAGTCATAAAGGGCTTTTATTTCCCCTCCCAAAGTACAATATAGTTTGATAGCATAACCCCGTTCCAGTCATCTCAAGTGGGTATGCTCTATTTAAAGATCACCATTCTAAAACATCTTGTAGGTTTTTTTCGTGAGGCTGGTGAGAGCTATTGTGTTGATGTGAGGTGCCTTTTCCCCTGTGACGGCGCTGAGTGATAGCCTGCCAGGAGAAACATGGAGAGAGAGCTGATGACCCCTGTTACAGGCCAAAGTGAGGAAGCTCCTCAAAGGTTGGACAAGTAGCCGGGAGAGAGAAGAGACATTCGGGGAACAATGGAGAAAGGGGGGATGGATGTAGAGGAGGGTAAAGAGCAAAAGAGGGAACTGTGTTATGACCAAAGAAGAAAAATAAGGGAAGGAGGTCTGACTCAAAGACAAATGGAGACAGGGACTGAAAACCCATAGCAGGTGTGGATTTTACTACATGGAAACACACATTATCTCAAGGGGGCTAATGGGGGGATGTTTGGGGGGTTTAACCAGGGCTCATCAGTATTCTGGCCCTGTTTGGTGAAACACATGCGGGTGGTATATCTGTAGGAAGAGCATGAGCCGACCAGCTGCTGCTCTGTGAGCGATCAAGAATCCAAACACACACAGCAGGGACTAACAGCAAACTGTACTGAGTGAAACTGAGAGCGATGTGAGTTTTAAACTTGAGTTTTAAAAAGGGGCACACACTAACGCACATATTCACAAATTAAATCCCCCAAATAAGCTTGTGATGTTTTGATCTGTAATGTTCTCTTTCAGTGAGCGGCCATTTGTACCAAACTACATGGAGCTAATGATAACGGATTGTTTTAGACGGCGCATCTTGGCCGGCTTGTTGTGTAGCCTGGCAGAAAGGCAACAGTGAATCAAGTGTGGACATTTTCAGGTTATTCCACATAAATAGTTGGGGATTGCCTTGACAATTCTAACTTCACGTCATCAGTATCCCAGCAGCTGGTACAACGGTTTGCACTGGCCTTTGTCAAAGCAGCAGCTTCAGGTAGGTGCTTCAGATTCTTATTTTTTTCATTATAACACTGTTGGTATGGTGCTCTAGGGTGCTGATCTCAGGGCACAGCAGCAGAGCCAAAGTGCAACAGTGAGTTGTTCTCAGTGGGCTGGCAGACCACAATGTTCTCCGAGTCTGTAGTCTCTGTGGAGGTGCAGCACGGCAATGCTCTGAACACCTGCCTCATTAAATGATGCACAGAAGAAGTCCTTTGCCTTTTCTACGTAGTAAATAATTCACTGGACATTTTTTTTTCGTCGGTGTAAGAATCCTACAACAGTAAATCCGATGGGCTGGTGTTAATACCGGCATGATTAATTAAATAAAATCCAATTCCTTTCTTTTCAAATGTGCTTTTATCAGTTTAATTTTAAATGAGTATCTTTGAACCGTGATAAAACAGTGAAATAGATTTAGAATTATAGCAAAATTAAGCATTACTTGACATCGTAGCTGGTGTGTTAAGTAAAAATCACATAACATTTTAGTGAGCAGCAGTTTTAGACAACATTAAGATTACTCTTATCTATTTGCTTCTGAGCCACAGGCCAATTGTCTTACTTGGCAAATACAGTGTACATGTTCCAATTAAAGTCAAAATCTGCCTCCTGTGCATGCAAAATGAGTTGTACAATAGTGTACTCCGATTATTAAGAGTCTGTATCCCAAAGCAATCCAGTAAATTCTTGGTGAATTTGATAACACCCACCTTAAAATTGATTATTAAGAGTCTGTATCCTAAAGCAATCCAAGTGTTCTTGGTGTTTGATAACAACATCCGTAAACTGAGACAATAAAGGAGCCATGCCAACGGGATGGGTGCCAGATCAAAAAACATCACGGCTCAACAATAAGGTTTGCCCAGGCAGCCCCACGTCACCAGGAAGATGACAATACTGGTAGATTTGTGAAAGGGATTAAAACAACAGGTGTTTATGTATCTCCTTGCAGCCATTTGGCAACCTCTTCCTGTCGTACGAACAAGTGTAGGAAAAAAAAAAAAGTTGACAATCCGTACAAGGAGGCGGTTGAGGACAGACGGAGCGGAATAACAAACTTTGTGAACTGACACATTGAGACAGGTTTCAAACCTAACGTGTTTAACGTTGTACCGTTCATGTACGTTTCTTATTTCAGCCGTAACTACCACCCTTTTCCTCACTCTAACCAAGTTGTTTTAGTGCGTAAAACCTTAGCCATGGCATTGTCACAGCCTGACTTCAACAGTTATGTAGTATTTTTTAATGTTACCGGCGGTATTTTGTGTCAGCTACTTTCGTGCATACATGTAGTTTTGGGAGCGATTGGGTGATATGCCAAGTGAATTTTTAATATAGCACATTTCAAAGTAAAATTGTGAGAATAACACAATAACGAGGACTAACGAGGAGACACGCGGTGTATTACCCTGCTGACTGTCCCTCAGATAAACACTTAACAGGCTTTACTAATAAATCCCTCCTTTCTTGTAATAGTAAAAAAGAGGATAAAAATGAAGAAAGAATTTTCTATAAAAACCTGCCTACCCACTGAATATTCCAGTGGCTCTCACTTGTCACAGCACAACATCATTCATCTTATTAATCCCTGCTCTTTGTGAAATTTAATATGATGAAATGCAGTAACTGCTTTAGGTTTTCAAACAGTGTGACGGGCTGTAAAACAGCCATCCAATTATTTGACACTTTACAAGTGCAGGAAACAACTGCTATATTTTTGGTGCTTTATTTACAGCTCAGCTATATTAGAGATGAGACAATAAGCAAGACCAATTTAAAAAACCCTGTCGCTGTGTCTAGGGTATCATTCAAAGTCAAAAAATATCTTGGCCTTCAAACTTTAGCATTTAATACTCACAAAACTACTACATAAGACTGAAAGAAGAGAACAGTAGCCGATACGATCATGCACTACGGAGGCTGCTGAGAGTCAGTGTGGCTATGTGCTCCGTTAGTGCAACTTCTACACTTTGGTCACTTCCTGAACTTGGTCAGTTTCCTCGTTTCTCGGTGTGAGTGAGTCACTGTTTTATTTTTATCACTGAGGAAAAATAGAAACCCCCGCTGAATCCCTCAGGTTGGGCTCTGCATGAAACTTCACACGGGAGGAAGAGAGAAAGGGCTCCTCCCTGTGGTGAGGCTACAGCTGTCCATCTCAATGAGAGGGTAAAAGACGCCTCCATAGCAACAGTCCTACATAGCAACAGTCTCTTTGAATAAAGATAGCCTTGGATGCCATTCAGAGTGTATCGTGTATCTTCACTGCTTAGAAACAGAGGACATTGTAGAAGAGTACTGAATCATTCGCAAGCTTCTTACTTGGCAGAAACTCAGTAGTCTCCAATGCTTGATAGCTGCTTTATACAAGTGACTGCATGCTGCTAGATTGTAGAAGTATGAGATTCCTTACGACTAAAGGCTGTGAAATAAAAGTCAGCTGCTGATTTCCAATTTAAGTGAGGCGGAGAAGAGAAAACTGAAGTGCACAAAAAGTGGGAAATCTTCTCAGAACAGAAATGGCTAGCGTAGAACGTTCAAAGCCTTAAAATCTGCATTTGAATAACAACACCTCCTAGCCCCCTCCAGTAGAAACATCTCAACCAAGAATTTGTCATTCTCTATTTGAACTTTTCCCACATCGTTTCCACACTCCGTATTATGAATCATTCAAAACGCTGAGCTCAAAATGAGAGCAGACAGGACAGAAACTTGCCTCATATTGAGCTTGCCGTAGCCAGTCCAAGTCCAATTTCAGTCCAACAATGCAGTACTTTGATCAGTCTATACGGCTGATTTACGGTGTCACTACTAACTGTCCATCACTCCTACACAACCCCTCCAGGAGCAGTCGAGCTCAGCACGCCGGGATAAGTACATGGCAGGAAATCAGCGAGAAGGTGATAGTAGACGGTGGCTGACTTCCAAATCAAAGAGGTATGTTAAAGTACAAGAGCCCCAGCAGGACTGCAAGATATACAGTAGAATTCTATGACAAAAAGGCCTGCAACATGAGAAAATCTACAATATCTGATAACACTGTTGAATACTGTGATGGCAATATGACTTGCAATAAATAAAAGAAACTAACCACTAAATTCCACGTGTAAATAAAACACATTTTCTCACTCTTTTGTTATGTGGTTATTGTACATAAAAACTATTCACTTTGAATCAAAAATACAGTTTCGTCTTTTATCTTGAACACGGTCCGGAACTGACCCACATTTAGAACTGGGTTCCAAGTAAGAACGGACTTCTACTTGGTACTTAGTAAGTCAGAATTCGGTACCTGGTACGTATTAAAAGTACCAGGTACTTGTAAAAAAAAGAAGAATTTCAGGTGTGCTTCTTGGTTCCTAAATGCACTAATCGTCTACGTGTAAGAAACGCTGTAAAGTTAAATATATGACAAATAAAGATGCATATGTTTGTCACCAAGATGGTAACACGCTCTACATTGATTATTATTATCATCATACCCAACCCTAGCCATATGCACCAAAGAATGACAAAGAGCACACGCAGCAAGCCGTTTCATTTATGAGTTCATGGGCACTGGAAACACTGTTTAGCCATATCTTTTGATATGCTTTCAAATGCAGACCTGATACAATACCACCCTTGAAGTTTTGCTTGTACAGAGCGTCACCCAATATGCTTCTGAGGTCTAACCGTCCTCTACTGACTACCTCCAAAACAGGTGTCTCACATGTTTGTACTCAGAGAGTGACTCCTGCCAGTGCAGAAGTGTGACAAACGATCCATAGTGACGTCAAAGCCACTCCGATATGACTGGTCAGACTGAGGTCACATTTGCAAAAAAAATATCCTGTATCTAATTTAGATGGAAGTGCCCCAAACCAGAATTAAAAAGACCAGTTTCCAGGTGATTTGTGCTGTTCGCAGTCTTACGAAAACATCAGCTCACAGATGAGCAAAAAATAAATGCAACTTTTCCCTGCAGTCTGAACATTTCTAATGTTGCTGAGTTGAATCAAGACAGAATCCTCAAGCCTCTCACTGTCACATATTAGCTTTGTTGCTCTTGGCTCCCTGTGGCCATTACGTGAATGGGAAGTGTGCCTGTTCTGTCACTTTGATCATTCCTGTTATAAGCAATTCACCCGATACATCTGTCAGATGTGTTTCACAGTTATGGTTTTCTACAATTTAGTACCTCCTGCAAATCACGTTGTTGAGTATCTGCAGGGGTTGGACACAATACCAGCAACACCTGTGCAATCTAAGGCAATCTAGTACAGTAGCACTGCAACAATACTTCAAATCCCTTTGAACATAATGGGCCATTTCTATTGAGACTGTGAAAGTTTCCAGGGTAGGATTCTTCAAAGCTGTTGCTTATTACAGTACAACATACGCATAATATAAACTTTGTATGTCCGGCTGTTTCTTTATTGTAAATAATAAAGAAACGTGACTCCTACTATCAGATGGTTTGTCTTGCCTCTCTGCTTTAGGTCACACTGACACAAGGAGAGATAGAAAGATGTCAAAGTAAACTGATCTAAATGCTTCTGCCAGCTCAAAGGCAGTTTGACAACCTGGGTGAGCTCTTTAAGAGACTATCTGGTAGCTTTGTTTGAAAGACACACAGAAAGAAAAACTGGATTAGTGTTTTTATGTTTCATAGAAATATTGTTTATGTTTATATTATTGAGGAAATTAACCCTCGTGTGTTCTTGGGACCCTTTTAGGGATTCTCAATTGTATTTTTGCTCTCATTTTGGCAGTTTTTATGCTGAGATGATGATATCTGGCAAAGATTTTCATTTGTTTAAGGAATTTTGGAATTTCAGCATCAACACTAAAAAAAAAATCCACTGTCAAGACCAAAGCCTCACATTCTTCCTCCTGGAGCCCTTTTTGGCCCCATTGACTATCATTGATATTTTTAAATATGATCAGTGACCTAAAAGGGCCTTAAGGGGAAAAGTGTGATTTTTTTGTAATCGTGACATCATTTGTGGCCATATCGCCCAGCCCTATTTGATAAAATGTAAGATAAAATATATATCAAGGGCCTAGTTGTTTTTCAATATTTTAATGTGGAAATGTTACATACTCCAGCTTTATGTAACCATGCTCCAACAGGACTTTGGCGCTAACATTATCCTTCACTAGATGTGGAGTTTGTCATTGAAGCTTGTATGTGCTGATGTTTTTAATGTCTCTCTGTGTAATGGAACTAATGGAACCATGAAGCAAACACAATGGCTCACTCTGGAGCTCATCTTTATACTCCGCTACTGAGAAAAGCTAAACAGCCTGTCAGATCACACGTGTCCTCGTTGACAATGGCAATCAAGTCTGGTAAAACAGCACATTGGCAGTGATGCTTTTCACACTAAGTTTGTAAAATCACACATTGAAATCAATGGCAGTAGCCTATGAGTTTCACACCTCACTAGCTGGCCAATTTTGCAAGTTTTCCAATGCCTGATTCAAATTAACAGCAGGCTTTCACAAAGCTGTCCACAACAACTCCTCCATCTCTGATACAATTAAAACATCATTTCAGTTACCTCCCTCTGCTAGAGAGGACACTGTTGTGCAAGAAATGCCACAGCTCATATTTAAAGACATTTCAATGTCTCACAAAAGAGCAAACTACAAAAAAACATATGCATTCAGCGGTTATTGTTCAGACTAACTTGCTCAAATTTAACAGTTTTTGAAAAGACTTGATGAAAAATCTGATGGCAAAGAACGGCACCCATGGATGACTGTGTATGTTTTGGGCATTTGCCGTGAAGTATTATTTTATGATTTATATGATACGGTTGTGGGACCATCATTGATCGGTGTTGTGTTGTGAGACTTTTGCACGTTTCGTAAGCCTTGTTTTGTATGTTGTGTTTTTATTGTGTGCGTGGACCTCAGGAGGTGTAGCTGCTGCCTAGGTGGTAGCTAATGGGGATCCAAATAAACAATAAAGAATAAAGGAAGGCAACTTGTGCACATACAAAATAACAGGCAAGACAGACGATGCAAAACAACAGACAATCAGGATGCGAGATGTGAGAAACATGCTGTCTTTAAGCAAAGCATTGGATATGTGTTTTTTACAGAACAAGGGAGGGAAGGGATAAAAAATGTCAATACGCCATCATTTTATCTATTAGGCATGTGTGTGTGTGTGATTTTGTCATAATTGGCATATGAAAAATCAGTTCATCCATGAGATATTGCGTTCTTGGGAATGGGATGGACCGACATACAGAAACCCCAAAAAATAATGCCTCCAGCCATGGCTGTTGCCGGTGCGAAGGCATAACAAACGGTCAAAGAAACCCGCATGGATCATAACAGCACAACAGCGGCCTCGGGCTATGCTACAGCTTCAAAACTGAAATGTATGTATTAGACAGTAAATAACATAGTGTGCACTACTTCACAGCTGATATGGAATTCAGTCAGATGCATCATGTGAAAGGGATGCACATTACTGAACAGATATACAGTAGAGTTTGGTGTTCAAGCCCCGACCTCATCACTCGCCGCGAGCAAACACTGAGCTCAGCACAGAGAATATTGGAGAGTGACAGTGATGAACTCACCCACATGGGAATCAGAGCCTAAAGGTGGATGCTGGGGCGGAGGTGGAGCTTAGAAAGTGCCAGATAAGCAGCAGGAGCAGTGGAGTTGTATTTGTAGCAGCAGAATGTGAGGGACGGGCCCAAAAATCCATATCTTATGCAGCAGCAAAAAAACAACATGTTAACTCAATTGAATTAAATTCAACTAATATCTAATCAAATGTTAATTAAACTACATGTAAATAATTCTCTTATTACTTGTTTTAATTGTATTTATCTTTCTTTTCTTTTCTTGAGCTTAGGGACAAATGAATTTCCCCTTAGGGATTATTATTATTATGGTGTGATTAGTATGAGACTAGTTAAATATCCCTCTAGGTCCAATGTGAATGTGAATACTTATTCTGTGCATTGTTGAAATGTTGGACCCCTTTAAGCCATAATTACATGAAAATTATGTGAATGGTCTTTGTGTATAACAGCACTAATTTGTAAACCCCTTCTTTTTGTGGCTTTGTACAGTAAAAGTTATTTTAATACCATGTTTATTATACAAAACCATTATGCAATAATATGTTCTACTAAATACCCAGTTTGCAGCCCTATTAAACAGCAACATAATATTAGCCTTAGCCTTAGCCTGAACTCATGTCGAATCTCCAGCTAGCAAGCTACCTATAAAACTATGTTTGAGCAGTGGCATCAGGCTCAATGTTCTGTGCTGGGTGACCGACGGAGCATAATTAACTCTTAATTAACTTAATTACTTTATTAGTTCTAATGGTGCGTTCAGGGTCACAGACTTCTCTGACAGATTTAGGGTAACCAGGTCCCAAAATGGCAAATGTGGGACAAAGAGAATGTGGGACACGTTACCAATGCTGAAACGTAAACGTAGCCTACATTTTGTCTCCTCAGATCTACATCATCCAACTTGCCGTTTTTCCTCCAGCTGCTGTAAATGAAAATAATAAGTTCAATAAGAATGAAATGAAAGAATTAAACAAAAACTGGACAAAATCCAAAAATGTGACAAAAATAAAGAAAATGGACAAACATTCATCAAATGAGCAACAAACAGAACAAATGAATCAATAAAATGAGCAAAAATAAACAAATTAAATCTTGCTCTGAATCTTTTGGTAGATTAGTGTCTTATACTCATTTTACATTGAAGTAACTTCGAAACAAGCAGAAATGTGCTTTTTGTTTTTAAAAAGCTTCACTGTACACAAACATCTAAGGTTGACACTTGGGTATACAATTGATTATATGCCAGGGATCCCAAGTGGTACCCACATGGTAGGGTCAGAATTTGGTGTAAACAACATGAAAGCATGGATCCATCCTGTCTGGAGTAGCGAGTAAAAGTATTAGGACTACATTTTCCTGTTGCCAGTAGGTGGTGCCATGGCTGATTTAATATTGTCATGTTAGTTTTTTTCAGGGCGGGACTCTTGTCCTACATGTGAAGTTTGGTGCAGATTCGATTACGTACAGCCGGGTTATAACAATTTTGAGTTTTGTGGGGAAACATCGAAATCCACTGTCCCGCCCTGAACATGTAGTGTCACGAAAAGTCATTGTTTGAATAATTTCCCATCTTCAACATGTTAAGACTGGACTGACCAAATTTGAAGTTGGCTGATTCAGCAGCGGTGTTTAGGGCCACTAATGAGCCATGTGTGAAACTTTTTTCACCACTTCTGATGTGTTTGCAAATTTTCATGAGTTTTCGCACACATTTAGCTCCTTGAAAACCAGCCTCACGTTTTAACATAACTCACAGCAAAAACAATAAGGCCTTCACACCATTGGTGCTCGGGCCCTAATGATGAATCTCTTACATGAAATACACAAAACCAGCACTGAACATACACCATAATGTGGAAATGGCCATCATTCCAAACACAAATCATCATTTTTATTTTTTATTAAAACCCTCACAAAAAGCTCAAACCCAATTCCAGTGTCATGTTGAGATGAGGAACACCATATTTTTCCAGCAATGTATCTACTTTATAGTTAAGAAACAGGCTGTAACCAAACCCCCCTTGTGGATAATTAAGACTGAATTGATTGCAAACCAGAAAGACATTCATATAAATGTTTAATGGTTGGCAGGGAAAATTACTTGTAACATTGCTGTATTGGCTCAGCTGCAAGGCTTTGAAAAGAAAATGGCCAAGTGGTTGATGCTCAGATATATCACATCAGGGTTTTGAAGATGTGATTGTGTCTGGCTGCACCACAAAAGGGAAGAAATCATGCCCAACCATTAGCAACGATCCACAAAACTGCCTGCGTCTGTTTGTGTGCGTACGCGTACATGTGTGGGATGTGATGTGATGTGAACCCCTGCTGGTGTAACCCCACTGTGTGAGATCTGACAGCTCCCACTGCAGTCTCTATGACAGGATAAAGAGAGCCTGTGTGTGTGTGACTCAGATAGTGAAAAGAGAGCGGAAGTGGTCAAAATGAAAGAAGGAAACCAAAGCGCATTCACACAAAAAATAGAAACTACATTCACTCGAGTAAATGTCTCTTTGAAAGCTTATCTCTGTAGGTTTAAAAAGAAAACAAGATGTTTCACATTGCTTGAAACCCACAACAAACACCACGAGGCCCGATTATATCTGCTGGACTGACCACCATGAATTGGAAGAAAACCTTACATTTAAACTCATCAAACATTGCAAATATACTGTAATTAAATCCTTAGTGCATCTTCAGACAAAGAGTGTTGTCATGGGAACTTTCCAACTCCTTTCAGAAGAAACATTAACAACTAAGTGTTTCAAATTGAGTAAACTAGTACATTCTTTGTATTTATCACCACATCATTCCAAACCGTTTGATAAAAAAGGATTAAATATCGTGAAAATGTAATGCAGCAGTACTTTGTATTGAGCCTAGGGAAGGAGGATAACTTTTTACAAATTAATGTTCAACATGTACTACAGTTTAATACTAATGATGATGTAGAATTTTGTGACTTCCTCGTTATAGTCCAGGCGAAAAAAAGATGCGAGGATTTCTCAAAAGTAACTTTTTTTACCAACCCTTTCAAGATAACTTTTTGCATTGACTGAGTATTCTCAGACAAGTGGTGCTACAGGGAAATGCGATGCAGACTGAAAAAAAGAAGCCCATTTTACTCTCTGGAGACAGTTGTAATTGCAGTCTGCTACCAGGCTTGCACACATCTAGACAGTAAATATTGAGATAGCGCCAACAAAGTCTTCTGCTCTCCTATTTAAGTCATAGTGCACAATGTGACATGCATTGTGCAATACAAAACCTAAACTGTGAGAGTGCTTATGTAATGCTGAAAATGTTCCGAGTCTTAGCTGTAGAGAAAGCACAACAGAATTTAAAATTGAAGATGAAAACTAAACCTAGGGAGGTGCTTGGTTATACAACTTCACTTGATCATGAAAGGGAAGAAAAAAAGCCTCGCCCTTGTTTTTTCCCCAATAACCCTTCACTCTGAAGAGCTCAAATAAAATGATATATTTACACATTATGCTGCCAGAAAAGGAGGGGGGCTTGCACATCCAAGTTTTTGGATACACACCAAGAACGTGGACAATTGCTCATTCTTAATGTGGCATGCTGTGTCATAGCTGCTTAAGTAAAAAGCTGTTTACTTTGAAGTGAGGCTCGACTTGCACACAGAGCAACATTTTAGTGATGCATGACTGTTCTCCTTTGCAGCATGCGGATGACTCATGCTTTGAATGAATACCAGGATATACAGCCGAGGGTGATGTCTGCATCTTGAAACACATCAAGTGAAGTATCAGGCGTTTTCATCACTTTGTTTAACTATAGGCCCCTCTCTTTCACACACACACACAAACACACACTGTTTTATCAAATGTTTTCTTGAAGGTGAATGATTAGTGAGTTCGTAGAAACCCACTGACTTCAACTATTCTCAGTCAAAGGAAATGAGTTCAGGGCGGATGAAGGATGATAATGCCAGACCATGCAAGATTCAGATATCTGGGTGCATCATTCAAAAATGTACACCACTGCCAGTTCATAAGTTACGAGCAACAGCAAGCCTTTAATAAATCTTATTATCACGAATGAAATGTCTTTCTAATATTATGTCCTGTCAATGATGATAGAGGCTGCGATCCAAATCTCATACTTTTTCCTTTTAGTACGTGCTGAGGCTGCAAGTATGTACTGTTGCATACTGGGACAACTGGGACATTCTTTGTCACATCATTGTGCCTCGAAACAACTGAATATGGATGATTGAATGGTTACGTGTTAGCCCTCACCACATAGCTCAGCTGATCATTTGAATTGCTACCACTCGGCGTCCATTGACTAAGGTTTGCAACGCTGCTCTTTTTAGACTCTCTATGCTTTGTTTTGCTTTCTTGTTTTTGTTTTTATTGTGTCATTATTTCTTTTGTAAATTTAAATGTCATACCATTTGTACATTACTGTTTTTGATCTCCAAAACAAATATACATATGATATTGCACCTTGAACTTTGACCTTTTACTTATACACCTGTTATGGTCCATAGTGTGAACGAAACAGAAAAAGTATGTGACTTGGGAAACAGCTACAGCTTGTCAACTCTCTGCAGCTCAGCTGATGTGACAGATCTGCACGTGGGTAGACTGACTGTGGGTAGAAATAGCCAGAAAAGCATACTGGGTTGGATACTGCAAAATGCAACTGGATGCCGTAGGACATCCTAGGTATACTGCATTTAACATATTAAACTTGGCATAAATATATATTATGAGTACTGGAATGTAGGGAGATCAAGTGTAAGAAAGCAGCTCTCAGTATAAAGTTCAACTACTGCCCCCAAAGTGACCATGAAGTTCAACTCTTTCAAAATGTTCATAAATGTAAACTTTCACACAGTCTGGATATAACTCATGGCTGTTGCATTATTAGACTGCATCAGTTTCAATATACCTACTATAAGGTATACATCTTGACAAGACACTCGGATTTTAACTAACCATGAATGCAGCTCGTGAGTAGCCAATGCTTCCACCAGTGTCTTCTTAAACTGACCAATGAGTGACAAAGACAAAAAAACAAAACAAGAAAAAAAACAGGACAGAATCAAAGCAACTTTTACTTTGGGGGGAAAAAAGTGTGACAGTTACACGAACAAAAGAGATGATAATTTGATTAAACTGACAGAAAACAAGGTTAAAACAAAACCTTCCCACACAAAATAATTCACTCTTACTCTTTTGCCTTTCAGTTTTTCATGACCAGTACAATATTCATCGGACAACTTTCCAAACTATTCTGTCACACGAAAAGACTGGAACTGACAGAGCCACTACACAACAACAGCTAAATAGGTCAGAGTGAGAAATATTTGGTTCCTAATACTCCCTAAAGGCACTGCACAATCAGGGATTTCTCTTAGGAGAAATCAACGGCTATAAATTGACTCAGGCACATCAATGATCAGATTAAAAGCAGGATTTAAAAGTTTGTCCCAGTAAAAGCCAACTCAAGTGCCCGCCATACTTAATGTGCCTTTGCATATGAGACAAACAAAGGCATAAAAACAAGTTAAGAGCGCCTCAAAAGTTATGTAACAAGTCACAACAGTTCAGGTCAAGGCTTGTAAAAAAAAAAAACGAAACGGCAAAAAGTCTAGTAGTAGGGCATAGTTGAACAGCAGCATGTTGTCAGTGAAGTGAACAGCGACCCTACTCATCATTGCAAACAACGTCCCAAGCTTGACATCGGTGTCTGAACAGCTCGACTCAGTCCTTATACTCGGTGTACTTTTTAGCCGAGCCGTGCACCTTGCTGGCGGGATATTTAAGCCGGTTTAGAGCCATTTTCCGCAGCACCGCCTGTGGAAGATCAACGTGGCACTTCTCTGCGAGCTCCACCAGGTAGATCAAAACGTCGCTCAGTTCGTGGGCGAGCTGCTCCCGCTCGGAGTCAGTCCAATTCGGCAGGCCCTCGGCTACCTCCCCGCGCCACTGGAAGAGCTCCGACACCTCGCCCACTTCTCCGACCATGGCCAGCAGCAGGTTGCGGGGCTGGTGGAACTGGTTCCAGTCCCGCTCGTCGGTGAACTCCGCTTGCATTCGCCGAATATCCTCCATTGTGGGCTCGGGACTGAAGGTGAACCCGTCGGCACTGCCTGATCCACCGTTCTGCAGCTTGAAGCGGGACGACGCCTCCGCTCCTACTCCGTTCACCTTTGCTGAGTGTTTCTCCTCCTCGCCGTTTAGTCCACAGGCTTCTTGTCCGTTTGTAGCCATCATGTTGTGTAAATCACGATTCAAGACCCGTTTACAACAAACTACTCATGAGCTACATCCCATGCGGTGAATCCCGCCAGTTGTGAAGACGGAGATGACGCAGCTTCTGGCGGAAGTACAATTCTTACCGAGTCTGGGATTTGTAGTTTTAAACAACAAATGCTGGCGTAGGCTTACATATCAGATATCACTTTAAAAACTACTATTCCCGTGGCCAATAGCGCCGTATAGACATCATGGCTGCCTCCTGTGCCGCAGCAAGTGAACTTCTCCACAATATTAATAAACAAATAACACTGTTGTATCCAAAGACTTCGTGTGTGATACGTAGAATAAGCACATCAACCGCGCGATGCCACAGTCAAGCGCAACTGAAAACAAAAAGGTACGTTAAGCTGCTAAAGTGGAATCGTTTGTGTTTTTTAGCGTCCGTGAGCTAACTGCTAACCTGTGTATGAACAGTAAACATCAATGATACTGCTTTTTCCACAAAGATACCTTAAGGCACAACGTGAAGAACTAGCTAACTTGAATGGAAAAAAGTAGAATTTAATTCTCCGGTCGCTTTCTGAGTGGGTAGTTTGTAGTCTTATATTGCATTATGGATCCTCTAAGTAAACATAGAAATACCACAGTTTACTATTACTCTATTACAAATAAAAGTCCTTGGATTTAAAAATCACTCAAGTAATAATATATAAGTACTATCAACAAAACATATTTTAAGTATCAATTAAGCAAAAGTACTCATTGAGCAGAATGGCTCCAAAATATGATATCATTATAGAATATTATCTGCTATTATTTTGTATTTATCACTAACAAATACATACATACGAACAATTATCACTCAGACTTACCAATATGTTGTCTTTGGGGTTTCTTTTATTTCCGTTGTCAGCTAAAACACTTACACATGTTTTTTGTTATTTTACTTAATTTTACTCATGCATATTTTGATGCTAAGAAAAGACTTAAGTTTTTTTGAATGTTCTGCCTCTAGGTTTCTAGGTTCTGACCAAGAAAAATCAGCCGTTAAACATAGAATAAGACTCCCATAAAGGTGTTTAGCTTGTGTGACAATGGTTAAAAATGTTCAATCAACCATATATGCAAAATGTTTTGTTTTTGCTTAATTTTCATCAACCTTACTCCTCAACCACATATCTATACACCACCACATTATGTTAAGACAAATTATACTTCTTTAGTATAATCTTTATGACATTAACTATCCTTTTCTTTCTTTCTTTCTTTCTGTAAACACACTCCATTAGATTTAGTATTTAGCATGAAATTGAGACTCAGCTTGTGTCTGCGGTTAGCTTATCTTAATGGACACCTGTCAGCCAATTATAAAAAAAATGTTTTTTCTTTTGTCATGGTTTGCAGTTAAATTTCAAGCTGAGTTATTTCTCCTCAGTTCTGTTGTAGGTTAGTCATTCTTTAATAATGACCTGCCTCTGCTTCAGCTCTCCGCAGCAGCTTGTCGGGGTGGTGGGATTAGAAATACATGCTCAGATTCACTCCCATACCAAGCTGTTTTCCGGCTCGCCGGTTCGCTTCTCATCACCTCCAAACTCCCTGGTGTCATTCTTTGATGCATCCTTGCCTGGCACATTACCTGTAAGTTATAGGATCTCTGTTTAAACCCAGCCACCATGTTGTTTTTTTAATGTCTTTCTTATCTAAGAAATCATGCAATCAGCAGTGTCCAATGTGTGTCTTCAGGTCCTCAACAGAAGATGTGTCGAGGCAGCGGTCATGACGGGACTGGCTCTCAGTTGTACCATAAACAAGAAGTCGCTTTTTGACAGGAAACACTACTTCTATGCTGACCTCCCTGTAAGTCTTTCACTCCCTGTCTGTTTTCCATGGGATGGTGATCCTGCAGGCATTATTGGCGATACTGAATCTTACAAACA
>JAPQRN010000001.1:1990672-2031332 GCA_037367275.1 Coranthus polyacanthus
AGGTGCCAGTGTTTTCTAATGATTATCTCATCTCAGTTTAAAACCCCTCATATGGATAACACAGAGTAAACGCCCCTGTGTCCTTTTTCATCGGGCATGAACACAACTTACTGAATGTCAATTTAGATCTAGGCTATTTGGGAGAATAGCCTAGATCTAAAGTGACATTTTTGGTTTTAGATGGATTAACACTTATATTTTTTTTACACTTTTAACAATTTTATTGCACCTTCAGTATACTAAGGAGCTGTCATCAATATGAGTAACATTATCTTCACTTCCCCCTGCCTCTTTTCTGCTCTGCACAGGAGACTTAAATGACAGCAAAATGTAGTAGGGATCCTCACACTGAGTTTGAATGAGAGGGAGGCACATAAATTAGGTAAATAACATAAATTAGAAAAGAAATCAGTTTTTATTTATTTTCATTTTTAGTTCTTTAGTTTCTTGGGTGGTCAGCTTTTACTGACTTTGAGGTTGTTTGCAAGGACAGCTTTTGGCGGTGGCCATCACTAAACCTACATGTTACAACTGTGGGAAATCAGTCACATTCCCACTGTGTGACTTTTTCCAAAAAAAAACTTGAAAAAAGCCGATGTGCTAGATGCTCGCTGTGCACAGGAGAAATTAATTATGCCCCATCAGCACACAGTTAGACAGACAGGTAGGCAGACACAAACAGGAGGTAACCACAATCATAAGAATCCATGGTGTTGCACAGCTTCTCAGAAAGAAACAAAACCCCAGAGCGGTGGAAAAGATCAGGGAACGTGCTCCGCTTAAACCTGTCTGTCTCTTCTTGACTCGAGCATATTGAATAGAATTTCTCAGCTATTTAAGCACATCGCAGAAACCTTAGCTCTCTCTTTTTTCACCATACATGTTAGAGGTGTGGAAATTTCTTGATTCAAAACACTGCAAGAGTTCTCTCTGCAGAATGAGTTCTGTTTTGTTTTTGCAATGTTTGCGTACTGAGGTTAGTCACACAGATACTGTTATTGAAACGATGCAGCTGTTTATAAAAAAGACTGCTGTAGTCTGATGAAAAAATAGCCATGTGCAGTCATAGAAAACTGAGGATTGAGAACCAGTGACATATGAATCTTAATGAATCAAATTGTGAGGCCAGTGAGGGTTCACACCCCAACTATGTGTGTATTCACCCCTGTTTTATTTTATACTGCTATGAAATAATCAAATAAGCTGTTAAATATGGTATTTGCGAAGGTCATGACACTGAACGTTGAAGTGTGTGACATGCAGTATGATCTTAAAGCAGTCGAGTAAAGGGGAAGGTTTCAAAGGTGTCAAACAAAACCTTTTTAACACTTCTATTCCCATTTAACCATCTTGCCCAAGTGATGTTCGCTTTTTTTTCTCTGTAATGGAGTGCTCACTCGCATGGCAAAGTTTCACCACCCCACAGAGCCCTAAGGTAATTTTACTGCTATTATGAGTGACATTTCAAGACTTCGATGTAAAAGACAAAATGTCATGGGAGCTCTGCAGTGTCTTGGCCTACCGAGGCCTCTTTTTCAATCTCGAAATTCTTCAGAGAAAAAAAAGGTACTTGAGAATTTACAATTTGCGATGGCAGCCTTTCTCTGCCTATATGTTATGTTAACACAGCTTTAAGCAATGTAATGAGGAGGATCATTTCAGAGCAAAGAACCTAAGAGACAGATTTTCTTTTCCTTGGCCCGTATTGCGTAAAAACTGCCCACAGGGGCGGCTTAAACTGAGAATATCCTTATGAAGTGCAATACACAGAAAAAGAGCTTTTTCTGGTATTTTTTTTGCACCACTTTTATCTCTGTTTGAAATAAATGATCTCTTCCTGTAATATTTCTGATGAGTTTCTGCTCTAATTTCTGAGCTTGCTAAAGTTTATTGTGAAAATGTGGCTGATAAGACTTGATGCACAACCATTTTGGACATATCTTGATAGATAGAAAGAGTTTTTCCTGTTAAACATTTCACAGACTTGCTGGTTATCACAAAGTGGCAGCAGCACATATTTTAATCACCATGGTAGGGATACATTATCTCCACCAGAATGTCTGTGTACTATATCTTGAAATTCCAGCAAAAATCCCCTCCAGAAGCGCAAGGATTACTGTTGGGTTCCTCATGCTCTCTTGTGTGTTTACTGAAGATTGCATCACCTCCTTTGGATTCATTCTCAATAGTTGACACACACAGCAGGCACGATAATACCAGATTACAGTTTTTATCTTTCTGTGAGATTTTCCAAACAGCTCATGCCGGCAGGTTGAGCCCAAACTTGTATTTGTGTGTTAAATGTAATGTGTGCACTGTGCTCTGTACCTGCTGTCGCCTTGTTTATACCCATTAAGTTTGCTTTAGTCTCGTCAGACGCTCAAAAAAGAATAATCTGCTCCAGCATTGTGTGAAACAGCTTGATAAACAGAGTGGCTTTAATTATGCAGATGATGGGATATTTTTACATTTGACCAAAAGTTTGAGCTCGTAAAAATCGAGCCAGTGACAGGACTTAGGGAGGAATTATCCCGCCCTTGAAAAACACATTTGTAAATTGCGTTTTACATTATTGATATGTTCCACTAGAAATCCCTGATTGCATTTTGTAAAACACCACAGTTGCTCATTAAATGATTAATGCCGCTGTCCAACAAGCATTCCCTTCTTTGAATTGAAATGGTGAGCAAGGCACATACATAAAAACAGCCATTTAATGACATGCCTCAGCAACTCTGCAGTAATCTACCAGCAAAAGCAAATAATTACAATTTCCTTAAGAAATTAAGTTTAAATTAAAAGACATGGCCTGGCAGTTGAGTCTCTGTCTGACATGCGTTTAATGAGCGCGGTGGATGTCTTTGTGACCTCCCTGGGAAGCTGAGAAGGAACATCAGCGACGAGTCGGCCGGCTGAGTCTGGTTTTGTTTAGAGACTTTGAAATGAGTCATAAAATGACTCAGCGGTTCACACAGTAAAGATGAGTTTGGAGTGTGTGCACGTTTGTGTGACCAGTCTAGTGTATATAATATGTGTGCAGGGCGATAACTGGAAATTAAAAAAAAAAAAAAAAAAAGGCAAAAAGTCACAGGAAGCGTTGGAGAAGAGGGAGGGCATGTGTGGAGCATCACTGCTCATTAGAGCTCAATCTGCTGTCAGTGTAATTGGGAAAGCTTAATGTGGCTACCCGGATCTTATTAACCACAAACTCCTCACTGTTCATTAGAGAGCCTGCAGTTGTTTGTTTATTATGCAGGAAAGGGTAATAGTCCTAATTTATATGCACCCTAATGTATAGCATGCTTATGCTTCAACCAGCAGAGACCCCATTTTCAACAGCAGGAACAAAACTTACAAAAAGATTAAGTAAGAGACGGGGGATTTCTGATAAGCTGCTACTGTATTTATAAAATCCTGCAGATTTAAAGATGAAATCCATGGAGAGGAACAGAAATTGAAAAATAAAATCCTCAGTCTGTTTTTTTTTTTCCCCTCCTTATTTCATAAGAGGAGGAGGAGGAGGTGTGGAGGTGATTGATTGTGTCGATCAGGCACATTGTACAGAATGCCAGGGACTCGCAGCCCCCACCAATCTCTTCTTCCCACCTCCTCACTCTCGTTAGCATAACTATGATTAATGTTTAGTTCCCTTGATGTGGTTGCCATAGTAACGAGGGAAATTAATACTTGGGGCAGCCGATTCCTCAGGAAGTGGATGAAGGAGTGGATGAAATATTTATTCTTATGCTTTTGTGAGTAGAAACCTTGACTGAAATGGCAGCGCTCCTTCTGCATTATAATGAGAGCACAGCCAATCAGGGAGCATTGTGTTTAATTGATGCTGCCTGCTCCACCTTGACACAGAACCATGGAAATGACTGTGCTACTGATTAGTGTTATTCCACTGCCATGGTAGGTTCTGACTTATAGATCACAACATCCCATTTCATTTTTCTAATACGATTTAAATATTTTATACAAGCAGGATATATTAAAGCCATTCAAACTGCCGGCCCACAACCAAATTTAAAAACATTTTCGTATTCAAGTCATCGATGCTTACTAAGAATCTATGGTGATCCTTACATCACGTGACACCCTCAATTATTTTAGTTTTGCTTAAAGGGTAAGGGTTTGGGACAGCCGTTCCCAACTGAAAGTATCCTAGGTATAAACAAATATAAAGTAAAGTTTTCTGTCTAAAGTTGCAAGTAATTAATTTTAGTTTTTCATTTCAGGCTGGATACCAGATCACCCAGCAAAGGCGGCCCATTGCGGTAGACGGCGTGCTCACTTACAGCTTACTTGGAGGGAAAAAGAGAAACCAGGTGCTTAGAAAAACTGTTCACATCAAACAGATTCAACTTGAGCAGGACAGCGGCAAGAGTCTCCACGATGACCTCCGCAGCCAGACGCTCATAGACCTCAACAGAGCAGGTAACGCTACTGAGTCTGGGCTCTGCAGTTTTAAGGACGAGGCCGGTAATGGTCTTTCATGTTGCCATAAAATCCTTGAAAAATGATAACCTGTTATGAATTCTTCTCTAATGAGTATTGTCTGTGTAGCAAAAAGCCAGATACACCCTCATTATTGCCAAAAAGTGATTTAGAAAAAAAAAAACATCAATAAGCCACATATTTGAAAGATTTCTTCTTCATTTCTACAAACGTATGAATCTTACCAAATGTGTATTAATCTGCAGCTTAAAATCATATGCAAATAAGCTCTGTTTATTTCTGTTTAAGGAAAGTTTTCTGAAAGTACAGTGGCCATTTTCTGTGACTAATTTCATTTTCGTCCTCAGTAGGAATGATTGGGCTGAGGGCCTCAGACAGTAGGGAAGTCGGAAAGTAATAAGAGACAAACGGACGCAATGCTCATTGTGGTCTGTTCTTGGGATTTATGGGTAATAAGAAAAATATTGAATAACTCCAGCTTCACTGTTTTATACAGGAAGAAAAATCGTTCTGACAAACATTAATCTGCAGAAGGTGGTTTGTCACAAAGCTCCATGGGATAGATATCTTAGAGATGTAAAACACTGCTGTGTTCACATCCGTCAGGTGTAGGTCTAATGGAGCTGGTGATGGAGCCAGACATGAGCTGTGGAGAGGAGGCTGCTGCAGCTGTCAGAGAGCTTCAGCTCATCCTGCAAGCCCTGGGCACCTGTCAAGGCAACATGTCTGGTATGGAAATCACTCTCTGTCTCCGTCTCTTTGCCTTCCTCCTCTCTTTTTCTGAGCTGCCCAAACTTTTGCATCTTTTTCCATCTCTCTGCTTAGAGGGCCAGCTGAGGGTAGATGCCAACGTGTCAGTGCACAAACCGGGTGAGCCCTTGGGGGTCAGGACCGAGGTAAAGAACATCAACAGCGCCCGATACCTGGCCAGGGCTATAGGTAAGCACCGTGAAAGGTTAAAAAGCTTTTCTGAAAGGATAGCAGTCTTATCAAAGATGGATGCTGTTATTTTCAACCTGACAAGTACTTAGGGAGGTAGCTTGAACACACTTCCAACCAGAAGGGTTTTAACTGGTTGCATGATTGCACACAAATGAAAGAGAAAGAAACACTGTTTTATCAGCTGACATTTGCATGGTTTGTCACCCTGGAAGAATTACTTACAGTGGGTGTGTAATTGTGTTTTTTTTTTTCTCAAGTCAAACTAGTAGTTAAGGGTAAAACACACACAGGCAGACGTACACAAAGAAGCCAAACAAACACATGCAGACTGTAGTGGAAATTTTATATAATGTCATGATTTATGTGATTCTAATACTACTTTAATGTGTCTGAAACTATCAAACAAACTTTTGCATGATTAACTTTCAAATCCTCTTCTCATTTCTGCATTGAATTGTTAGTGCAGAGTACGGTTGTACTAGTGTGGAAATCATGGACAGCTTTTCTTGTACTGGTTTGATCTATAAACGATCATTTAACTTTAGTCAAAGTCTCAGTGTATGTACAGCTTCTGTGCAGGCAGTGGGCAGTACTCTGAAGTTATGAGCTCAAAATAGGGTCAAAAATATTTTGAGCCTGTCAAGTAAATAAGTTAATTAGTAACTGTAAGTAATCTGCTGTTAATAAAGCAGATAAAACTAGAAAAGCTATTCTTTCTACAAGGTAGATGTTAGCAGCTTTCCTGAACTCAAAATATACATTTGGACATCTGCGTTACCAAATTTTTTCAGCTCGAGAGCCTGAAAGAGAAATTTGGTGTCTTCTTGAGGTCCAAACTGCATTATGAATTGCAATAACATCTACATTTACTGACTGTTCTGCTGTCAGAGCACCGTTGAATTGATGCACTGAAGTGTCTAACCCACATTTGGGATGAAATGTCAATCACAGCTAGCAAGATAACATACATTAATGGCATCTATGTAATGTTAGCTGGCAACACACTATTACTAACAACTAACAGACTTCTGAAACAGACGCTTCAGATGAATCAAATGCTAACGTACACAAACAAGCCTGTCACACACACGTACTTTTTTCCGCTGTCAAAACATTGTTGCTGAACGTGTCTTTGCTCAAGAAAATTCTTTTGAGTTTCCTCAATAGTGAGAGCTCTTCATTTGTGCATTTTTAGGGTTTCATTACTGAGCACCTCCACACATAAAACATGCTGAGGTCTCTGTCCTCCGCATTTCAAATGGCTTTTGTGGTTTATATATTATGTTATATTCATTCAACATCATGCATGTGATTGAGAGTGAGGGAATCAGCAAAGTGCCAGTCAGCGTTTCTTCTTCTTCTTCTTCTTCTTCTTCTTCGTCGTCTTCGTCTTTATTTTACATGTTTACCAAAGTTGTTATAAACTTTGGAACAATTTGAATGGTTTACAAGCTCAGAATCTTATTGCTCCCAATTGAGCCCATATGAAATCCTCTTTGCTGCTCTTGGTTATTCTAGACATAACCCAGCAATATGGGCACTATTGCAATTGTTATTTAAAGGCTGCATCATCTGCCCGTGTTCATACAAATATGATTTTTTTTATTTGTTTGAATCAATTAAGATAGCTGGATACACAAGAAGAGCCGAAGACAGGAAGTGTAACTTGTGAAGAATAAGTTTCAGACTGACAGCCATTCACAAACCATTAGCTGTGTGATTGCAGTGGGTGATTGTGAATTGGCAACTGGCAGCTGCAAACTTTAAAAACAGCGTATATTTTATGTCAACTCTGTCTTCACTGACTGCTGATTGATTCACTTAAAGAGCTGACGAGGACCAAAAGGCACAGAATTTCAGCACTTTACATGCAGGTTTGTAAGTTCAGTTTGACGTGCCGTGGTGCCTTGCTTGAATTTTTTTATCGATAAAATTCCATAATTTTTGCTGTGCCACCGAATTGGTATTTAAAAGGCATGGGGAAAAACATCGTTTATCACAGTTATAATGTGGCAGCAGACAGAGAAATGAGTATTGCCAGTGTATCACAGCAGATGTTTGGCATTTTGAACCAAATTATATTTGTGTGCACTTGTGTTATTGGATAAAATGTCTGTATCTGTGTTCCCTTATATTCACCAGACTATGAGATCCAGAGACAGATTGATGTCCTGCAGAGAGGGGGAACAGTGCAAAATGAGACTCGAGCGTATGATTCCAAATCAGGGTAAGAGGATGAAAGACCAACACTGTAATGCCAAGCTTTAGCCACTACAGCACCCTCTGACTGGGATCTGTGCCTGGTTCATTAGTCCCGGGCTTTGCTGAGGAGGAACCATCATGGTAATGATGATGAATAGAGCCATTTGGATGCCACCGTCATCCTGTGTTATCTGTGAGCTATGCGCCGCTCACAGCCTTATGAGCCCGCAGAATGAGCCAGCTCTCACACAGCTGAGGCCTTGATCATCTTCTGGTGTTCGGATTCCTTCCCAGGAGGCCTTTGCATGTATGAGGTACATGGTGATGTGTGTTAAATAGTGTGTGATGGCCTCTGATTGGCTCTTTCTTTCCATTCCTCTGAAGGTGGCTACAGCTTGGATTGCATCAGACAGCCAGGTCGACTGGAAGGCATCATCTCACATATGTTCCAACGCTGTTATTTAATTATTTTTGCAGTAAGCAGAAATAATGCACAGTATCCTAGGATTTAACAGGTCTTGTTTTGTTTAATAATGGATCTGAAACTCATTTTTTTTTAAATTGTAAGATTGATTATGGTCTATAAAATGTCAGAAAATAATGAAAAGTGTTCATCACAGTAGTGCAGCTCATGTTTTTCAGGGTCTTGTTTCATCTGACCGAAAATCCCAAACCCAAATACAGATGAAACCGCATATAGCCAGATCAAAAAGCTTGGCAGTCATTCTCATACGAATGCTGTTTAAATAATTCACCCTCTTCTAATCCCACAAGCACCTGTTTGTCTCACATTTATTGATTAATTACTTTGAATTTGATGTTCAGTTAATCAGATTTATTTATTTATTATTTGATGTTCAGTTCAACAGTTATCCAGTGTCTAATAAAATGAAATGTAGCTCATTTCAGACATGCCTAATGCATTTTTAGTGTCAGAATTTTTGAGGGTAGAAGCAGGGATGATAACAGCCAATTAATTGGTTATCAGCTTTTTCCTGATCTAAACTATCGTTATCATATTGGACTTGAACAATCCGCCATCAGTCGACCTCTAGTGGCTACGGCTGGGGGTTAAACATGCTCTCTACAGAGGACGTCCTTGGGGGTTCTACCATCCCAAAACGGTGCACATGACCAAGCCAGTGAAGGCACCTCTGCTTGAGGAATGTGAACATTGATGGCATCTTTGCGCAGGATGTTCGATGCTCAGGATAGAACATCACTCTTGGGCTTTTTTTCTCTGTCTAAGTGATGCCAAGTATTCAGCGAAGGCAGCGCATGTGAAAGGCACAGGGTCTCCTTTCCTGATGAACTTTTGAGCTTTTCTGCGTCCGTGTCTGTGTCTGGCATACAGGAGTGTTCTTATCACACCAGCCCTGTGAACCTGCACTTTGGTGTGCTCCATGAGTTTATTGTTTGTCCATACTCTTGGTCAGCCTTGCAAGGGCACTAGAGCCCTATCCAATCTGGCTGCTGAGCTCTGTCTCCAGAGATTGAGGGACTGCGATGACCGAACCGAGCTATGTCAATATGTGACGGTTTCAACTGTATATTCAGTTTAGTACCAAAGAAAAGCAGCAAAACTTCACATTTGACTGAACAATTGTCTTTTGGCTGTGTGTTGTCTTCTAGGGAGACCATTCCTATGAGGGACAAAGAGGGTCTTCAGGACTACAGGTGAGTGTGAGTTTGTGTACTGTCTGGTCTGCACGCCCTGCAGCTTGTGTTTACTGACGTACGGGTAATGATATCAGATGATATTCCCTTCAGTGGGGACAGAAAGATGATGAGAGTCCCTGAGTGGCAGGCAGATATAGAGACATAAACACGTCACTCAATGTCTGGACCCCAGGTGTGTGTGTTTGAGCTTAGGAGGGGAAATGAAAGGCAGACAGGTTTAAGGCTGATGGTACCAAATGATTAGGCGATTTAGTGAAATGTGACAAGTGTGGTGTCAAGAGAACTATTAGCAGCTCAACAAAAGCAAACCCCTCCTCCTCTAAGCTTATCTGTTCTGCTGATAAAGTATCTCCTCCCCTCCCTTTTTACCACCGTCCTCCCTTCAGGTTTATGCCAGAGCCCAACCTGCCCCCTCTGATTGTGTATGAGGATAACGCATCGCTGCCCACTGGCATTGATGTGTGCCAGGCAGTGGTGGTGCAGAAGATAAGAGAAGGGCTGCCAGAGCTGCCCAGTGTGAAGAGAGACAGGCTGGTGCAGACATACAGCATCCTGCCTGAACACAGCTTTACTCTGGTGGTAAGTTTAGAAATGCAGAAGCTTTAAGAGAGATTCCTTTGCTAAAACTGTTTCCAGCATCTCTGTTTTAATTATCCTCTAATGAAGTCCAAGCAGAGTCAACTTGGAGGTAGCTGCACGCTGACCCTGCTGTGCTGGTGTGATCCTAATTAGGTAATGTCCATGTGAAATGCTGAAAGCATCTTCTTGGTGTTTTGCTGCAGAATGAGGAAGGGCTGGTGGAATACTTCGAGGCAGTGCTGAGGGAAACCAAGAAGGAGCCGAGGAAGGTGATTGGCTGGGTGACAAATGAGCTGCTGGGTCAGCTGAAGCAGCAAGACATGAGTGTGAGCCAGAGGTGAGACACAGACACACAAACCCTTTATTATCTTGAGGGTATCATTCTTTTTTTTTCTTCTTTTTTTTGTTAACATAGCAGCATTACAGAAATGGGGAAGCCCATTCCCATCTCTGTGATTGGAAGGAAAAAAAGATCCTGTGAGTCAAAATAATGAGTGAGTATCTCAGAATAATGGGAAACCTTCTCAAAATAATAATTTGAGATACGAACTCTTTACTTTGACTCGCAGTATCTTTTTTCAGTGGGTTCCCATAAGAAACTCTTAACATGAACTGCGTGAGTTTACTTGTGACTTTGTCAAAATAATGACTTGGTGTCTCAAAATAATGAGAAACCATCTCAATTTTTATCCCTACTGCATATAGTGCTGGGAATATAATAATGCGAATATAACAATCAACTTGTCTGTCCGTCCGTCCCTCGTCATTTTGTTTCTGGAGGATAACTGGAAAACCATACAATATTTCTTCACTAAACTTGCTAAAATTTACCAGTTTTGTTTTGGAGTGGTGCCTTTAGCTATTTTGTCTGTTGTCCATCCGTCCGCCATGCCGTTCTTGTCATCGTTTAGCTTCTGGGGCAGAACTACATAACCATTCGATATTTTTCCAGTAAAGTACTCGTAAACCACTCGAGAAACTACTCAACTCCTCTGCTGTCAACAAAATAGGCTAACATATACCAACAAGTACTACTTTTTGATTTTGTGGGGACTGGGGGGGGGGTATGCCACCCTCTGACGGCTCTAGTTTCATCGTAGTGCTGGAAACGTGCTTCCATAAGAAACAGCTGGTTGCAGTTTGTTTGAATACCTGAAAACCTCTCATTAATTATCAAATCAAACAACATGAGATTTGATTAATTTATTCATCTCTTTCATAAAGTCTGTGTCTTGCAGGCCTTAACTACACATTTATTCATTCACACACGTTCATTCACATATACGTCTTTGCATATCTCTGGTATGGTTAATATCAGCGGCATACCCTAAATGTCACCCCTAAACATGCGCTAATGGTGATAACAAGCTCTGGAGACTGTTTTAAGAGTTTAAAATATTCTGAGCACCAGTTTTACCTCACCTCACATTGAATCAAATCAGTCACACTCCTAAAATAATTAATTTGCTAAGCAAGGGAAAATATCTAACAGGCTGTAAACTGAATTAAGAAGGAGAACAGCTGCATAAATTCATGATAATAAACTCACTTCAGTCATTAAAACTTCTGCCTAATTTTGGGACTGATACTGATTCCCACCTGAGACACACATTTACAAACTCTTAATAAGAGATGCAGCAGAAATCCAATTTATTGAGTTCTTTCTTCTCTTTTCCCCCGGGGTGCTTTGCAGTGGATTAATGAGCATTTAAGCAGAAAAAAGCAGCAGTGTGTAGGGTAATAATAATGTTTTTAGAGTCAGACCAAAATTTCCGGATTTAAAATGACGGCACGTTAAATAAAGTAAATAAAGTAATTCTGGAATGTTCTGTATCCATGAACTATTGCTGCGCTCAGTCAGTGGTTTGAATGACTGAGTATTATTAGATTGTTCTCGTCCACAAATAGCAGTGGGGGTGTTGCATGTCACACAACAATAACCTGTGTGAGTTCATAAATCGTTCTTTTTTTTTTTTCTAATATTTTATGTCTCTTGACGAGCAAACACACACAACAGTCTGACAGCCCATCAGACAAGTCTGTTTTGACAAATATGATTTGATTAATTAAGTCCTACTTTTTGGACAAAGCCGCTGTTTTGATCGCTCCCTGCTGAAGGCCTGTTGGCGGGAACATGTTGGGCTCTGTAAACGGTCCAAAACACTCTAGAAATCGACTGAAGCCGTTTTGATATATTCTGTCTCATAGAGAAATCGCCGCGGTACCTTTCACGCTCGTATTTCAGCAAACACGAAGATGCCTATCTAGCTACTGGCTTTGAGAAAATAGCACCAGCTGTTCTCCCACTGTTTCTGGCATACTGTGATTTTAAATATCAGACACTTATTTCAACTCAGTTCATTTTAGCAGTCTTGTTAAAAATGGCAGCTTAATGGGGTTACCGCATCTCTAAGTGGTAGGACGTATGTGAGTTGTGTCTACTTAATTGAGGGTCAGTTGATTAAAATCTGTAGAACCTTCACTTCGACCTGCTGAGTCCAAGACAGACGAGATGGATGTTCAGAATAAAAGCAGGGAGCCATTAAATAGTGAAAGAAATGGAAACGCGTAGTGGACTAACGTCAGCACAGATGCCGTGAGCTTTGCTTTATCTGTTATTCCCAGACTGTTCTGTATGAGTAAGCTAGAAAGTGCCGCGTGTTTATATATGTATATTGTTGCTTTTGCTTTGGTTGAAAGGCAAAGAGTAAAAGAAAAACAAAGAGGAGAAAACTCAGAGAAACCTTCAGGGTGCTTGGAGGAAAATTGTCAGCTTTGATGCAAAGTACAAACTCTTGAATAGTTTTGGAAAGGGCTGCAAGGATGATCTATTCTGTTTTTATGTTGATAATCTTTTGCAATCATTTAAACCTTCGTTCGGCCCTCTGGCTAAGCTTTTGAGTGAGATAAATGAAACGAGAGATTTGGAGGAATAGTGGTCAGAAAGTCAGAGAGGTAAAACTCCAGACATGTCATTAAGAAAGAGCGGCTGAGATGAGTCACGCTTCCTGGGTTTCCACTCAGAAAAGTTGCCGGTTATGCTGCCGGCTGCCTAAGAGTGAAACTCGACTGCGAGTCCAGTGGCAGATTTGTGGCAGCATGATGACAGAAATGTGAAATACCTCTGCAAGCCTACAGTAATGCGATGTAGAAATGTGAAAGATTTGAAAACAAAAATATAATGAGGGTTCTCTATTTGACATATAAACAGCAGGCCAAACCAGGGTGGGTTTATGAAGATGGATACTTTTCATCTGTTTTTTTTTTTTGTGTCCAATCCTGGTTTGAGGGAGATTTAGCTCAGAAAACGCTGTCTCCACTTAATATATTCTAACAGGCTTTTTGATTCTGTTTGTCTGGTAGCCTGGGGAATAAACAAGCAGACATAGGGAAGACAAACAACATTATAGGCAAATCACAAATGTTGATAGACTCTTTCATCCTTTCGGTCTGACACTCCCTCTCTCTCTCCTATTCCATCTCCATTTGTATGGCAGTTCTTCAATCCATTAACATGTAATTAAATTACCCCTTCATTCGATTTTAGCCCAATCTCTCCGTCTGCCCTGGCTGAGCTGCTGGAACTCCAGGAAACGGGACGCATCTCCTCTTCAGTCGCCAAGCAGGCCAGTAGTCACGCGCCACAGAATCATCCCACGCACACCTCAGCCACGCTCATTGTGTTCTGGTTCTCACCTGTGTCATTTCTCGGCTCTCAGGTGTTCCAGGAGATGTGGAGGTCGTCAGGTAAGACGGCCCCGCAGATCATCCAAGAGAAGGACTTAGGGCTTGTTAGCGACGCTGAACAGCTGCACAACATCTGCCAGAAAGTCGTGGACTCGCACCCTGATGAGGTGAGGACTCGCGCAGTTATCAGTGTCAGAACTATTCAGATCCTTTTTATTTCAGTAAAAGTACTCAGAGCACACTGTGAAAATACTTCACTGCAAATAAAAATTCTACTTAAAGGTCTAGCCTGTAATATTTTGTGACATCTAACGGCGAGGTTGCAGTTTCCAACTAACTGGCCCTTGCTAGAGCCAGTGTTTGTTTCATAGTGGGTTAAGGAGTCCCCACTGAAACATAGTAGGTGACAGTAATGCACCTTAACGCTGGATGCTGCCAGAACGAAAGACCGCTCTGAACTACGGTACTAATATGGCGGCACAACATGTCCCGCTCCCTCTGTAGATATAAACGTCCATTCTAAGGTAACAAAAACACAAAGATTCTTAATTTCAGGCCGTTACACATCAATGAAAACTTAGTTATGACAGTTTTTTCTATTTTTCTGTAGTTAGATCCTCCCAAATCTTACCTCTAAGAAGAAGTTTTCTCTGGTCAGAAGGATATGAAAACGTGTAATCTGAAAAGTAACTCAACATGTCAGGAAAAGCAGTGGAGTAAAAACTGAATATTTGCGTCTGAGATATAGTGGAGTAGAAGTATTACGTAAAGTACAAGTACCTCAAATTTGTACTTGAGTAAAAGTAGCCTGCATAGTTTGAGATATTTTTGTTTTCTCTGTAGGTTTGTGCCATCAGAAATGGAAACAAAAAAGTTCTTAACAAGCTGATGGGCTTGGTCCAGAAAGAGACCAAAGGACGAGCTGATCCAGTTCTGGTGAGGGCGATTCTTCAAGAGAAGACTTCGTCGTGACTTAATGAGACATAGCCATCTTATAGACAGTGAGTTAACGTTGGCATATGTTAGCCATGCCTGAGCAAAAAAAAAAAGACACGGCAGAGATGTTTAATGTTAATGTGAAGCGAAATATGCAGCGTAATCCTGACACTTAGCAGCACGTGCATCAGCGTTGCTATGAAAGCCTTGTCACTTCGATGCAGCAGGTTATTTTCTCTGCACCGATGATTAAACTGATGGCGGTCGTTAATGGAAACCGAGGCTTCCACCGTTTGTAAATAAATACAAGATTTTGACTGATGTTCACTATTTAAGTACACATTGTATGTGTTGAAAAGTAATAAAGATTTTCAAATTATCAGTCAAGTAATCCCTTATGCCAGTGTTTTATCACCTTCCACTGTCGTTTGTGAGTTATTGTGTGTGAATACAAGATACGGAACAGTACATCATGCCAAAGATACCGATTTCTGATTCATTACATTTAATATCACCTTGTAATGAGGCTCATATGTACAGTTTTCCTGAAAAAGTAGTGCACTGTTTCAAATGTATACTTTTGGGGGACATTTTCATGCTTTTTTTTGCTTTATGATCACAGAGAGAGGACAAAGAGCTTCTGCTGTTGGCACCCTTAACCACTCTGTCTTCCTAACAAAATGTGCACCTAGATTAATAGAGAAAGACTCGTCTAATGTTTCAAATAAATTAAATGACCCTGACTGGAAGGACGGGGAGAGGGAAATTTCACTATTGATTCCTCTGAACAGATCTGCATATAATTCAATTCAACCCGTTTCAGTTTAACTTTATGTACCATCGGCCACTGCCATATTGGCCATTATGGGGCATTTGTGAGGCCTGAAAATCACACAGGCAGAGGATGAAATTGCTGACATGACAGATGCTCTGTAATCTAGAGAGGCAACAGAGACCCTGCCCATCTGAGATATCCAGAGAGGAGGACAGCGATCAGTGAGCTCCCTCTTGTGGTTAAAGCACAGAGGAAGGGCTGTGGTCAATGTCTGTAGGATGATCCTGTGAAAGGCTATAGATACTGAGGTTTATATACACAAACTTCATTGGCTCAATGCCTAAAATCCTCCTTTAACTTCCTCTTTTTTTTTATCTATATATTAGATTTAGACTCTTGTTTTCTCAGAAGCTGCTGTTGCACATGACTGGTGGCTTGATTTAATTTACCTCGCATGACTTTGCAGAAATACTGAGAAAGATCAGATGACGCTCATACGTAGTACTTTCCAGGTACGTGTGGTCCATAGTATTTGACAGAATTTCATTACATGTTTAAAAGTAACAGAATCCAAACTCTAGTATGCATAGTTTCCTTGGTTTCTCATGGATGGCTGCGTGTTCTTTTTTTCTTTTTCTTTTTTTTACCCTGTTTTCATGTGCGAATGCATTGCATATTTATGTCTAAGGTTCTCCTTCACAGCTTGTATAATCTGCAGTTTGTCATCGTCAGCACATGTGAAAGGAGGTGGTACGCTCGCATTTTTACCCCCTTAACAAGACCTAATTTTGGAGGAGGAAAAAAAAAAAAAAATCTCTGGGGAAGGGCTCATAGGAAATCTCACTGGCATTAAATGAGGAAGTCTGTATCTACAAAGCAACCACGATACTGGGGAAAAAGGAAAGAATAACACAGATGGCGCAAAGTAGCTAAGGTTCAGGCTTTCAATTTTGCCTTTAACGCCACACTAGCAGCAGTTATATGCTTGTTATTAGACTGTATTTCCATTCGGTTTGGTAGCACAGACATTCATGTACCCCTTGAGGATGAATTATAATCACTTGGCAATACCTTTGGCGCCCTCTTAAGCCAATTAAAACTTTATTTGGCCAATTATGTTTATGATTATATCTTTTAAAATCCCATTAGCTGTACTTTCTGTCTGGCGCTAACTAGCAAACGGTAACATATTAAAACACTAACGTAAGATGTTTGGTCAGTAAATATTACACATACTGTGTATTCTGTAAAAAAAAAAATAAAAAATTACACATTAGAGTGTTAGCATAGCATTTAGCCATGTTTATATCCTGAATTTAGCAGGTGGACAGTGTATTTATAACTCCAGCTTCATAGAGAGGCTAGCATGTCTGTAGACAACAAACAATGTTCTTTTACCAGAGGTTGTCTTTATTAACCGCAACCTGCTCCCATCTTAAGACAGAAAACTGAGGCCAAATGTCAGAAAGAGTCAACTTTGAAGTAAGAATTTACAAGAGAAGGACCTTCGACACTTGTTTTCATGGAACAATGCTGTTCTAACAGCGATACTTGGTGTGCTGAGCGGTCTGATTTATAGCCCGCGTAGCATCAAGTAAAACAAATCGATTCAAAGAGGAGTGAAGAAAAAAAAAAAAAAAAAAAAACACAACCAGACTTAAACAGAAATATATTTGTATTTGCTGAGCTTATGAGATGACAGCACTGATCATATCTGTAGTTCATAACGTTGTTTTCATTCCCCCTTCTTCATCTTTCTTTTTAACTTATAGCCTCACTTCTACAAAAGTGCATTACTTTTTGTTAGAGCTACTCAAAGCCGTCCATTATCAATGTGAGTCTTTTTCTTTTTTTTTTCCAGGTCTGAATCATTTCTACTCTTTTAAACGTAGGGCCTTATAAAAGTCTAATAACATTATAAAGCAGCGTTCATGGCTGCTATGCAGATAAAAGTAATGTTTGGAAGAGAAGCAAACCAATGTGCAGTGTGTTGCTTCTCTGCAGTCTTTCATTCTTGTTTGACAATGGATAGCTCTAACTGAAAATCAACAATTCACAATAATTGCATTTTTTTTTTTCAACTTAGGTAATAATAGCTGATAAAATAATAATCTAGGCACCAATTTAAACATTTCTGTCTTGGTAAATTCATTTAGTAGAGGCATGCCCTATTACAAAACGTAGACTAAAGTAAAGGCAATTTACAACAGGTTGCCGTCGGTAACCAACACAGTCCGAGTTGGGTTTGGACAGATGCTAAATAATGACTCTCCCAACAGTGATATTTCAGAGTAACACCCTACACGCTATCTAAATAACACAGTGATGACAAACTGTAGTGTCTAAAAAGTGTAACCTCAGTGAAAAAATATGGCAATAGAAAGTCTTGGAAAAAAAAAGTTTAAATACCCCTTCCCATCCTTGATTTGCATAGTGTTTTGTGTTATTAGAACTTTTTTTCTTACAATATGTACATTATAAAGCGTTACTGAAGTAAGGCAAATTAAATATAGCATGAGTAACTCTAGTTTTGGAGCTCTGGTCCGTCACTCTGTACCAACGTGTGGAGCCCAAACGTCCAATACTAGTGCATTCTAGAGAAAACCGCTTCACCTAAGGCTGCTTAAGAAATGAGAGAACAAACTGTGCATTCAGAGACTCCTGAGGTACCATCATAAAAGAGAAAAAAAAACATCAAAACAAATGGACTTAACACGCAAGGATTTTGTAGAAACAAAAATCGACAAAATTGACCTGTTTTACCAGAAGATGTAGTCCTGTTATAGTTGCATAAGGACAGAGAACAAAGTATGTCTGGATGTGTTTCTGTGGTGGTGCCAGCCCTGCTACAAGTCAAACAATTAAAAGACATTTCATGTCGCAAAATTAATAGGCTTCTTAAAGCAGACAGATGCTCCACACGGTGCTCAGTTACAGTGTGTGATCCTATGGCAAAGACACAACAACACTCCATGAAGGCCACCTGTGCATTTTACAGAACCACACTGATTTATCAGACATCATACTGTGGTCGGTGCTGGTGTTTGAAGACATTCAGAGAGCGGGCGGGACCCTGAAGTTCATTAAAGGACTCATCATTTCTAAAAACTGCTGTCTTTGTTAAAAAGGTCACCCTGCAGTCTTTGGTTGGCGGGCGCATTGACAAGTTTAAGATTTTCCAGCTGAAAAAGTGTGGACCTCCTCTTTGGCTGCCCAGCACTATACAGAACTACAAAGATGATATTTAAAAAGCACTTTAAAGTGAATATCTTGGAAAATAAATACTCTGTAACTTTAAAATAGTTGTATAGACCACTGAAGAGGTTTTCTTCATCAAGTAGTGCCTGAAAAGGACAAAAAAAAAAAAAAAGTAAAAACCAGTCTTTGAAAATCATTCAGAGTTAGATCACAGAGGCCTTTCGGGACACAATTACTCTTCCATAGGAATGTATGATAGGATGGAGTGCTCTTGAGCAATGGCTGCCAGTTCTTTGAGAAACTCAGTGAAGAGGACGGTAGCAAAGACGTCCGTTCGGTCCAGAGAGATGGCTCTGGGTTTCGGTGGCGGCGAGTTCTTTAAAATCATCGCTGCCTCGCTGTGAGAGGAGCCTCTGCTGCCGCCACTGTTTGTTTCTGTGAAAATAAGTTGATTTATTACATTAAAATGACAAAGCTACAACTGATTTCACAAATGAATATGCTCCCTTGAAAGTTCTCCTACATTTGAAAGTTAAATCATCTTGTAAACATGATATTCCCGCTACATTTATAAATCATTTCAAAGAACAGTGAACACATACAAGAAAGTCCTTTAGCTAACCAACTAAAAATTCTCTTTAAATTTGTCTTCTCTGTAAATTCCGCGTCTCATCTTTCTCCAAAAATTCTTATAACATTTGTTGTAGCTCATCAAACTCTGAATCCACGGGGAATCTAATTCAAAAATATGCCTTAAACTCCAGGGCTTGCTAGATGAGACTGTTGCCCACATAACTGTACAATATCAAGAAGAATTTATTCTGATTTCCAATAGGAACCAAAACATAACCCATAATGAATGCAGAGGCCGTTTGAACTGGATAGTAAGTTTGTAAGATTGAAGAACAACAGCGCAAGAGTTTATTTTATAAAATATGAGCCTGACATCAAAATATTCTTCTAAAATCTCTGAAATCCATATTTAAACACATCTCAGGCCAGTGATTCTTATTCTCAATTAACCATTTTAGCAACTAAGCAAATGAGTTTGATCATGACAGGGTTCACTAGTGAATGTAGCGGCGATGACGGCTGGTCCTACAGCAAACATACAGTAGAACATGCTGTAAAGTCCAGCTGAAGTCTTAGTATGGTTTTGTTTTGAATGGTTTGGATGGTTTTTTTCACGGACACAAAACTGTTTTATTGTACCGTCCTTTACTGTAGCTACAACAGCTGTTGTTTCACTTGAGGGATTTTTTTTATGTGCTCTTCTCACTAGTCTGAAGTGGGCAGTGTTCAACTGGAAAAACGTGAAGTCGTGCATTTCTGCACAGCCGTTTTAGTTTCGATATACTTGCATGCTTATTACAGATACTAAAATGATCTGTAGTAAAACCTTTAGTTGTGACATTTGAAGCCACGTGTGACTGCATTACTGCGCCGCACACATAGTTTCAAAATGTCAGATTTTGTTGTGAATCTTTATTTACTGGGTGGATGAGATGGACGGGATAGAGGGGGTTGCATTAAATCACTCGCCTGCCGCTCTGAATGTGGTCTCTCTTGCGAGGAGCCAGTGCTGGGCTGCGGTGATCATCTCCGGAAAGTCCTTTTTCGTGGCAGCCAGCTCTTCTATCTGGATCTTCACAGTGGCTAGTACCTGAGGGCACAACAGAAAAGCAGCTCAGAATTTAATTCACGTCTGCGCTATTTACAGTGGTGTAATTACAGCTGCTCTAATGAGAACAGCCTCGCGAAGTGCTGCATCCTGATGTGACTGAGCACTGTGCACTGAGGGATAGAGCTGAGCCTCAACACCATTCAGCGACATCGTCTGCTTTTTTTGTTGTTTGTTTGGTAGGAGTGAAAGAAAATAGTGATACAATTGAATATTGTGATATTATGTTTGAAGTTGAAAAAAAATATATAACATAGTCCTGTTTTGTTTTTGGTATTTTAATGTGGAAACATTTCATATTACACCCTTAATTCTTACAATTAAAATCATATAACTTAGTAAAAATAAATAGTAAAGTGTATGATTGACGTACATTCAGGCATTTAGTTTGCTTATGTGTTCGTTTGGCTCTAGCTACGTTCATGAACATGACAGTGTTTCCGTTACCTGGTACAGGGAGCGAACAGTAGGCTGAAAGACCAAGTTAGTGTTGAGGAGGAACGAGCGCAGGAGAGGCTGAGGGTAGGCCGCCAACTGGGCCAGGATGCCCGTCAACAACAGGTTGACATGAAGGGAGTTAGACAGCATGTTCTCCAGACGAGACAACAGCACGCTGACAAATGGACCTAAAGAAAGACAAATAACCGACACATTTGATTAACGGTTTTGATGAATATCGAGGACGGTGCTGTGATTTCCCAACACTTACCTGTGAAAGGCACTGAATGGTTTCTACTTGTACTTCCACTTCGCAATTTTGTCCCAAACGGTGATTGCAGTTTTTCTGGCTCTGGTGTCTCAGCAGAGAAGGAGGTAAAATCCATCTCCTCTTCCTCTTCCACGGGCACCACCGGCTTCTTCAGCTCTCCATCAGATTTGGTCTGTTTTCCGCCTGCTTCAGTGTCCCACGTGCGAATGAGCTCCTCGTACTGAGCTAAAAGGTCATCTCCCACCTCAGCTGCAGTGTTCTTATGGTTGGAGTTACAATCTGTTTGACCTTTGCCCTTTGTGTCTAAGTTATTTTTGCTGTTATCCATCACAGACGTTGGATGTGGCAGACTGAGCCCGTTTTTCAGGGCAACTTCCGCCAAGCCTGGATGAGTTTCTTCTGGTTCTGATCCACTGGGTTTGCGCTTCATTCGCTCCACATCTCTAGTATCTTTCTTGGCCACAAGATCATACACCATGACATCGTCCTGGAACTCAGATTCCTCAATGTATGAGCCTTTTACTAACATGATAGCTGTTCTTCTCATCTCCTGGATGTGCTTCGGGAGCTCAGCGGGAGGGCGCTGTGGGGGTTTATTCTCCTCAGAGACCTCTACAGTCTGAACCGGGCAGGCATCATAACTATCGTCCCACTCCAGCTCCAGCTGAGTGGCGGTGGGCGGGTCTGTACTCGGCGGCGGGCAGGGTCGAGGCCGCGGCACCAGCGGCTGTGGGACTTTCTTAAGCGTCACGTGGGTTTGCCAGTTTTTGAGGCTTGGCTCCTCAAGTACCCCCGGCTGGTATTTCTCGGGAGGGGGGTCCTCGCCGTCGTACGCGGCCGACCAAACCTGACAGGCGTGAAGACAGCTGCTGATGCTCAGACGGGCTTCATAGAGGTAATGAAGATAGCTGACATCCAGGTAGATTTCTGACCCGATGGTACAAGAGTTACCCGAGCCATCATCCTCTTCTAAGAAGCTCTCTTTTTCCTCTGAGAAAACACAGATAGGAAACACTGATAAAAGCTGGCGTGCAGCGCAGCGGAGCAGCTCTCACACAGAGCAGAACTAATAAGTTTGACATATAACCACAGGGGGTAAAGTGATGTAACAGAGAACAGCGGGACGTCTCACTTTTTGATAAACTACTCAGAAACGTCCTTGTTATACGTTTATGTCCCAGTTAAATGCATGAACACCTTGCAGCTTGTTGGACCCTTTATTTCAACAGACTTAGAAAAAAACATCATTAGTAGATTTGACTTTTTTAATCGTTATTCTTTTGGTTTTGCACTCACAGCTGCCTCTGTAAATCATTTTCCATGTTTCCTCTGTCTTGCTCTGTTTATTTTGACTGCTCACCCTTATGACTGAGGGTAGAACATGCAGACACTGGACTGGATGAATTTGCCTCGGAGCTGAAAATAAAAATAACTGTAAAAGCTGATTACAAATATGGCTGAAAAGCAGTCATTCATTTAGACTAATCTGCAGCATGTATTTTGAAAATGAATCAATCTTCTTAAAGGGAATCATTATGAAATCTCTTTCCCGTTGTAATTCCTACAGACCGTCTTTGTGGTGTAACTTTCATTACTGTGTGCATATAAACTGAACAACAAAAGAAACCAACGTTCTTGTAAAAAGTGAGAAATTATCATTTAGCAGCTGGAGGAGTAGCAAGGCTTTACAAAATTAAAAAAAAAAAAAAAACTAAGGGAAAAATCAAGCATTTATACTTCATCAAAGTAGAGAAAAGTACCTTGAAAAAGCAATATTTCTAAGCACAGTATTTATGGCAGTTCAGGACAACTGTGACTACATACATACTTCAAATATGAAACAAATATTCTTCTAATAATCATGTCCTGTTCTGATCCACCCAATCATATACTGTTTTGGTTGCATTCTTGGTTTTCAATCCAGCTGATCTCCGTTTCCTGACTTAATCCAAGAAGTTAAGTGGTTTAAAAAAAAAAATGTAATTTAAAACAAATTTTTCTAAGTATCTATCCAAGTTTGCGCTCCCATTTTAAAACATATCAAAGTGCTCATGATTATGACTTATAGGGATAATGGCCAAAGGAATGAAAAAATGAACGGCTTTTCCTGTCGCAGCTCCTCGGCTCTGCTGGAGGCCATTAGACAGGCTCAGTCTGGTGATGCTTTTTAGACGTGACTTAAAACCACTTTCATTCCCTGGATTGTAATTGGGTTTAAGCTTTCTTGATTTGTTTTATCTCATCCCTGGGTTTTAAATTGTTTAAACTTGTTTCTATTTCAATCTCGTTGTCTTTATGCTCATACATACAGTATATACATATATTTCATATAACATAACCAGATTTCTGCTCTCTCCTTCCTCCCTCTCACCTGTGGCACTGGTGTCGCTGGGGGACTCTGTTCCCTTGGAAAAGAGGATGGAGTCCAGCTGTCGGAGAGGTGGAGGGCTGTGATCAGGCGAGCAGCAGGACGGCGTTAATGCCAGTATCTTCGCTGCAGACACGGAGTAGCAGTCCCTCTCTCTCACCACGCGTCTCTGACTCAACATCATATGATTACATGGGATCAGATACCTGGGGAGGCACAAGGGAACAGATCCTGTTAGGAAAACCAACGGGAGGTTGTGGGAGGAGGATGAGGGGTGAGAGGACAGATGGTAACACAAGTGTGCACAGTGGGAGGCGGAGAGTAAAAGCTCCTCATGTTGTAAACCAATTAGACGCACCATGCTTCATAGCAACGATAAGGCAACGTGTGTGTTTGTGTGTGTGTGTTTGTGTGTGTGTGTGCGCCACTCACCTCAATGTGAGCTGCAGCATCACATCTTCACAGTATAAGCCAATGAGAGTGCGGAAAAGTGCCAGTGACACAGTGCCCAACTGGAGGGAAGAAAAACACAATGAAGGACAAGAAAAAGAGGACTTTGAGTGCTCTGTTGGCAGATCGAAGCGATCGCTATAAAAAGTGGCTGATAACAGTTAATCAGTTTTTGTCAAACAAAACTCAAATACAGCCATGCTCCTGCTTTACAAATAGATTTGTAGACTTTTGGTTTTATAATGTGCGTTGAATACCTTCGGGTTTTCTATTCGACAAGACAGTCATTTAGATGCCTAGATCTTTTCGCTCTAATGTTTTCACTCAAGTCTGAAAGGATTATAATTAATTGGATTCATACAATCAATCAATCAACTCTGGATTAGTTGAAGCTTGAAATTACTTATGAATAAGATTTTATTCTCAGTATTGTAGTAACTTCCGGGTAAACACTTTATAATGAGAGCACAAAGCATATGCAGTATTTAAGTAATGCTTAACTAATGCATGATTAAGGCCAGATGTATCATGAATCCCTATTGTTTACCATAAACTAATGATCAAGTCATCGTCATGTGTTTACTTCAAGGACTGTAGTTAACATTATGCTTCAAAATTAGTTGGATTCCACAAACGTTTATTAGATCAGTGCATTTGATCAGCCTCTCAGTAATAACCGTACCTGTTCTAATATTATAAACACATATGAAGCTTTTTTCTCTTTGTTTTTTTTTTGTTTTTTTAAATCAAGTCACCAGAGGTAAACACGCTGCTGCATATCTTCAGTTCTTTATGTAGGCCTGCAGTTTGATTTGTAAAGAAAAGCTTCATATCCTGTTCTTCTTACTGTGAAGGGGATCAAATGTTACGAAACTGAATGAAATTTGTGGAATCCAGCTTATTTAATTAATTAGTGTATGAAATAACTGTGAATTAAGGCTGCAACGATTATTCGATTAGTGTCTTAGTTCATTGACAACTATTTTGACAATCAATAATAAAAATTCTCTGACTCCAACTTCTTAAATGTGAATATTTTCTGGTTTCCTTCCTCCTCTATGACGGGTAAACTGAACATCCCATGTGTAATTACTGAACATGTCATTCCAAACCTCAGGAACGCTGTTGCTGCCGTTTAAGTCCACAAAAAAGTGCATGATCAGGGTTGTCCTCAAACTTTTGGTCATATAGTGTACATCCTCCATTAATTCATGCATTAAATCACCATGAGTCATGCATTAGTTAAGCACTACTTAAGTATATGATTTATACCCCTATTATACAGTGTAACCAATTTCTTCTTCTTCTTCTTCTTCTGACTTTAATATTAATAGCTTATTATAAAAAAGTTTAAAAAGTCGTAATGCATTCTACATATAATTAAAATGGTTGCCCTTCAGTTAAAGGCAGATCAGAACTAAAACCTTGAAGCTGGAAAAACAAACGTGACTGCCAAAGAAATACCATACTTTAAGTTATTAAATATCAAAGAAAAAGCTAACTGGAGAATGTGTGGAATATTCACATGTCGAAAATGTGAAAAGCAAACATGTTTTCACTAAGTTGTAGACATTTGGGCAAACAGTGGAGGGAACTCCCCGGAGTCATTTACACAGTGGAACAGTAATGTACAGAACACATTAGTTATTCATATGAATGATTCAGTTCTTCTAAAATATTTAACCAAGATATCTTAACATAGAGCTGGTTTGAAAAACTCTTACGTGTTGCGTTTACGAACAGCAGCAGGGCGTTACCATGGCAACAATCTGCCAGCTTTGACACTGAGATTTTCATCATTACCTCTGGGGAAATTTTAAAATCTAAGAAAGCCAGTTCTGAAGTCATTAAACGTGCGTCATATTGCGTGAGTGAAATGTGAGTGTTTTTTCAAAGTCGGCAATTCAGTGTTTGCGGCAGTTCGCCGGGTCCAGCTTTTACCTGGAAGGGTGTGTTGATGCGGCTGACCAGAGTATCTAAAATGTGGACGCTCTCATGACGGTGGAGGAGGATGAATGACAGGAAGGTCTGCAGCAGAGCAGGTTCAGATACACTTCTCAGGAAGAGGTCGAGATATGCTGTGGTGGTCATCACCTCCTCTAGAGTCAGCTGCACAGAGGTAGGACCAAGGTTATTACTGTCAATCAAAACCGTTTTTTAATAATAGTATGATGTTGGGTTGACTTGTTATTATACAGTATTTTTTCTGATGCTTTTAAATGTTGCCTGACTCTAATAAGAGCTTAACTAAAACTAAGCATTTTCCAAAGAAAATACAAATTAACCTTGAAAACCTGCAAAAATTAATTAAAAAACTAAACTGAAACTAAAAAGAAAAAGTTAGAGACGCAGTTAACTAATCTCAACAACAAGTGACTCCCAGTTCAACACAGACTCCGAGAAAAACTTCATGTAAGAACTAAAGCACATGCAAATCTTACATATTAAGACCTTTAATACTTAAAGGCTTTATTTACAGTTAAGAAATAATTTAGTAATGCTTCTTGAATCATCCAGTCATAAAAAAAAAAGCTTTGAAATGCCAGGTTATTAAAAAAATCCTGTGGCTAGGGTTAGTCCTTTCCATTTGATTTAAAGATGAAATTATTTGCAATCAACCATCTGATAAATTTACCCCGACACAAAAAAGAAACGGCTAAAATGTCATCCAGAACAATGAATTAAGTTGCAGGGAGCGTGACAAATACCTTCCCCTAGAATATTAATCGCGTCTGAATAGTACTGAGAAGAGGAGGAGAGAAAGAGGATAACTACCGACCTTGTGCAGTGCTGGCGCTAGGACAGGCACGAGGAATCCGTTATAGATGTAGCTCACCAGCTGGTCTCTGATATCGGGGTGGGCCACCTGGGAACACAAAATATTAAGGCACGTGTCAGTCGAGAGCGCAGTCAGGGAAAAGGTTGCAGCCCTCCGCCACGTGTCAATGCATTTTTAATGCGACGCAGCGTTGTGCGCGCAGCCCCGTCGCGCGTTTTCACCTGAATGACAGCGTTGCAGAATTCCAGCGAGTTGAGAAACTGGACGAGCGCCGGCATCTTGAGCCAGTCCTCTTTATGCAGGCAGTGCCACTCCTCATTGGGAACCTCCAGCTTTGTGGGCAGGGATGAGTAAAGGCCACTCAGTCCTGTAGCCAGTACCTGGTGTAGAAAGAGAGAGGGGGGAGAAATCAGGGTAGGCACCAAATGAGATGTGGCATTATTTTTGATTTGGTCAGATGTGCAGATGTGAGATTTCTTTCTATCTAATTTATCATGTCATAATCCAGCTTTTCCAGTGGCGGTGTATTCAGATCCTTAAAAGTCCTGCATGAAAAATACCCACGTGAACTAATATTAGCCACAAAATGTAGTAAGTTTTATATCTGACATCATTAGATTATTAATACTGCATGCTGCTGGAGGTGGAGCTAGTTTCAACTACTTTCTATCCAGTTTCATAAACACAGACGCCACATAAATCTGAGGGCTCACGACATGATTAATGACAGAGGAAAGAAGAAAAAAAAACAACGATCTGATTCCCTAATCTGCTTTCAGTTTTTGGACACTTCGTCTAATCTTTCAAATCCCTGTTTGGTGGAGCTGTTAACAACTCCCAGAAATCTGAAACGTGAGCCCGAGCTACACACTGCTTTTTCTTTTGAAACTAGTGGTTTCATCTTTAACAATGTGTTGCTTTTTTTAAAAGGTTGTTATATTATCCATCCATTGTGTAAAATATTCATCTTAAAAATAACTAGCGACTTGAGGTAGACGGCAATAGAGCGTTTTGGCGGACTACGATAGTGACTGGTAACTAATATTAGGCTTCTCAACTGGAAATACTCACTTTGAAGGAAAACAAAAGTGGTTTAGTTTGATGTTCAGTTGCAGATTTATTGATTAATCATTTTGAGTTTGGTGTTCAGTGACCCACTTTTACTTTTTAGGTATTTATTACTTTGACTTGGATGCCCAGTTCAACATTTATCCAGTTTCTAATAAAGTCAAAAGGTTCAGCCAGTTAATTGGCTATTGGCTTTTTCCTGCTCCAAACTATTTTTATTATACTGACTTTTTTAAAATGCACTGCTACTGGTCATCCTCTACCAGTAACCAAAGCTGTCCAGTAAATGCCGTAGAGGAGAAAGTACTCCGAGCTGATCTCTGAAGTAATCTGTAATGCAGTGGAAGTATAAAGTACCGGAAAATAGAAATACCTCAATATTGTACATAAGTCCAGTACTTTCCACTTTCCAGTAATTCCACTACTGGCGTTTAGTATAACCGGTATATATACCTCAAAACAACACAAACGCAGGATGTTTTTCCATCTATTTAGAAAACACAGACCTGGCTATCATCTGTTACGTACAGTCTAATGAAAAATAATCTGACGTTAATTATCATTGAGAGGAAGTTATGAGATCCATTAAACATTAATGAGGGAGCATATTTATGCAAGGTTTCTAAGCTGCCAGTTGTGCCTTCAGCTTCACCCAACAGATTCATGAGTGTTTTATTACTTACTGTGAAGCACTTTTTGATAATGCAATGCAGATGTAAATACAGCAATGCAGCAGCCCACACATGAGCTTGCCTTCTCCTCCTCCTACAGTCGCATACATATGGATTTATGACTCCTACAGATCAGCTGTGAAGCTTTTAGAAATATTAGAAAAGAAAATGTTTCCCTGTCTGGAACAAACCCTTCTTACTCTCTATGATACGGCAATAACATCACTAATTATGGTCACCACAACAAATGGAGAGCATCAGTGCGATTTCTGTCCTTTATTTGTGAAGTAATTCTTTGAGGAAACGGCTTAAACAACAGCAGAGGCTCAGATAACACTGCAGTCACATTTCACTGTGGGATGAGTGCATCATTAGTGTTGCATTGATGTATACATCCTCTATAGGATTATCCTTGTGGGCTGCCAGTGGAGCCAATTAAATTCAGACTCCTGTTGTTTAACTGGCATCACATCAAAAGCCAATTTCATTGCACTGTCTGCAGCTGTGGGTAAAAGCCATTATTTACATGGGATTAGCTTGCAAATGTGTCATAATCTTATAAATGCCATGCCTAACATTTTGGGGCTAGAGATATAAAACTGTTTCTAGTAACGCTAGGAATTTAAATGCGTATTTTGGCAAGATTATGATGCTCACGGTCACAGAAAAGTAATGGAATATAATTAATTTACTGAATTAGTAACTTTAATTTATATTCATTGTATACTTATTATATTAGTATAGATTTTATGTGTTGGACTGCATTATTGTTTTACTGTTTTCAATTATTTTAGAGTTATTTTAATTAATTGAATTAATATGTAAAGTTGCTTAAGGTCTAAACCTTTCTTTACTATGATTGATGTTTTGCATTACTATCTAGTGTATATAACAATAAAAACTGAGCCCAGAACAAAGTTGAGGCTCCAAACAAAACAAATTAAAGAGACAATTCAATTACTGTCTATTTTTTACTGGGAAAATTAGATCATAAATAAGGAAAACAGTCATTGTTTGGGACTAACCGGACAAAAATAGGTGTTCTCTGAGATGTGTTTGGCTACTCGCTCGTTCTCAGCAGACAAAGACATAATGAGCAGCAGGGCATCTCTGGCTTGCTGACCCACAGTGCCCTCCCTGTGGATGAATGGGATGAGCAAGGAGAAAATGAGGAAATTTGTGGCCCCCTGATCCTCACTGGTGTGAAAGAACAGCTCCAGAACTGACGGGTCCTTTGCCAGGACGCAGCACAGCTGGTTGAGCAGCAGCACCAGCTCCGCCTCGACCTGTGGGGCAGTGGTGCCTGAGCAGGACGACAGCAGCATCATGAGCGGCCGCAGGATGGGCTTGTGATGCAGAAGAGGCTGGTGGGCTTGGCCAACCAGCATCTCGTACATCTTCAGCTGCTCCAGCTTCATGTCATCAGTAAACTCCCTGCGGAGGCTCCACACAAAAAGACGCTCCATCACATTCTCCATCACCACAAACTCCAGGATGGGGCCCATGGCGCCGGCCTGACCGCTCTCCTCCTCCATCAGCAGGAACAGCATATGTTCCACATAGTTCTGAACTGCGCTCGCCTCGTCTCCAGGTATGGGTCCGAAACGAGGGCCACCACTGGAACCAGCACTGAGGTTGATGACACCCAGAGAGGGCATCGAGTTGCTGCGCAGAGGGTCATGCTTTTCTAGAATCTTCACCACCTACAGTAAGAGACAGGAGAAATTTTAGACTTTAAATATTCTAACCCACATTTCCAGTGTACAATCTAAGCTGAAAAAAACACATAAACTACACATGCACATATATGCGACACTATAATACTATGATACTACTATATAATACTATATTTCCATCCCCCTAAATCTTACACACCTTTAAGCAGCACAACAATTATCTTATTCCTAACAGGCTGACTGTTACTCAAATTGGGTGTAAATAGACCAGCAGCAGAGAACAGATAAACTCTGCTAGCAGCAGTGAAACAGTCCTTTGTGTATCCAGTCCCTCCCTTGTGTGTGTCTGCTGTGCAGAAGCTAGAGTCACAATAATAGGCCCAGTGTCCCCAGCCTGCCACTGCTGCCATGACAATCGGCTGTGTACAAGAGAACTGGGCATGGCCGTTGGAAACAAGAGAGCAGAGTTTGTAATCCTTGCCTGAGCTGGATGGGGCCTGGCCCAGTGGACCGAGCCTCAGGGATCAGCTCTGCAGAACTTACTGAAGTGACAGGTACATTTGAGAATCAGCCAACAATCTTGCTTAGTGGACAGGAATCAGATTGTGGCTTTAATAGATTTAAAACCTTTTTTTCTCTCTTTTCCTCAAGTCTATGGTTTTAATTGGTGGGAAAATAGAAATGTATGTGTATAATGCGTTTGTTTTTATCTCTCTTTTTGATACAGTTGAGCTCTGAACTAGATGTGATACAAATGGTACATACTACTAAACAGAGTGTCGTCCATGAAACACTATGGATGGGAATGAAGAACCAGTTCCAGTTGAGAACTATTACAAATTGTCCAATCCGTCAGAATCGCGTGCCTCTGACTTTATCAATTCCTTTTATCGGGGTCAACATGTTTTTTCTGACAGTTGCACGTTGCAAAACAGCGACATTAAACTTCTGGAAACGTCCAAAAAGGAGTCATAGCAAAGACAAGGAAACAGGCTCAGTTTGTAATGTCGTGTAAAATGTAAAATGATCATTTCAAGTATGGGTGGAAACACCAGAAATATGCTGAAACATCTTTCTGGGCCTAAATTCCAGGAATAGCATGTAATTGACATTCAGTGGAGCTTTTGCTCATCTGAGTCACATGCATGCCTTTTTTCTACTCCGTGTTCAGGCTCAGAAAAACCCTGTGCAGGCCTACTTTGCCCCCACACGCACAGAAAATTGATCAGGAATCAATAAGGGAACAGAAAAAGAATCAGACCAATAAGCCAAATCAATAATGGCATTGGTACCAATCAAAGCTCATCCGTTCCCATCCCTATGAAACTCACACACATATTAGGGATCACATGGCATTAACACATGGCCACAAATGGGATGTGCCAGTAACTCTGTCATAGAGTCATAGTGATGTAACAAACTGCCCACAACTCATGAACTCACTCAGTCAAAGACTGTTTGCAGCCACAGCAACTGACAGATCAATTTGCATGTCACAACAAACACAATGAGCAGTGTGAGGCCTGAGAGCCGCAGATAAGATACCACAAATGAACATGAAACTAATCTTTCAATGAAACAGACGGAGCTTCTTACGAGGGCCCGGACCAATATTGCTTACAACATGTTCCTCAGATTTCAAGGTTTTCCGAACTGAAACCAAAGTCAAGAGGACTCTTATCAGGCTACAGATTATCTAAGCATGGAAATGAGACTCTGCAGGAGCGCGACTGTGCTGCCAGTTCGCCTTCAGCAAAACAAGCTTTAATCTAGAACAGGGAGTCCTCATTTTTTTTGTTCATAGTCAGTAGCTGGGACTAGTCAAATCCCTGTAGTTGCGATTACAAAAATGTCTGTCCCAGTTTTTAGGCAAAAAAAAAGAAAAAAGAATGCAAATATGAATGTGAATTAATCTGTCACATGGGTCTGAGTCACTATGTACATACAGTATATACAGTATCTCTATAATAGCTGCTATGAAAAGAACCAAAACAGGGACAGTTATTGCAAATTAACAAGTGAAGGATGAAGTAAGTACTTTTACTCAGGTTTGTACTTCCACTCCACTATATCTCAGATGCAAATATTGTACTTTTCAGGCCTGCTAAACCAGACAATACAATATGTTAGTTAATGATCAAAACAAGCTCACTTAAAGCAATTGTCTTGTCACGGAATAATAGTAAGAAAGACACACAATTAAAGGCTTAATGTAAGGTTTTACACACTTGCAATACAACACAACTTCTGACTAAATCCAATCCCTATAAGCCTGCCTCGTGGCAAACCTAATAAAAACATAGTGGAATTCGGCTTCATTTAGGTGCGAGCAGCATGGAGCCTCGGCACTGACAAAAAAGGTCAGACCCGACACTGACAGCCACTAAGCTAGACATAACACAACACAAACACAGTTGGCACTTAAGTTACCAACACTCTTTTGTGTGCCCTCAGAGCCTGGGCAGTGTCACACTGATGTCGGAGTGTATAGAGTTTGTTCGTCTCCGTGTGGGACGAACAGGCCTAACAGGCTGCCAGGTCCCACAGGGGTGAGCAGGGACACATGCTGCTGCAAAGAGCCAAGAGTCTGAGACGATCGGCTTTACACTGCCAAGATTCCACTGTGCATGACCGCACTGCAGTTTAGTGAGCAAGCCGCTCACGCTTTACTGTCAGTGTTTAAGGTATCACAGTTAGGTAGAATCAGTATTTTTCCTAAGATGAATAACTGGGATTATTTTTAGCCTTTTGTTCTTCTGGTCTTTTTCTTGTGAATTGCTGGATAGTTCTAATCTGGCCTCTGAAACACAGTAGAAACAAAACACCCGTATTCAAGGTGCACGGAGAAGGATTAAAACCAAAATAGGTCAAAATTCCAGCAGCACTTGCAGTACATCGGACAACTTTAACGTTAAGCCAGTGTGTTTCTGCTTGTGGCCTTCATCAGGGTCAGGATGACCCATAAAACACACACAGAAAAAAAAAGAAACAATGTAGGAGGTCAATATCGCACTTTCAGTCGACTGCACAAGCCCTCACACAGAATGTACCACTGCAGTCTTGTTGAAAACGTGGACTCTATCTTCAAAATATGACTAAAACCAACCCGCTTTTTTAACTTTAGGACAGTACATTTTTGAGATAAAAATATAGGTTTTAAAACTTGAGAATACATCTACCGATAGAGGAACATTTAAACGCACAGTACATCATTTCTGCCACTATAGGTCTCTCAATCAAAACCAAACCAAGTGGAATCATGAGAGTTGGAGTTTTCACTGTGACTGCCAATGAACATCTAACTGACGTGACTCAACACTGGAAATTTAAAAAAAAGCATTTGCATGTGGTATATATTGTACCTTTAATGCCAAAATGTACAGTCACAGACGTAATTATAGTTATGTTGAAATCACCAAAACTGGAAAATATCTAACTTGTGTTAAGAGGTTACAATAATACACCGAGAGGTTTTAAGGCCAAGCCAAAAAGGATGGAAACTACTGTTTCAAAGCAGATGTCAACAGACCTTTTTCACAGCGGACATTTTGGCTTGTCCCAGCAGGAAAAACACAGATCCCAATAACATTAATGTTGGATCTGTTGTGTCCCAGAAAGCCATGGTAGCGAGTCGCCATGCACAAACCAGAACCCTGGAACTGATGCACTACATGGAATGCAGCCATTGTGAATTAAAGTTAAAAAGTTAAATTACACCTGTTCATTTCATCTTAACGAGTCAAAATGTCTGCTGTGAAAAAGGTCTATTTTTTTTTTTTTTTGCTTGGAGAAGAACACCCAGACTTTTGGCGATATATATGGCAAATGACGGTGCTCCTAACTTGCTGCTGGTGTTTACCTGGGCCCAGTGGTTCTTGAACACAATCATGCATGTCTCTGGATCCACCCCTTTCAAGACCACAGACTGTTCGTCTCGGTTTCCACTGGCAACCATGGAGGCCATCATGGCGACCGGATCATATGTGGGTTAAACCATGTCATAGGCAGGAGGACATTCCTGACTGCTTACTGTGTGCAACCGTAACCACAGGAGGAGACATAAACACAGTGGATCTGTGGAGGTAGAACAAAAAAGAAACACAGGCAGACATCATCACACAGAACAACTAAAAGTTCATAAAATAGTCACAGAGATGCAATGATATGACTGGTGATCGCCTCTCTCCCTCTGCATGGCTAGACAGCAGCTATGACAGGCATGCAGGAAGGAGAACAATAACAGGCCAAGTCAGATGACTCAGTAGAGGAGAGAAAGATCTCGCTCGACTCTTGGCTCAGAGAGCTGCCTGCTGCACTGTGGACTTCGGGCTGAGCTGTCAAATTGCTTTTGGAATACCTCAGACGCCCAAAGTGGATTCCAGCAGCCCCCCTGACATCACTCTCATTACAAAAACATTTTTTGACATGAGAAAGCGAACAGCAACTGGGCGTGAACTTCTCCGCCTGAATGTGGGGATTTAGAGTAAAAAAAAAAAAAAACTGCTTTTGTAGATCAGATGTGATTTTGGTATGTGATGTTTTCACTTCTGGATGAACATTTATAGAGAAGTAGAGTCACTGCTCGAAATGTTTATTTGGATGAAAAATATACAGTATATATGTGTATTTTTTTGTTCGATTTTTCTTGTTGAGGAACAGTTCCAACACACACAGGCAGCATGGAAATTTGGAAGATGTCCACCCCCCCCCCAAAAAAAAAGAACTGTTGGAAATGTTGTCATTTCACTTGGAAAGGAAATTACTGGAAAGACTGATTCTCCGAAAACACGAAGAAGGATTTCTTTTAAAACAGTGGGAACAGAAGGAGTGTGGTTTTGTTCAATATGAGATACTGTAGATTAAAAAAAAAAAAGATTCAGGATAAATCTGCTTCTCAAGAGGAAGGATGTTAGGATGTGCTTTATCACCCCACGTTTCCTCTGACTGTAAATGTTTGCCGTGACTATCGTTACAATTTGAGATGACGTCACATGCTTCAAAAAACCACACTCTTTCATGCATCACCGTGACGTTCAAGACTCCCTACGCATCAGCTGTAAATGTAACTTTCCTTTGAGCTAAAAGGTGGCTGAACAAGGGCATGACACACTGTAAAAAAAAAGACATTTCAAGAAAGTAAAAAGTCCTTGTTTCTGGGAAATTCGTTTTGTTTAAAAAAAAAAATTAAAATAATATTGTCGATCATGTTCTTCATTTGAAAAGTAATCTCATTTTAAGAGAATGTAATTTGCAGACATAAACAGACACTGAGATTTACCATTGGTTGTTTTTCAGAACAGCCCGTCTTCACCTTAAAATCTTATACAGCAAAGAAAAATATAGCAAACATTCCAACATACTTAAATGCACCGTTTTGAACTGACAACAGCTGCCTGACTGCATGGAAGCATTCACCAAATAAAATATGTGGAGTCCCTGCTTAACTGCACAGCACGGAAAACATGATTGTCTCACATAAGCACTAGCTGCACAATCCCGACGATACGGCTTCTGTCACCGCAGGAGATCAACTGTAAAACACGCGGCAGCTGCACACCACATTACCAGATTACAGCTTCCAGTTCCTGCCCCTAAAAGTGCCCCATTAACCAATCACAACTCCCCCCCTTTCTTTTGAATTCACTTTGCCCCCTGTGCCACAGAAACATCCCCACCAACCACAGTCGAACTTCACCATCTGCTTTCAGTTATTCTTTAGAAGGAATGTAAAAACAAAACAACAAAAAAAAAAACAAAAAAAAAAGTGGAATGTGTGTCAGAAAGTGGGGTTTCTTACCTAGGATGAACCATCTTTAACAGGGATGGGTCGCTAAGGAGGAGGACACGTCATTCTTGTCCTGTGGTCACAAAAGAGATAAAAATGTATCAAGAAAGAGAGGAGCAGGAAGTGAATGTCCGTGTGAGAGGCGAGGCATGGTGGGAAGTGACTGGACATGAGTAACTGCAACTCTTGGATGGAGATGCAGAGGAGGAGGTTACAGGGAGGGGAGAGCAGGAGGGGGAGGGCAAAAAAAAAAAAAGGTCAGAGGAGGTACTAAAAATGCTAAAAATGACGGTTCACAGCGTTCAAATCTCCACAATAAACCTCTGTGCAAATCATATTTAAGCGGATGTCTGTATGAACATGACATCTTTATGGTCCCTTCGTCATAGAAGAATAACACTTTTGTCTCTTCCAATCAGTGTTGTCATGTAATCACCATCCTTTTCAGCTGTCGAGAGGCGCATACCTCGCTAGCCATTGTGGGAATCGTGTCACATGACACAAAGCTTTCAAAATGTACTTTTTTTTAGTCAAATTCACCACATCACATATCACTGCAAAGTCTGCAGTTTAACCTCTCTGTTCTGCTGTCTGGTGTTTTATCCTCCAAGAATGGAAAAAATGAGGGTTTCTTGGTGTCGTGTAAATAGAGAGAGTGAAGGGGAGACAGATGGAGAGTGTTTCTGTGTGGGTGAGTGTGCCGAGAGGAGTGATCATACACTTATTTTGTGCCTTGTTATAAACTCGTGCATGCATTTGTATTTCCAAAACAGCACACGATAAAGGCCAACAATGCAAACACTGTACACCAGACAAATATGATTTATTTTTGTACTTTGTTTGTCAGGGCTTGATGACAGGATTCAGATAATGCTGGAACCACGGTTGCCAACATTGACAGATGGTTTCCATTTTTCAATCATTTGTAAACATACTTAATATATTAGGTCTGAAAAACAAGTCAAGCATGTTTAAACATTTACATTGAAAATAAAACTCCTTCCCACATTAAAATGGATTTAACTAAAAACAAGTGAATTAGTTTTACAAGTTGGTCCTGACTTCAGCTCGGCAACAATCAGCTGTTCACTGTACTATGGCAGTTTAGGGAAACCAATGTGTAAAAGCTACTACATTGTGGCCATTAGATTGTTTCTCCTCCAGTGAGCATAGTTCAGTTTATTTTTCAACTTAAAAGCTAACACTACTGTTAAGGACATTTGCAGGTTATTAGCAGCCATGATGAATATCTTTTAAATTAACAGTGGATCCTATTGCTTTAATGCAACAGGCGACAACCGTGTCTGAAGCCAATGTGGAAGCATCTTGAAGTGTCGTACCACCGACCCACAAAAGATGAAAAAAAGTCTGGCTCTCTAGAAATGCTAAGACAATGATTTTTCATTTGGTGCTGCTGAGTTGGACTTTTGGAGATTCTGTTTATTGAAAAAAACATATTTTTCCTCGACAGCTCTACTGTAGTAGTGGTCAAGTTAGACTAAGAATGATTTGTCGATGTTATACGGTGTGTAACACCCTGTCTGTTAGTGTACCTCAGCTACATTAACTAATGTTAGCATTAATTTAGTACTGCATTACATGGTCTGTCAGCTAGCGTGAATTACTGTGTCTATACACGCAAAATCGACATACTGCTGTCAAACACAACTGTGTGTGTTGACATTTATCCAGTAGCTGAAATGACTTGCGTTTGCATAGCGCGTGCATTTAACATAACAGTGTTGGTGTTTTCGAGTTTCAGCCGTCACACTTCCCCAGCTCTACCTTCTTTGGACACATACTTAGCTCCAAAAAGCCACAATGTCAACAGCTAAAAGACACGCTTGATGCTACAAAGTGGTCATTCAAAAAGCAGTGGGTGACGTCCACGGTTCAAAAACCACAACTGAGCTTTTTAGCATGTCTCAGTACAATGTTTTAGTTTTTTTCCTTAAGAAGATACTTGGGATAAAAACCAGAGGTAAAATAGATTAGAAATATGCCTTACATTTACATTTGCCAGTTGGCCTGTTAACATTAGTACGTTTGCATTTTCAACTTGTTCTTCTAGCTTGTTTTTTTGGTGTTTTTTTTTTTTTTGCAAACCCCCACGTGGCCAAACTTTAAACACTTTCTTACACGGTGTTTTCATTTTTGTTGGATTTCAGTGGCTAGATTGGCTTAACGTAAGCAGCGATTGGACCGACTCAGACAACAATACACTGGCAACAACTGCTTTCCTGCTGCCATGTTTGACTTGAAGTCAATAAAACAACCGACTACCAACACCTTCTGATCCTGTAAATGTCTCATCATTCTGAATCTACATCCAGCACAAGAAAGCCACTTATTTTACAGAATAAGATGTGCTTCGACACCTCCTCTACTGTAGTACTGTAAGCCTTTTAATGAAAGCCGTGACCTAAATTGTGCTCTCGTTTGAAAGTGATGTTATGCCGACACACAGAGGGGGAGCCTACAGCTACCCAGAAGACACTGCTCTACTTGCTGAAAATAAGATGAAATACAGTAACGTGGAACAAACAGGGCACCGTGGCAAAATACAGGCTGTTAAAAATAAATCATTAAATAAGTTGTAATTTGAATGTTTATATGTGAATAAACTATTGTGTGTTTCATGTGGCGCTCTGAATCTCAAACTGCGAGTGTACCAGGCTCACTGCCACACTGCTGTAGTTTTTTTTGTTTTGGTAATTTCCAATTATCCAATTATGGCAATTTGATAATTACACATATTTGTTGCCTCCATGTCTCCACAGCCGAAGACAGAGTAAACAGAACAGATTGCGACTTTCCTTAGCAAAGATACAGTTATTTACACCCGTAAAACACTTTCTTTTCTACGCAGGAGGATATCAGATGCCACAGATTTAATGTTTTTAAGTGGCACTATGCTGAGAAGTGCCACAGTTCACGGTGTTATTAAGTAATTCTTCCTTGACTCTATGTTGCTGTAGAGGACTATGGATTGGTTTAATACTTATTTTCCAAATGTTCAGGAAAAGACATTGTTTGCTCTATTGTGTTTAACAGTACAATAAATCATGCTCATTGGCCCAAGAGTCACATTTTGAGAGTCGTATTATTTTCAGAGCACAGCACACTTGTTGTTGCTATTGTATTTAATTGAACAATAGGCTTTAATGCAGTGATTATACACTGTTCTGCTCCATTTGACTTGTCGTTCTTTCAGGAAACACACAAGCGAGCTCTCCCTAAATGTTAAGCCACGACAGACTGCAGTAACAGTCACAGGAACATGCAAAACATTACTAAATATTTTACATTTTGTAATGTTTAGCATATTTTGGTGCAAAAATTCCTCAGTCAACATGACAGTCTGGTTTATACATTTTTTTTAAGTTACATATTAACCAATTTTTGCGATTTGCAATGAATAAATCTGAAATGAAATATTTTTTTACTTGTCACTTTTAAAAATCGCAAGTTATCAAACCCAATATAAAACATAAATGCCCAAAAATGATCAGACACAATGCACCATTAAGAAACCTTGAACAAACGTGTGCTAAAATCATATTCGCTGTATTACAAAAAAGTGTGTGTCTTATCATGTTTAACCAAGAATTAGTACAATGGACTAAATAAAAGCAATACCATTTTTTTAAGAAATGTTTTATCTCTGCATTGACAGCTGTAAAATCTCTTGCGTCGGTTTATGTAATTCCTTAATACACAAACAAGAAACATTAAATTCACTGTCAGTGGAAATGTTTTAATAGAGCTGCTGCATAACAAGCGGCAGTCTCGTCTCTTGTCTCATCACTCCCTAGGTAAACACGATGACAAAATGAGAACATGGGCTGGGCTATTGTGTTGCAGCTCTGTGTTGAGGCAAAGTACTTTCAGAAGACTCAAAAGAAGAGGAATCCACCCCAGGCTGAAAGGAGGAAAACACAAAAACTAAAGAGAAAATGCTCGTCTCTAGGGTTTTTTTTTCTGATCTGGTTTCTGGCATTGTCAGCTTTCTGATATCCCAAAGGGTTTCATACCTGCAGGTTTGGTCTGGACAAATACCTCAAAGGCAAGTCACACCCTGCACTCAGCACATACAGATCAACTTTCTTGTTAAACAGGTGTTCTAAATCAGCAATCAAAGCATATGGACAATTTTGCTCCAGTCTAACCTTACCTAAACGGAAGCGTTTTGGGAACTAGAAAGTAGATTGCAACCTCCAGCAGACAACACTCTCAGTAGACTCTTTTGAGTTTCATTTCTCTTGATATGGTCTCTACTGGAGGTGGAGCTTCCATGGACCAGGTGGCAGCCATGGCAACGCAGTGACAGACTGGCCCTTTAAAGTGATAGCAGCTGCTGAAATATTTAGGGCTACAGGTAGTCTCGCATAGCCAGATCCATCACCACACTTTGTTAGTGCTGTGCGAGGGCTGGAGATAGGTCCGGCACCATCCACGATCATTCTGGAAGAGGAAAGGAAACTCTCTGGGTTGTTTGGCTAATTTGTTTCCTTTAAATGAATCACACTCATCTTGGGAGATTCTAAGTGCAGGATGCAGCAATAGTACCTTTGCAAAAATAGTGTCAGTGGAAAAGCTGTTGGTTCAACATTCACACGGGGGGAAATTGTCCTGGTACTAAAATGACTAAATCCCCGCAAAAAAAAAAAAAAAAACACCACATAAAAAGATCTATGTTTTTGCCTAAACTTGCCATTTTCAGTGTGTAGTTGCATCTCGGAGGTGGTTGTTGTCACGAGGGGGAGGTTGAAAACAGTAGCACGCAAGAGAGAAGAAATAATCACCCAATGGCAGGATTATTCCAGGAGAGTACATCCTGTGAGCCAGACTCGGCTACAAGTCAAGACACTGAAGGGACAGGTCGGGTCTCAGGTCTGAGTATTTATAGTCGTCACTATCCTCATCTAATCAACAACACAGCGGGAAGGAAAAAGACATTCACATTATCTCTGCGTCTCTTAGTCTCCTCAGTGAGACAGGAAGTGGTCACCGTAT
>JAPQRN010000001.1:2031432-2045509 GCA_037367275.1 Coranthus polyacanthus
AGCGGGAAGGAAAAAGACATTCACATTATCTCTGCGTCTCTTAGTCTCCTCAGTGAGACAGGAAGTGGTCACCGTATGAGACTGCTGAAATAAGCGATGGCGTGCAGCAACGATCAAAGGCTAGAATTAAACCAGCACCTTACATCCCTAGGACACCAAGACACTGAGCCACCCTATGAATGTATATACAATAAGTATAACTTTAAGATCCTACTGGGCAGTGCTAATCAAGTATCCTTAACTGATTAACTAATAACGACACAGATGACTGGATGGACTTGAACCAAGGCAGACAAAGGTCTATATCAACATTCACCTTCTCAGGGACAAAGTAATGAGTTGACAACTTAAGAGAGTTTTTTCGCAGCAATTGAAGTAAACGAAGCCTTGAAAGCTGACGCAAACAATTACTACAGGTGTCCTGACTTTCCGTCATTACTTACAAACCCTCTGTTTGAGCAGTGTTCGAACAGAGTATGTTACTACGCCCTCTGAAGCATTATTTGGACCATATTGTACCGCAGAAAATAATATAATGCTCTCATAACCGTGACAAAAAGGCAGTTAACAAAGGAGTACAGATGGACCATCATCACACTTTATTGTAGGTCCGTCCTTTAGAGAAAATGGAGTACGTATGTAAACTTTGGACTGGCTTTGTCAGTCAATAAATTGCTAATAAAGTTTGCATCACATACGTAATAGCAAAGACATAACATACATCTGCATGTTTTTAGTTCTGTTACACCTTGTAAACGGTTCAATATGTTCATGTACAGTGAAGTTGTTGTTTGAATCTGTTTTGCGCTGGGAGCCGGTTGTTGGTTGACATTAACTAACTCTATTTCTAAGCTAATGATTGTCTCTGTTGCCTACATCCACAGCCTGTTCGCTGATTTCTATGTGAAGGACTTGGGTGGTTTTCTTCAGCGAACATCCTCATGCTCACTCCAGAGTTCTTCAATGCCTCCCTTCTGCTCTTCTCCAGCGGTGTGTGAGCGCCACTAGCTACTAAAAAACAACCAGCTCCCGCCACGACACAGATCCCCCCACAAACTTAACATAAGCACGCAAGCAAATCTTCCATGCTGAACTTTGAAATCTGTTCAAATGCAAGCGTTTTTAATCCAAAAAGCATATCATATTTATATTAATATATTATTTTGCCATTGTAAAACATAAATAACTACTTTTTCATTTGTAAGATCCCTTAATAAGCCATCACAGACTGTTTCTACGCAACACAACACAAGCTGCACAGGTGCTGAAAATGACTGTAGCTAGCTTACAGCAGATAAGACTGTGATTATGTAAGCGGATCGGGTTTCTCTATGTTGCATGTGTGCAGATTTTCACTGGCACATGAATGCTAACAGGGTGTTGGCTGTTTTGTTCACCTCAAACTGGTTTGGGAAACAGGCTGTTCCTACCATACTGCTGAGAGCTGAGATTCATTAACATGTCTTAACACACAGGGCCTTTAGTTTAGCTGGGAGGGAAGAGGAGGAGGTAAAAAAAAAAAAAAAAAAAGAAAAGACGCAGAGTAAAGGCAAAATTAAAAGCGGAGTTCAACGTTAGACACAAACAGAGACCAACAAAAAGGACATTCAGCCCATATTCTCCATCGTTACGATCGAAGACATGTGGGTGCCGCATCTCTTGGATAAAAAAAGTTTAATCAACAGTGCAAAGATAAGGATTGTAAAGGCTTTCCCACCCCAAACAAGGTCAATCTGCTTTCTGTCACTGATACTGTCCTTTACCTGTGTGTGTAACGAGTCTGCCCATGTGCACCATGGGTGTATACAGTACAATATATTGATTTTTCTCCACCACCCAAGGAGTAAGTTAAGGTGGAACCATGGTTAACATTATGAAGGGCTGCAGGAAAATCCTACCTCGTAGTTTGTATATTTTGGTTGTTTTTTTAAAAAGTAAAAAGTATTCGAGTTTAATTCATTTATTTAACAGCAGAACAATTACTTTTTTCTGCAAATGCTAGGACTATTTATAGCTATATAATCCTTAGACCTGTTTGAAATTTCAGAAATGTCGTCGGTATCTGCACCCTGATGCTTTAAATCACATTTTTCACGACCCTCACAGGCTCTTTACTGTATTGTATCTCCGCAGTGTGGGCCGGTGACATCATTCCACTTTCAGGTTGGTAAGGGAGGGCTTCAGCCTCACCCTGCAGTACAATAGGCTTCTGTCAGTGATAAGAATGTGTTTAGTGTGAGTATATCCTATCTCTGTGCCTGCTGCTTCCTCTGGAGCTCATTTGCATCACATCTGACTTGCTGATAAAAAAAGTCCTGTTTGGAACAAGGACAGACGATACCGTGTGATGGCATGTCTGTGAACTTCAAAGATGTTTATCAGAGGCAAGAGCAAGCGACAACTCTACACCCATGCAATCAGCAAACTAGAAGAAAAAGGTCCTTTTAAACGATACGATACAAAGTTAACCCAAACACTGGAGTCATGCTTTCAAAGGGAATTCAGCGCATAACAAATGCCTGTCATGCTCTTCTGTGTCAAATATTTGCTTGGGAATGGATAACTTTGAACCTGTTTTTTCTTTGTTCTGCCTTTACCTTTCCCAATATAAAGACTGACTTTTCTTTGCTTTTAACACATTCAGTTTATATTTTACCCACTAAATGGCCCTACACTTCATCTATATGCTGACCTTTCCTCAGCATAATTTTTATGGCAATTTCCAAGGCAATACTGACGTAAATGCTGTTGGCTTAAATAAATATTAGCCTCTGTACTTCTGAGCACAGTGGCTTTTCATATCAACTACAGGTTTTCTAAAGGCGATGGTGAACTGTTGCCTACCAAAACGCATCCTGTAACTTCATTCCAGTTCAAATAACACAAATGGTTCGACCAGATTTATTTAGACTCTTCATTCACTCGCAGTAAAAAGTGTGACGTTAAAGCTACTATTGGCTATTAACCACCGGCGCAGAGCTCTTATGTTGTCTGTCACTTCCCAGGGTCAGCGTGGGGGCGCGAGCGGGACGGGTGGGGCTAATCCAAAACACGAGACAAAGCTGAGCTGGCTGTGTCTGTGATGGGAAAGAAGCAACAGGTTAACACACACATAAACACCTGTTAGGACAGTACTACAGCACCTGTTAAACATAAATCTCCAACAGTTTTCATTCCAAGACGCCTGTTCTTCACGCATCACTTTTAGAACGCTGAATAATCCTTTTTTGCTTTCATAATGCAATGAAAAAAAATAGTTAACTCACTGTTGCTTATTATTTAGCAGTAAATTAAAAACTACTTTAAAGTAACCCGTTTGTCGTAACTCTGTGTTTAGTATATAGAGGCAATGCAGGCAAATGCGGGCGAGGCAAATGTGATGCAATCACAAACTTGTGACCAGAAACTATACGTCTAATCACATCAGTATGACCATTATTCACAGTCTTAACAGGCTGCACTGAAGGCTCCTGTGTGTGAATAATCTTGGATTCAGGTCCTAGCAATGATGTGAAGACAACAGACATCCCACTATACGAGTCCCCTCTGAACATCACCAGCAATCACACAGATGAGGGGATTAGCCACACGTTCCTCTCATTCTTCAGAAACTGCCCCATGAAACATACAGTTTGAGTTAAACTCGCAGTCTTTCCACATGCCAGCATTTGTGTCGAGTCTACTTATGCTGAGGATGATGTTATTGTTTATATTCAGACCTTTGTTGTAATCTCCAGAGTAGAAGAGATAATGAAGCAGGGCCTATGCAGCATGTAACCAATTATGAGAACTGAATATACTTTTCAACTGCATCAGAGCAGTTTGTTCCATGCAGTCCATCCCCCCATCTCTTAGCATCAGTAAACACTGCCCAAATAAAGCCTAAATACCTATAATGAGTAGTCCTGCTGCAGAAGAACCCTGATGTATTTATATCTCATTCCTTCAGAGCAGGTCAAAGTCAGAGTGTGGAGAAAAGGCACTAGTAGTGTGCTAGTGGGTTTTAAACAGCATCCATATGAAGGGCCTTTTATGACCAGTGCAGTAACCACAGCAGCCACATCGGATGATGACATGGAGACGTTTGTGGAGCATGCTATTCCCATAATAAACAACAGACAGTTTAAGGCACGGCTTCCCAACCTTATAACCATGAACCTCACGACACAGGTTGTATATGCAGAGGTGGGAAAATTACAAAAATTACAAGTAATAAATACTCCAAAAGTGTGTAAGTATTATCATCAACGTGTACTTAAAAGTATGACAAGTAAAAGCAGTCACTGCAGTCAGTGTTTTACTATTATATGTGATGTTTCTGGATTCATTCTAATGCCGTATTAATGCGTACGTTGCATTTTACTGCTGTAGATGTTTAAGGTTGACCTCATTTTAACTACTTTATATTAAAGCTGCAACGATTAATCGATTATTTGTCGACTACTAAATTAATCGTAACCTATTTTGTTAATCGATAATCGTTTTGAGTAACTTTTTAAGAAAAAAAAAAGAACAAAATTCTCAGACAACATCTTCTTAAATGTGAATATTTTCTGGTTTCTACCTTTCTTAAACTGAATGTTTGAGTTGTGACCAACCAAGACATTTTGAGGACGTCGTGTTGAGCTTTGGGAAACAGCTTTTCATCATTTTCTGACATTTTATAGATCAAACGATTACTCGATTAATCGAAGATATAATCGGCAGATTAACAGACACTGAAAATAATCATTAGTTGCAGCCCTACTTTATATACTGCTCATCGTTCTGGATCGTCATGTGTTTGTAGTGTTGCTGTCCTGCGAGAACCACGTACCTCTGAAAAGTCAACCTTCCATGAACTCTTTTCAACTGTTTTCAGCTTTGTGACGATGCATTTTCCTGCTAATCCTAGAGGCTTTTTAAGGAGTTTATTTATCTTAAGAAGGAGAATTTTCTCAACCAGTAGAAAGGAACGCTTCATCCTTCAGTTCATCACAAACATTCAAAATCAACACATTTGGAAATATGTGGTTTTCACTGGACAGGACGGGGATGAAAAACTGTAAATCTGAAAAGCAGTAAGATGGAAATAAGTCAAATACAAGTACCTCAAACTTCTACTTAAGTATTGTACTAGAGTAAATGTACTTAGTTGTACTCCACCACGGTATACAATACATACAAACTATGATATATTACCATGTGACTGTAATTCCATCTTAAATCACGATACCAGCAAAACCATCTCCATGAAAATTTAGCAACTCCATCTCCTGTTGGTGGGTGTTAATTTAACATCTGTTTAAACTTCTTTTAATAGCCAAGGAAGTGACTGACAGACGAGTACACAAACAAACAGGGTGGAAAAAATAACCTCCTTTGACAGAGCAATAAATCAGAGGACGAGGAGCTCTTTAGGTTACTCGGAGAACGACCCTGTAGGCTACACTAGAGGAACCGGTTCTGTATTACTATATTTTCTCCCCAAAACTGCCCTCAACAGATTAGTTTTACGTCGGCTGACTGTGAATTACACTGATTGTGCAACGTGGAAGAGGGCACCTGTATAGGAATGACTAACACACACACTCAGGATGGCCAGCCATGAAACATTGATGATGTTTGCTGGTAACTCAACACCGCCTACATTATTCCTCCTCCACAAAGCTCCAGGTCAGAGCTTATTAGGACGGGGCCGTGAAAAACTAAATCAGGACAGGTATGCTGTAGTGTAACTTCCTCAGGCTTCGTTTAAAAATCCTGTGGTTGGCAACACCACGTGGATACAGTAGTTTTAAGAATGACGCTAGGGGGCGCTGCGCGTTACTGCAAGATTATGAAAACAGATTAAAAAAAAAAGATATGTTTTCAGCAGCGATTGAATTGTTGGCTGGAGTTAGGTTCTCCGCGAGGATCAGGAGTAGGGTTGGGTCCACTTTGTGCCCTTGTGGAGGACACAAGAATAGTGAGTTTTCACAGCAGAAAAGTCACACTTTTGAACCACCTCAACTTTAAAGAATGCGCATACGTTTACAGCCTGAGCGCAGTCGTTTTTTTAATCGGGAAACCCCAAACAAACCCAACACGAACCGGGAAACGCGTGGAGCGTGGAGATCCCCCCCCCTCCAGCCCCCAAACCCACTCGCACATGTCAATCACAGAGTCCGCAACTGTCAAAAAACAACAACAATCGGCTTGAAACACATGCGCCCAACACGCAACAAAACACCCAAATGTCACCGTCAAATTCTAACTTTAAAGGTGAGTTAAGTTACAGGTGAGCAAGGCCAAGTGTCGCGTCCCAGACTGTGTTTGTGTCTTTGTTTGTGTCTTTGCTTGCGTCTTACCGTCGGACGGATCCTCCGCTTGGACGGACGCAGAGCGCGCAGCAGTCGGAGCGGCGTCGACTCGATCAGCAGATTTTTTTTTTTTTTTTTTTTGGGGGGGGGGGGGGTTTGGAGTTAGTTTTTGTTGTTGTTTTTTAACCAAAGCCACAGTCAGTACGTCCTCTCAGGGTTCAGTTCCCCCCGTTGATCTTGGTCACATAATTTCCACCGTACGCGGAGATTATACGCGCGACCGAGCTACTTAACCTGGTCCGTAGCGCGCATAGGTGAAACCGCACCGATCCTCGTCTGGACGCTCCTCCCACCGCGGCGCCGCGACGGGCCCCGCTGACGGAGGTGGAGTGTGTCACGGTGTGTTTTTCATTACAAAATGGGTTTGGCGTGGGTTTGCTGCGCGGTAAGTGGTCTCTGTGCGCAGTAGCCATGAAGCAGGAAAACAAATCAAATCGAGTGGTTTGAAATTTGAGGACAGAGCTGCCCCAGAATTTTTAATCTGGATTACAATTATAGACTGACTTTTTCTAAATGAGTGTCTGTGCTGAGAAAAAAAAAAAAAGAGTCCGGTCCGGTCTATTCGGGATGTTTAAAGTCGACGTTTAGACTAGTTTTTTTTTTTATTAAAGTAAGAGACAGAATTGGAGAATCCAGATTTGACACAGATCTTTATGTCGCCATCTGTTGGACAAAAAGTAGTACAAAGACAAGAGGAGCATACTGTAAAACCTGCACTGTATATTTTAAAAGTGATGGGAGATCACCGTGCACCAGTAAAAACTCCAAAGCGTGTTTTGAGGAAATATGACCCTGAATATATTACATTTAGATCCATAATGGAAGGCATCCTACTGGTGAACATAATATTAATTTTGCATCGTATTTATTACATCTGGCAGTGGTATAACATTTGGTATAGCATTTGACAAAAGTCAGTTAAAACTGTGTTCTCAACATACAAAGTAGGGTTTTGAAGATTAAGAATACACAATGTGTGCTCTCCTATTACTTCGTCCTGTATGAAGCCGCTTGAGACTTCAGTCCATTCACATCCACTTTATGACCGACATTATTGTGATTTGCAGAATAACACATAGTGCGGACTTCTTGCAAAAGACGGAACCAGTACTTATGTTTGATTACTGCGCTACAGTCATCATTTATTACGGTCTGTTGAGATAATCGAGTCTATAGCGGCATCTAATGGAGGAGCGTGCGTATTGCAGGCTTCCCACGCAGCGTGTGCGCTTCAAAGATTAAAATGACAACAATTATGTCACAGCACAGTGCATGTCTTTTACCACTTAATACTAAAGACATAAGGGGTTATCCAGAGAATGAGCTGTATATACTACCATTTACTGCCACAAAACACTACTTTATATGTTTTGTTTCTTATTTTCTGTTTTTATTTCTTCATTTTTTTTAATCTTCGTTGTTTTATTGATCTCGGAAATTCCTCTTTATTGCATTTTATTTTGTTTCATTTCTGTGTTTGCGTTACTTTTTATGCCTGTCGCCTGTTTTATTTCTATGATTTGCTATGTATACCTATATGCACCTTTTTTGTTTGGTATTTCATTCTTGTAAAGTATCTTGTAACTCTGGTTTTGAAACGTGTTCTAGAGATAAAGTTTATTATTATCATGACCAAAGTCACCATTGTGCTGAAGAGAAGCTGTCAACAAACAGGTTCTCGGTAGGTGTTGCGCTTATAGTATTTATTTTTTTAATTAAATGATTTTTTTTTTTCTAATTTCTAAGAGATTTTTAGTCGATCCTAAAAGCTCGGTATCCTAGAACACGTTCTTTCAACAAGTTGTTCATATTAATGTCATATTAGTGGATTATTCAAACGTTAATAAAGCTCTTAATAACATCATAGAAACTTTTTAAAACGTGGAGCTGAAAACTAAAAAAAAAGTCAAATTCCAACGCATGTCCGCTGATGTTTGAAAGATAAAACGTTTGGATGTGAGATAACGGGTTAATGACAGTGGTCTTGCTTTTGTGTAGATGTTTCACGGTCTCGCTCAGCAACTGGAAACCTCTACACAAAGTTGGACTGTCGTCTGGTGGGCTCGGGACAGTGGCACCACCTCCATCCATCCACTGCAGGGCAGAGAAAAGCGCTGCTGTGGGCAGGACGCGCTTCAAAGTTCCAGGACTTTAAGCGATAGTTTATCGACCGCGTAGATGGATCGAAGAACCGTCTGAAGAGTTGTCGATCATTTGAATTCATCCCAGTTTCCGATTGAGCGCTGTCGTCCACCGCGATGGCTGAATTCCGACGTGAAGAGGAGGAAGAGGGGGAGCGCAGAGATTTGCGGGACGTGCGGAGCAGAAGCCAGGCGACAGGTACGTTTGGAGACATAACAGGACCCCCGACGAGCCAGCTGATTTGAAACGACACTGTCTAAACTCTCAGTACGTTAGACCTTCGACACCCCATTATCTTTAGGAGGATAGTCTAAATGTTACATCAACGCCACTACGATTGCACAACTTTTTGCTGAAGAGACAAAACATGCAAAGAAAGAAAAAAGAAGAAAAACACCGGCATGGCCCTTTAACTCTATCTCTTTAACTCTCTTTATTGGATTTGTCACATACAGGCCTAGATGTCTTTGCCCAGGCTGACATTTCTCCAAAATATCTTTTATTCTATGGAATAATAATCACACACTTCACCGACCGTGTCTTTTAATGGCTGTGAAAATACACGGCATCGTGGACGTTTGAATGAGGCTTTGTGCATCTGAACTTTGGTATCACAGTTGCTAAGAGACGCCAAACTCTTTACAGTAGCTGGAGCTGAGCTGGAGCTCATTTGTTTTCGTGGTAGAAGTGACTTGTAAACCAAAAGCATTCTATCTCTTTATACAAATGACTCATAAACGCTGAGGTGTATACCAAAAGCAAACTGAGAATTATACACCATACGCCTTCTGCCTTCTAAACAATGGCTCGCCCAACCTAGAATGCTGTCGTGCCCATTGAATTCAACACAGATATTTGATGTGGTCACTGCAAAACCCTTAGTATGTAATGAATGTGTTATCACTTGCTTCGCTGATCCACGTCCTTGTTTACTGCAGTAAATTTAATTTGTGTGAGGAGGAAACATACTGTAATAATATTTCATTTCACAAACAACCGCCTGGTTAAAAGAAGGTTTGGTCCACACGCATTTCACAGAAACCCGTAGCACTCGTTGCAACTGCATTGTTCCTTTTAGTTTTGGCTCATTTGCAAAAATTGTGTCATTGTCATTTGCTCTGATTTTCAGCCGCCTCGAGCGCTAAACAGTCTTAGCGTGGAATCACGTTTAGTATTTCCTTTCTGCAAAAGAAGGGTCCTCGCTGAGAAGACATGATTGTTTTTTTGTTCCTTGTTTTTTGCCTTAGAAACACCTGGCGTTCAAACTCTTATTTTCCAACGTTCTCCCCCCCCCCGTGCTCTGCCCTGCCCAGTTATCTGCACACCCCCCCCACACACCCTCCATCATCACACAGCGACCCACCAGCTGTCTGATGGGAATTTCTGGGCAGACAGGCTGCTGTGTCATGAACAAGCTGTTGTCCGTACTTTTCAAAAGTAATGTCACAACATGAAACATCTTTTTCATCTGCCGTTTGTTTTGGCTCCTTTGCATTACGGATCCGCATCAGGTGCTGTTTCAGGTATTTTCCATTCTGAATCACACGTCTGCGTTGACAACATCTAATCATCTCTGACTAAAGCTCCACCACATCGGGCTGCTGACGCTGTGTTATTCACTCATGACACAGTGATCTGGCAGCTTCACACTGTCTTGTTTTTCACGTTGAGGCAAATCTAGTTTGACCGATGATCACTTCACTGCATACTTTACACTTTGCATTGTACTTATCTCAGTTTTTTGGTGTCGTGTTTATCGCAGCACGCATGAGATTCCGCACTAAATATGATGCCAAAATGTGGAAGAAAAACAAAGTCTCTATCTGTTCCTCTCACTTTGCTACCGTAAGCGTATGCTGTACACTTCTGGCTGGAGTAGCATGACACAGAGAGCGTAGGATTGTTGTTCTTTCTTTCCTTTGTCGCCGCCCGTTTGTCCACCTGCTCTGTGACTGCTGTTGCTCTGCTGAGTAATGTCCGCATGTGTTCAAGTGAGAGCGGCGAAAGCTTTTCAGCCGACCTCAGCAGATCTCTGGCACGTTCGTGGCGTCTTTTCAGAAGTCAAAGCCTAAAATAGCATTGGACGTGTACTGATTCAGTTGACGTCATTTCAGACTATACATGTGACTCGTTTCACTGCTTGGAAGATTTCAGAAAGTATCATATTTAAAAAAAAAAATCAATTCTCAAAAATTCAATCTCGCATCGTTTTAGTTTAGTTTTTCTTTTTCGTTTTTTGCCTTTATTGCAAAACTGACGGTATGGAGACACGTCGGACACGAGGAGACAAAGAGAGCTGTGTGTTTGTTTGCTTCACCACTAAAACATTGTATTTCTTTGTCATTTTTTTTTAATCAAGCATTGGAATGCTCCTTCCAGATGGAGGAGCTGTGAAAAAGGGATATACTGTTAATAAGTGCATAATATCGTCTGGTTCAGGAAGTAAAGTAAGTTGTCCACAAACTGCGAGGTTGGCGCTTCAGTTCTCACTATAAGGGCTTTAAGCAGTTCATTTAATAGAGGATGTTCTCGCTTTAGATGCGGAAGATGCCAAAGAAAAGTTAATTGTTTATAAGTGTATTAACTGCCAGTAAATGCGCAATAAAGTAATGTATTAAACTTAATAAACTCAATTAACAATTACAGAGCAGGTAAGTTCGTTAAACTCGATGAATGTGTTAGTAATGTTGTTATAAACAATTATACGAAACTTCTTAAGAAATCTATAAACTGTTCTTGTAAGTGCTTATGATGTAATAATAAACATGTTTATGATGATATTAACATGTACATAGTCTTATTAACACACAATAATGTTAATAAGCATCTTATAAGGGCCTTATTACCTATTAACTAACACTTTTTACAAACACCTTAATATAAAGCGATACCAGAGGATTATAATATGACACGAAGCAAAAAAAAAAAAAAAAACTAAACAAACATAGCTTGAATTGTGTCTCATGTTGGCTGTTTAAAAAAAAAAAACATTTTAATAACTATCACCGAACAATGTCAGAAATTGAAGCTTGTGAAAAATGTGTTTTTGTTTAACTTGACTTTAAAGTTGATATAAATCAGTTTTAGTAGTTTTACCATCTGAAACCTATCACAACAGTGCATCCCTTTTTTGCTTTTCATATTATGCAGAAATCAACCCACACTTGCACAACATACATAAATACGCAAAAGGTAACTCAAAAGCCATGCATCTCAGGACTGAACACTGAACATTTTTGTCTTAATATTTTGCCTCCCTACATTTAAAATCAGCAAACATAAATATAGTTCTCATCTCTTTTGGTTATTTATTTTATCAGCTAAATTTGTACTTGTACAAAATAATAACCTGTTGCTGTGTTAAAAAAAAAATCTGACATAAGTACCAGTTAATTTACAGGCAAACAAAAGTACAGTCAATCTTAAAACACCCTCTGCCCTTTTTTTTTTTCCAGTTTTGAGTGAAATTTAAGCATTTCAGGTCCAGTGAATGACCAGAAATGAAACAAAGGTAAACCACAAACTGCCAGAGGTTTCCAATCACTATTATAAAAAGGGAACACGTAATGAATTAACAACTCATAGTTTTTCTTCAACAATGGACGTGTTAGAGCAGACTGTGTCACTAAACTCTGAAGCATTATTTGGACAATATTGCACGGCAGAAGTAGTATTTTGTTATCATAATGTCTGTCATGTCCTTGACAGAACATGGCGGTAGCGTCTTGCACTGTAGCCGTTTAAGTTTAATATCGAAGATACTTTGACACGAGTAGAATATGTCCTTGTCTAACCCGTCCTGTGACCTTTCATAGGAAAATGACAGTGACGGTACAGTGTTGTGCGACACAGACACCACTTCCTGAATGACCACATTCCAGCTGATCAGATTGGCCGAGTAAACACAGGAGAGCTGAGATATTACAGGGCCCTCCCTCTCTCTTCTGTTGTCTGTGGGTGTGTGACTGCAAGCTTCAAACTCTTTGTCACACTTGAGCACACTCACTCTGTGGACCGGGAAAAAGGAGGATCTTAATGGACCCATCCTGTCGATTTTTAATATTTGATCCTTTAATTCCTCTGCAGGTAGGAGCATCATTGTGTGCTATCACTAAAGAGACAGGTTTACAGGTGTACAGGCTTGACAGCACAACAACGACAACTGTGTGTCAGGCTGCGCATTCACAAGGAAGTGACTTCTCTTTCTCTTTTTTAAAGTAACAGCGCTGAAAGTTTGTCAGACAGGTGCTGAAACGCGTCCACGTTGAGTGAAAGAACAGAGGCTCCTTTCTGTCACGTTGTTGAATTGTAACTCGAGGCAGTAGCACAGTGGCGCTAACGGATAACAAGTAACAGGTGTGACAGGTGGGTTTCACTCAGAACGAGGTCAAGGTTTCAGGCCAAAGGCATTAACGACCGTGCAGATTTCAAACACTGCCTTCACTCCTCATAGTGGTTCCTCTAAATGCTTCATTCACAAATATGGAGAACCGATTCAAATGACCTTTTATTGTATCCATTTGTTTGCATTATTGCTATTCCATCTTAGCCAAGCTACAAGTAACAAACTGACTTTTATCACCAGTTGTTTGAAAATTAGATCTCTGCAAAATACTATTAATACCATTCATGGTTCGGACTTGAACGCAGCAGTAATTTGACTTTGATCGTGGGGTGTTTTAGATATATGTACTGTGTTCGTCTCAGCCCAAAAATGTCTATTGGGAATAACAACCCCATCAACAGGACTATCTAGCACTAAAAATCGAGTTATTAAAGCACTGGCACATCTAACAGTAACAGGTTTATCAGCATTTAATCACTGATCCTGTTGGTTCGGGTTTGGTTCTTGTTTTACTAGTTTTGAAAGCCCGGCCTGTACTCGGCAGGAGATCGACACATGCAAATTTGTTTTAGAGCTACAGGAGAATAATGTAAGAACTTTTAGAGACTGAACTAATGATACAAATAAAAATAACCTTCATTTTGTTTTATTTAATATTTAGTAGCGAACTCTTTCAAGGAATTTGTGCTTATGCGTTTTTTTGCTGGGAGCCGGTTGTTGATTATATGCAAATTTTGACAAAATTTCACATCAATGTGTGAAAGGCTGAAACATTTTCTATTCAACAGGTCAAAGTCAACTTCACTGTCACATGAAAATAGTCCACGAAAACACTTATTCAACACCATAACTCAGAAACAGAAGGAGAGATTGTTTCCATGACCTGAACTCTGCTCATCTTGTATAGATCTTCTGTGCTGCCACGTTGAAGATGTGTGTAAAAGCATCTGCGTTTTAGACTTGTAGCTTCTTTCTTCTCATGTAAATTGTAATTTGAGAGACGGTAATTCTAGTCAGTGTTTGGGAGCTTATTTGTCTTTAAGAAGTAACACACGTGATTAGTTTGATTGAGGTTGAGTTACGTGAGATCTCCTTGTTTGTCTTTTCAGTATATTTTGGATTAGTGAGCTGTTGCAATTCAGTAAAAAAAAAAGTATATATAGTGTTATTTACTTTATATAGCAAGTCTTTTACTGTGAACTCACTATGATATGCCTTCAAACACCTGAAACACTTAAAGTCTGCAATT
>JAPQRN010000001.1:2045609-2059800 GCA_037367275.1 Coranthus polyacanthus
CTTTATATAGCAAGTCTTTTACTGTGAACTCACTATGATATGCCTTCAAACACCTGAAACACTTAAAGTCTGCAATTCCTGAGCAGAGCCACATTAAAACGTGTCCTTCTACCAAGAACCTGAGCTTATGTCAACAGGTGCTAAATTAGTTGTAAATGTTCTTTTCTCTACAGATCATCCTGAACGAACCAAGCCAGACCATTTACAGTCCAGGTATGCATTGTCCTTCAGCGGGTGTTTTTTAAACGTTTATTTAACCTAAAAGTTGTGGATTCAGAAGCAGATTAGTTCGCCTGGACTCCATGTCAAGCGGCCAAAGAGGTGCTATCCCTTTAACGGTCAGATCTGCTGATGGTGAAGTTGTGAATGAACCAAACAATGCACTGATCCATCCTCACCGACTGAGAGCCGAAGGTCAACACAGGGACAAATACAACAAGCTATTTCTTTTGCTTTTTGTTTACAAACAATAAGGAGGAGATAACATAGTGACTTAGATTTGTAGACCTCAGAGATAATGCACACTTTCAGTATAGGTTTTGGCTTAAAGACCACTGTGTAAAAAGCTTCGCTAAGTGGTAATATGAGGGCGAGGGTTGCTGTTCTTTCCCCCAGATGGTTTACATCACCCACCCCCTGCAGTCAGACTTTAATGAGGAGGATACGTGTTAATGATGAACCTTCTCTGTCAGGAGAATTTCCCGTAGCTGTGGTGAAGACACTGTTGGCACAAAGCCTCACATTAGTTTAATCACTGCACTTTTTAAAGAGAACGCGGGGCCGATCTCACTAGATGTTAATGTGGCTGCTATGAAAACTTTACTACAAGGAAACAGTTAAGATGGAAAACAGATTATGTCCTGCATCGACCTGAGAGTGGCACCGTTTCCTTTGTGCCATGTTTTTGTAAGGTAGGTAGATTTCAACCTATAGCTTGTAAATTGCAGTTTCTGATGTTCAGGGTTGACCTTTATTCATTTTGCCCTTAAAAAATGAAGCTTAAACCTGTGGTGATACTTCAGAGATACTTCAAAGATTCAATATGTTCTGCAAAAGTGCACAAAAAATAGGCTCTCAACCAAACTACATTTTTATTATTATTATTTATTTGTGCTTAAACAGAGCGACTGATTCTTTCATCATGATTTATTCATGTGGCTTCTACCAGTCTTCAGAAGTCTCTTTGAACATAGACCTTTAACATTTATTTTCTTGAACGCTTCTTAATAATCTCAGCAAAGGCTTTTCCACTTTTTCATATTTAAACATCTCAGTGAACAATAATTTGACTCTTTAGAAAATATGGTGCACACTGCAGAAAAGGCCCGCTGTTTAATTTAGAACGTTTCTGTTGTTTCTTCTGTCATTTTTACCTCAGCTGATCTCCCTTTTTCTTCATCCTCTTCTTTTTCCTTAAGTTTTCTTCTATCCTTTAAGTTGGAAGTCCTATAAATCCTTTATCTCTACATGAATTAACATCCTTGGATAAAAATTGTTGTTTGGTGTTGGCCAGGGGCGAGTGAGGAGATTTTGTTTCTACAGATAAGTAAACACAGAAGTGTATAAAAAGCTTTTGTGTGTATGTGCTCCACACCTCCATGATAAATGGGTTTCCTGTTCTGTTCCCTCTTTCAGCCAAGGACCACTGTCATCTATAAGAGCTGCCATAAAACGAAGTAAGTTTGCTGAAACTGAATTTCTTTTTTGTAAGGTGGCGTTTTAGTTAGTAACACCAGACAAAATGTCTTGCAGCTGTCTGTTTCTTTACACCTTAACCCACATAATAGCTGCATAGCTTGCTAGAAAATTAGTTTTTGTTTCCAATTACAAATGTAGAGAAACAGCACTGTCTTTTATTTAACATGTAATATGTGCAGATTTAAAGTTTCCACTACATATGACTTTGTTCCTTCTTTCAGCAAGAACAACCTCTCAGAGTGACCATATCAGGGACAGAAGGTAAACCACATTTCCCAAATAGATCCCATCTTCAACATCCATGTTTACTTTGTGAATCCACATCCAGCTTTTCATTGCCACTGATTTTAAATTTTGCTTGACAGATAACCATAAACAAATAAATAAGAAATAACTGCACACAATGAACATGATGGATCGAGTGCGTAGATGCATTTTGGCATCACATCTCTGTTATCTGTCGGAATATGTGCCGTCGTTGTGGTTTGTGTTTTAGGCGACCAGAGATCACCATCGTTTCAGCAGAACCTCTGGCTGGTAACAGCTGGTTTTCAGGAAGCCCAGTGGTTTTCTCTCCTCCTCCTCAGGCAGGCTGGTCCACAGGCGTCCAGAGTGTTTCTCAGGTAGGCCTCGTCCGAGCGTTTTAATCGAGATTTGTCTGTAAAACACGTTTGAATTGGTGTGCAATGGCAAGGCACCTTTGTTCCTCAAGACTCAACGAACGCAAACTACAAAGCGCTTTGTGTGTGGATAAGATAAAATGCGGGGAGTAAATCGAAAGTGCTCATATAGTACTAAAAGCAGGGAAAAATATTTGTCTGTGTGGGCTTGAATACCTCTCTTTTTCATGACTTAGCCCCCACCATCCTACGAACAGGTGATTAAAGAGAAGAACCAGGAAGAGCACACTGTGAAGCCCACCGCAGCCCCCCGCCGGTCGAACTGCACCGCAACAAGCTCCACACAGACTGATCCTGTGAGGGAAGACGCCACCGCCACCGCCGTCACTGTCACCGCCACCACCGTCACCGTCACCGCCCCACAGAGCAGTGCTGCTGGTGAGCCAGCACTGCTTGTCATGTGAACGATGTGACTTTATTGCTGCTGTCACTTTTAATGTCTATTTTAGTTGTATGCATGAGGATTTTCATTAGTTTTTTTATCTTGATTTAGTCTTTCCACTTTGTTTTTTAATTACACTTTTCTTTTAGTTGGTGCTACAAGAGCACAAGTAGTTTTATTTTTATTTAGTTTTAGCTTTTCAGGTATTATGAGGAAAGCCTTGATTTATAAAAGCTTAAAAATATTTAGACGGAAAGAACGCATGACAGCAAATATTGTTTATTCGAGGTCCCGTATTGTGCAAAGCTGATTTCTTCTTGCACACCATGAACCATTAATGTTGATTAACACTGGGGGGAGAATAAAAATGAAGCTGATTTTACCTGCAATTCTAGTTTTGTTTTAGTTCGTTTTTATTTGTATTTCAGTAAACAAATGGTAGTTTTAGTCTTCACTGCAAAAAAGGAATTTCAAGAAAGTGAAAAAGCCTTGTTTCTGGGTTTCTTGTTTCGTTTTTCTAAAAAGTAAAATAATAATCTTGTCAGGCTTATAATTTTAAGAAAATATACCTAACTTTGTATTAAGTAATATTGAGCTAGATTTATCCAGTAACAACCTAAGTTTAAGAATATTAAGTTTATCTTAAATGTTTTCGATGCTTGACTTTTACTCTGGTTTCAGAAATCTAGCCAGGCTAAATTTGCTTACTACAATGAGAGGTTTTTATTCCCTAATACAAGACAATTTGGTTATATTTAACAATATTTGACTTCTTTCTAGTAGGGTTGTTTTTGCAGTGTATAATAACCCTGTTCTGTTCCCAGGTAAAAAGCCCCAAAAACCACCAAGACCATTACTTCCAAAGTCAGTAGACAGAAAACTTTCCACTGGAACTGTTGGACCTGCTGATGAGAGTTTGGTTACAAATGGTCCAGCATCCACAAACGCAGAGAACCAGGATGACTCTAAACCAGATGTAAAGCCACCTCAGGAGGCAGACTCCAGTCACTCATGCACCAGATCTGTCACTGTACACTGGGATATTCCGACAAAAAACCCCACAGAGCCTGTCTCTGAAACTACTCTCCCCGCTGAAACCGCTCCCTCTTCTTCAGACTCAGAACGCCCCGTTCCACTTCCTCGTACAAAATCCAGAAAGCAGGCTGTTGCAAAAGAGGAAGAAGATCAGACTTTGGTGAAGCTCAGTGAAAATTCGGACAATCCCTCAGGCTTTGATCAGGAAGACGTCTCTTCAAACAAGTATTTAAAAGAGTTGCTGGAGGCTTTTGGTGCAGAAAACGAGTGCCAGGAAAACGGCGATATAGTTAACCAATCAAACGAGACTGCACTAGGTGAAGATGCCGACGGCGAGATGAGCACCAGTCACGGTAATCGCAACATCCGGGCCCGGATCCAGGCCTTTGAGAGCCAGGCTAACACAGAGGAGAGATATGTGGAAGAACCAGCCAAACCAGAACCACAGCCCAGGAAGACGACTAATAAACCTCCAGTTGCTGCTAAACCCTCTGTCGCTGTTAAACCACAATTAAACTGCAATACTGATAATGTTTATCAAAATGTCTCCTCCACAAACACTCCCCAAAACCCAACACCGGGGCCGAGACTTCAGCCCCCTCCAAAGAAACCTGTGGTGGGACAGTCTGTAAAAGAGGAGCTAGATGCGTTACTCAGTAAGGGACCTGTTCCAAACCGATCACGTCCTCCTGTACTGACCAGAGCCAACAGCTTCTATGACGAGGTGGAGGCTTCCCCAGCTCCGCCTACACCTCCAGTGAAGCCCACGAAGGAACCCCTCAAACCAAATCTTAATATAAACAACCACAACTCAACCTCCATGATCGGAGAATATGAGAATGTGGACAGTCTGTCAAGTGAGTAAGCTATTTTATTTTAGACTGTATATATTTTTGAACACAATATGTGCCTCTCTGTAGAATCCTCCTAATGATTAGTCATTATAAGTGACCTTTATAAAGGAACTGTGAAAATACTCCACATTACTGCTGTAGATGTTATGATTGAGCTCATTTGAACTATTGTTGGTAGTTTAAAAAACAGGTGAAAAACTGTAACCTGAAAAGTAACTACAGCTGTCAGACAAAAGAAAAGTACAATATGTGATTCTGAGATGTAGTGGAGTAGAAGTATAAAGCTGCAGAAAACAGAAATACTCAAGTAAAATACAAGTACCTTAAATACTTGACAAAAAATAGTTAGATCCCACAAATGCAAACAACGAAGGTGCAAAATATTATATATTATACATCAAGTCTTCAAACTGGACTCTCACTCACGATAAAAGGTGAGCGTTAGAGAGAGTCAGGCTGTTTCCTGTCTTTATTCTACTTTTATCTAACGTAGACATTAGTGTTAACAAGTGTTAACGTGAATATATGACTTCACAGTCCGCTGTCTCTGTGTTTAGATCAAATTCCGATCAAGCCTCAGTGTAACGTGGACAGCAATGGAGGCTTTTTCACCAGGCAAAGCATGACGAGGAGACCGACCACCATCAGAGTCCCCAGCAAAACGGGTTCATGTGAGCTGAAACCCAGTCCGGTTCTGACATGTCTTGTTAAAGTCTAAAATACTCATGTAACGTAGAGTGAACTGATATTCTACATACTGTACCTGCCTCTTTTTTTTTTATATCTTCTTGGTTTACTTCACGATGGCGGTCATGTTATCAGTAAGTCGTGGTAAACACAGATCTGTTCTTAGTTTCAGATAGTTTTCAGGACAGTCCTCCTCCCCTCCCTGCTCAGAAGCCCGTCGGCTCCTTAAACGCCTCAGTGAACCACAAACAAAACTCAACATCCGTCTTAACATCACAGGTAAGATTTCCAGACAATCCTTAATCTCTCTTGTATTTCATGGAGGGCTGCACAATTAATCAAATCGTAATCACAGTATCAGCCTGTGTAATTATATAGTCACAAAAGGCTGCAATTTAAAGGTCCAGATTTAGGAGGATTTAGGTTGGTTTAATTGAAGAAAAAAAAAAAACACAACCTCTGTTGTCCGGTGATATTTTGCATTGAGTGACACTGAGCGGAGAGAGGTACTGTGTGAAACATGCAAAATACAAGGTCACTACATGTTTTTGTATTTTTTAGTTTAAGTTTGTATGTTTAAGTTGAATATTACAACAATAATCACAATATTACTTTTTCCCCAAATTGTGCCGCCCTAATTTCCTCCTTAGGGCTTCAAACGGATTTAAGTAAAATAAAACAATTGAAGTACATCTTCATTGTTCATATATATCTGAGTAAAAGCTATACTTTGATGCATTTTGAGCCCAGAACATCTCTCAATAAGTCGTATCTTGATCATCAGCCGTGCAGCTTACCTGATTCATTTCCGTTTCACAAACAAAGAAACCATTATAGTTCTGAGCCAAAAGTAACTTGGGTGAATGCTATGTGTTGTAGCACAGTTACTATGGTTTCAAGTACGGTAGACAGAGTCTGTTTTACTGCTAATAAAAGTGTACAATTGGATTCCTCTTCAGGAGTCTTTCCACGCTGGGCCAGAGCCATCGCTACCACCTCGGTACGTGGAATCCTCGTTGGTGAAATGTAACTGCTAAAATGTAGTTTGCTGAACTGAACTTGATGATCGTGTTGCACTCCAGGAGGCTCAGTACAACCAAAACCCTCCCTCCTCGCCCACCGCCAGCCAAAACAGGCCCAGGAAGACCTCCGCCACCGCGCCTGGAGGCCTCAGGTCGGTCCTCTTCGGTGTCTATGGAGACATCGCCAAAACCCCAGGCACAGAAGCCCCACAGGAAAGGACCTGTGTTACCTCCAAGGCCCAATCCAGGCCACCGTCTCTACAACAAATACACAGTAAGAGAGATCCTGTCTATATGCTGTAACCAAGTGTCGCATAATTAGCATCTGTTTCATTTTCTTTTCTTTTTTTTCCCGCCAGCTTCAGCTTCCCCATGGAATCGCATCCTTTGATTATCATGGCAGCAACACAGGAGAGCTATCATTTCAGGTGATGAAACTAGTTTTATCACCTGTACGCTGCCTCTTCATGAAGTGAATTTATCAACACATTACAGTTATGTCAGCATTAACGCCGTTGTTGGTCTTTTCAACAGAAAAATGAAGTGCTTCTGCTTCTAACAGAGACTGACCACAACACATTTGAGTGCCAAGTTGGGGACACGAAAGGCAGAGTCCACAAGTCTCGAATGAAGGTCATCACTCCGCTTAGCTCTGTTTCAGACATCTCCCCATCGCAGGTAATCTTTCCTACGCGTACTATATGAATAAACACTTTTCTCTGATCCTTGAGCTTCAGGCGTTTTGTTGTAACCTGCCGTAAACCTGTCTTTGCTCTCTCTTAAAGGGTGGCAAACCAGCTGGATCAGGCGGCAGAGACAGTTGCGGGCTGAAGGTGCAGGCCGTGCATGACTTCAACCCAGGTGACGGCTCAGGTTTTGAAATCCCAGGATCGGCTCAAATATCATACTGCAGTGACACTGAAGTGACAGTTTTGGAAATGCTTTTGTTTGCCTCAAAAGTGTAACATAAGACATTTGCGTCAACAACACTACCGCCGCATTAAGTACAAGACAAGCAGGATGCGTTTAGCTTAGCCTTAGCCTTCTACTGTAACGTACTTGGGTCATTCCATACAAAATCCCCCAGGAAGAAAGAATTCATGTGAAAACTTCTGTTAAGTTCGTGGCACCTTTCATAATGCTTCAGCTCTATTCCAAATATTTCTTTAGCTATTCATTTTTGAAGTTTGCATATTCTAAGCCTCACCAATTGCTTATTTTTCATTGGATTGGGTTGAAATTTGTGGATCATTTGCAACATGCATTTGTGTAAATAGTGGCTGAAATCAAAATGTTGCCCTTAAGAATTGTGTGTAATTGAGTATTTCTTACACGGACCCTGACTCTAGGAACACGGTGAACCCTTTGTCATGTTCTCATTATAAATCTGAGGAGCACAGGCTCTTGGGAACATCATCCCAATCTTATCAAGCTCTTTACTCAAAGAGAACACACAGATGCTAATAAATGTATTTCCTAAGATGCTGAGTTTTCCCTGAATCAAACAGTAGACACTGGTTAATCCCAAAACGATTCAAATGATCTTGACTTCTTGAACCTGGCATTTTGAGCGTGTTTGGATTACTTCTGAGCTGACATTTTTTTGTCGTAACCTCAGAGGGTCCAGGAGAGCTGGGCCTCAGAGCAGGAGACGTTGTGAACATGGTGGAACAGGTGGACAACGAGTGGTACAAAGGCACCTGTCGAGGATCAACTGGTTACTTTCCAATGAATTATGTCAAAGTCCTGGTATGTTTCTCAAGTGACTCTCTCTTTACATACATGATAACCTCCTCGTACGCAGGTGTATTATTTTAAAGTCTGTATAATACCAGTTAAGGAAAGAAGTAATGATTCTATTCCCGATTTAGTCAGATTCACCAAAGCCCCTCCCTGAAAGGAAAGGAAAGAACCCGCCTGCAACAGTCAGGTACCGATTTCACAAACTGAAATATCCGCATCTGTCTGTACAAACCCAACTACATGAACAAACTCTTTTTTTTGCTGTGGCGACAGTGGGCCGAGATGTGTGGCAAGGTTTGACTTTGAGGGGGAGCACAGTGACGAGCTGTCCTTCTCTGAGGGGGACGTGATCCAGCTCAAGGCCTACGTGGGTCAGGACTGGGCACGAGGACAGATCGGCTCCTTCGCCGGAATCTTCCCCCTTAACTTCGTCGAGGTCATCGAAGATCTGCCCCCGCCTCCGAGTCAGCAGCCCGCGAAGAGAGCGCTGCCTGGTGAGATCAACAACACTACATGCATTTTATTCTTTCCATTACAACCTGATTCATCCACCGGCAGCATCATTATACGTTTGTCACTTTTTAAACCGGGAATATTTATACTACACTGACATGTTGTCCTCTTGATCTGAAAACAAAAGAGTGGCTGTGTCCTTCAGTGAAGAGCGTTGATCCATCCTTTTCCTTTGTGTTGCCTGGCATTTCCCTCTGTGGCATGTCAGGAATTTGTGCTTCTGTTTCACTTTCATTAAATAGCTGTTTACAAAAGGTCTCAACAGTAAACTTAAAGCCTCGACACATTGATGCAACCAGGGCTGCTGCCCAGAGTTATTACAGTTCTGAAATTTTAGTTTTTCTTTAGCTTTACTTTTACAACTGGCATAAATTTTGAGGAATTGACTAGTTTTAGTTTAGTTTTTACTTACTTTTACTGCTAGTTTTAGTTTTTATGAGGAAAACTTTGGTTTATAGAAGCTGAAAAAGTTAGGATGAAAGAATACATGACATTGAATATGATTCATGAAACCTTTTTTTTTTTTATTATTAAAGGTCCCTCAATGTGCAAAGTCATTTTATTTTTATTACACCATGAACCATTAAAACTGGGGAAAAACCAAAGCTGGTTTTACCTGCAGTTCTTTTTAATTTTAGCTTGTGTTACATCGTTCACTGTAGTTTTTATTTAGTTTTCATGTTTTTGTTGCTTTTATTTTTATTTCAGTTGAAGAAATCCTTTTTTGTTGGCAGTTCTATCTTTCGTTAACTATAACCCTGCTGTATTCAATCTTTTAGTTACCTTTTTATACTTATTTTTAATGTCCTAAAAGCACATACATATATAGGATTAGTAGTGGTAACAGAATTAATAAATATATGGGATTGTATGTTAAAATAATGGAATTAGGGAAGAGAATGTTAATTGTTGAATGTGTCATTACTTCATGAATAGCCCTGAAACATTCACGATAACTACAACAAAAAATGCCCACAAATGAATGTTTTTCTTTAGTTCTCTGAATGGACTTCAAATGCTTTTCTGTGTCATATATATTTTTTTTTTTTCTAAAGGCACGGCTGCTTCTCCCAGTACCCACCCTGAAGTTGTCAAACCTGCTCAGGTAGCCGATATTTATTAAACAAGCAGAAGCATCTGATGTGAATTTAAACAACCTTTCAGACACAAGCGTCTGCTACGGCTCACGAGTGCGCATGTGCACTCGGGCTCACTTGTCGACATGTTCAAATCTTGTGCATTTATCCGTAAATTTTAGCAGCCCTTCTCTTCTCCTGCTCTCTCTGCAGGCGTCTCAGTCCGCTGTGGAGCGGGCGGTGGCTCTGTACGACTTCTCCGGAAACTCGGAAGGCGATTTGACCTTTGAACAGGGCGACCGCATCCTAATAACTGAGCATATTAACGCCGAGTGGAGCAGGGGCAGGCTCAACGGCAGAGAGGGCATGTTCCCCAGGGCTTTTGTTGAAAGCGGCAAAGGTACAATGTGAATATGTCTTATTAGTGTCTTATAGTGGAGATTGGCCGAGGTGTTTAATGGAGAGCGCGCTTAAGTTACTTGCATATAGAGCACATTTTGTACACATAAACTATTATTTTACACCAGCTGCATTTCACAGTGATGAGTTCTGATTGATTTAATTTGTTAAGGTCCAAAAAAAAAAGTCTGTTTTACTTATTTTACCACTCAGCAGTGATACAACACAAGAATGGAGAAAATACTCATTATTTATTAGCTGGACCTGGGTATTGTTTATTTGCGCCTTCGAATACAAGTACCTCAAATGTGTTTTTAAGGACAGCGCTTCTATATTTCCCTTCCACGGTGCAATTAATGAATTAGCAAAAAGATCCAAGATTTTCTTTCACCATCTGTGAATTCCATCCTCGACAGGCCAGCAGTCGTCGAATGTCCAGCAGAACGGAGCAGCTGGTGGAGTCAAAGCCCGAGCTCTGTATGACTTCACTTCAGGTTGCGATGAAGAGCTTTCTCTGCAGGTTTGCTGTTTTGTTTTTTTTAACTACAGTGACTAAAATCTCTCAAAAGCACACCTAGTCAGGTAACCTCTCATCCCTTCTTCTCGCGCAGGCTGGAGATATTGTGACCAATCTGGAGTCCATTGATGAAGAGTGGTTCCTGGGGGATCTGAGGGGAAAACGAGCCCTGGTCCCCAAGAACTACGTACAAGTCATGTGACAGTGCCATGTGGCGTTCAGGCCTGCTCAGCGGAACGAGAAAGGGACGATGCTGGATTAAAAAAACACAAAAAAAACACACAAAAAAAACACTGAGAACTCACTGCAGAACGATGGATGTCAGAATGAACTGCCTCTCACTAGAATACAGTATTTAAAACTGAAGTAGTGGATCTTTCACCTACAGCATTTATAGAGTTTACTGAATGTTTTTGCTGTTATTAAATACATAAAATAAAATGAAGCTGGCTGGCACATTAAACATGAGCCTTGGTTGAATTATTCACCTGAACATTAGCTCCATCTAGTGGTCAACCTCTTCCACACACCGAGGGTTTAACTGTGTGCAAAATGTGATGTGGTAGCATCTGATGAAACTGGTTTGATTGTACAGAAACAAGTCCAGGTCAGTTTACGCAGGTTTTGTACTGGTATAACGTCCAAGTTTTACAAGAACACAAAATTATATAGAATCAATGATATTCTGGTCACATTTAAAAAGATAGGGGCATTCATTCTACCCATTGGGGCCTATATTTTGTGAAATAGTAAATTAAATAAGTTTAATACAGCTGTAGTGCTTTAGGAAATAATTCTAATTGTCTCACCTGTTGCTGTTTGGTTATGTTTCAAGTTGAGGTCATGTTAGAAATCCTTTAGTTAGAGACAGAACTTCTAAAGCATCTAGACCTTTTCAGCTCAAGACTCAAAGAGAAATGTTGCGTTTCTTCAGGACCCAATTTTGATGAATTCACTGAAAACAATTCCTCGTATGTGTATTTTACTCTTTAAAGTGTAAAAGGTGATGAAAATTGAACTTTGTTCATTTTGATTTCATGTTGTGAAAACCAGTGCATGCGCTAAATTGACAAAGTGATCAAAATAATCAAGAAAATGAACACAATCACAAGAACCAAATTGAACAAAATAATCAAAGCCCATAATAAAATTAACAAAAATAAATGGGAGGCCCAGTGAAAAAAAGGATCCACAACCTCTTTTGGGTCCCGTCCATAAGTTTGGGAAAGACCGCTCTAGACTACATTTAGTTTGGTTATACATAGTATTAGAGCTAATTTCAAAGTGTTTACTGTGATGGTGCACTAAGGAAAAACTGCAGAGGTGTATATATTTGGTGAAATGATGAAACACACTGCCACGTGATGCAGAACATAACTTTCAATATTTAAGAGGTCAAGTGTGAATTCATTCATGGTGTTTGACTGACTGTTATTCTTGTGACTGAGTGCAAAAAAGCAGACAAACAGTAGAGGTTGTGGTCATTTACATTTTTTATTAAATCTGTCAGGGTATCTTTAGACTGTCTCCTGGATGGGGGGCTCGTAGCCGTCAGCCCTCTCCACCTTGGCTCCAGCGTCATCACCAGATGCCTTTGCAGCGCCGCCGCTACCGCCCTCACCATGGAGCTCCATCAGTTTGCCCACTGAAACACAACATGACAATCTTTTACCTCAAAAGGCTTTTCATAGTTTACAGATGAAGTCTACTGGATGACTTAACAAAAGCAAAAAGGCAAATTCATCATTATGACAGTTATGGAAAGTTCTGAGTTAAAACTGTGAGAATGACCAAACTGTTCAAGAAACAAGTGTAGCTGTTCTAAATCTTTCTCATCTTTTCACACTGACTGAAACCTACTTTTGTAAGGGAACGTCAGGTGATCTCATTGAGAGTAATCAGGCAATCATCTGGGACCGAAACAGTTTGTCATCATGTGTTCCCACAAGTATTAAAAGAGAGACAATAAAAGGTGTGTTGTGGCTTACACTCAAACTTGGGCTTCTTGAGCATTTTGACCTTGCGGACGTAGACGTCATGTAGAGGGTAGATGGACTGGCAGGCCTTCTCAATGTCCTTGCCAACGCTGTCAGGGATCCTGGACACAACACAATTCACAACAGATTAATTCTGAGGAAAACCAGTCACTTTTCAGAGCAGAATATAGATAAACTGGTATACTGACTGAATATGACAATAAATCAATCATAACACCTTAATTCTGTTTGGGAAAATATAACTACATTAAAACAAAATTAGGCATCAGTTTTACCTCAACCCAAAATGCACATCCATTCTCAATACACTAATAACTTGAACAGAGGCAGAAGAAGCTACACTCGACTTACAGCTTGTTGACAACCTCCTTCAGGTCGTTGGTCTGAACCTCACGGGTCATGATCTCCATCATCTTCTTGCGGATCTGGCGGACCTGCTGGTGCTGGGCATAGGAGGTCTTTCTGATCTGGTTGGTGCGCTTCTTCGTGAAACCCACGCAGAACAGACGCAGAAGGTAGCCGTCTGTGGTCTTCACGTCCACATGGGCTTCAATCATGGTCTAAGTGGAGAAGACAAAGTCCTGTTAGTCTCACACTGCCAACATATCCTTACCTGACACCATCTAATCCTACAATGTAAAGTATGGTAATTTACCTGCTGTGCTTCCTGCATCTTTCAGTTTTCAGTTAAAATATCGACTCAAATAACATGGATGGATCCCACCGGGCTGCATTACCACTTGTTGTTGGGCTTATCATTTAATTAAGTCAGGACACTACTCCATGGTATGGGCTTCACTGTCACCAATGATATTTTCAAATAGTCCGAAACTAACAAAATACAAGTCATCCTTTGCAAAATTATCTGACACTTTAGGTGATCTCAGTAAATAGATTCAAAATAATTTGTAGTGACTTGGGGGAGGCAGGAGCATGTGATTGTAGATGTTTGGCCTGATTCATGTATATGTTTTGACACTGGTGTTTTATGATACATTTGTTGATTACATTTGCCATTTTTTTATTGTGTAATTTACTGTTAATTTACTGCAAATTGTATGCATTGTGTGTGGCTGCAACCCTGTAAGAATTTTTTTCTTCCTCTCTGCTCCTGCCTGTCTTGACTAAGACGTTCTAGTAAAAGACCTTAAATAAATATCAGTGAAAATTTAAAAATCAATCTGGTTAAATACAAATAAAACCCAACCTTTCTGTCCCTACATGACAAGTGAGCACAATACTGGCTTCATAATTTCTGGATAATAAAACTGCAACCCAACCATATGGTCACAAAGCATGTCGTTAGGTCAACTAATCCGCTAAAGACCCATCATCTTGTAAATTGATGGAACAAAATACTCAATGTTGAGTGTAACAAAGACAGTCTGCTTTGCTTCTGAACTACTAACATGAAAAGCTGGCCTCTACTGTACATGATTATTAGACCAGTTCAACACTTTTCTGGCCTATGTGGTAACAGATGAAACATGAGAGAGGTTTCTGTCACCTTTCAGTTACCCTTAAATGCCAAACAAGCCCACGCTTACAACATCTTTACAAATAGTTTCCTTCTGGGATACTTTTCAGA
>JAPQRN010000001.1:2059900-2075951 GCA_037367275.1 Coranthus polyacanthus
AAAAGTACCAAGTGAAAAAGTGCAACAACCCTGTTTCATGTATATATCTGTGCCACAACAGATTTTAAATCTTTTCTACATGTAATGAATCATCTAATATCATTCAACAGTCTGAGGTGGAAAACAGAAGGCCTTCCTGTGCTATGCATTCAACATCATCTTTACCTGCCACTTCTTGACCATGGAGCACATCTTGTCGCGGGTCAGGTCCATGCCGTGGAAGTTGGTGAGGCAGTTCTTGCCCTGAACATCCTCAGTGATCAGCTTGAACTTACGGAAGGCCACCTCATCGTTCTGCAGGTCAGCGAGGCTCACCTCGAACACGCGTCCCTTCAAACCGTCCGAGGCAATTCCTAAGTGGTTGTGAATAACATATCAGCGTTAAAACAAATCTGAACCATCATTTAGGACCAAAAGAGTTTGTCATCACATTCCCATGACATCAGAATACAGAAGTATCTTGCAACTATCAACTAATTCAACATGTTTAACATTACATAATGAGGATCTATACAATCTGAAACACTCAAGCTTTTATTTTAAGCATTCTAAATGGCTGGCTGTCATCTTTTAAAATGACTATATCCCAACACACCACAAAAAAAAGACCTATGTCTTTGTCAAAGCTTTACATTTTCAGTGTAGAGTTGCAGCTTAGAGGGCATTCTTTTTCTTCTAAGCAAATGATGCTGAATTTTATGATATACATACATCTGCATTTTTGAAACTTTACACTAACGTGATGTAATCCTGTAATAGTGATGCAAACTTACTGGTTCCCTGAGTCCTGGTGACCAAGGTCTTGCCAAGATTGCGGATGTTGAACATGGCTGGTGCCTTGACATCATACCAGTCCTTCTTGGAGAACGGGTCCACACTGCAATAGAGTTTTACAGGCATTTAGAACAAACTTGTAAAGAAAACAGTCATGTAGCGTTTGTCCTGGGTATCAACCAAGGCAGTTGCCTGCGCAGATGCCCTCTAAATAGTGCTACTGGTTCTTAAGTTAAGAGTAAACTTGATGCTAGAAAGCTGGCTAACATGCACTGCAAACTACAATGCTTAGCCTGGCAGGCACCGGAGAGGACTGACTTTCCTCCATGACATATTTCAGTATTACCGAAGAATTAATACGTCCACCCAATTCCTAAATAACATGTCCAAACAATCCAGACACACCAGTTGTTTTGTTCACGTTGTAATTAACCAGATTAATACACTTAGCTGTGAAGTCTGACTGCCATGTTGATAGGTTAGCTCGGCTAATCCATGCTAACCTTTGATAGCCTTATAGCGGCTCCTGACTGTCACTGTACGCTCAAGTCCTACAATTTAGGCTGTTCTTTGTATTATAAAGTCAATGTGACTTTTTCAGCTATACACGGCGTTTTTAGAATATAGGAGTTTTAGCAACGTGCATTTCTGTAGCTGGGAGAGACAGCATGTTATCAGTCCATCCAGCGCCACAGAGGCCACCGGAGACAAGACTAGCATCGGCCCTGTTACATCTATCTAAAATCGGCTTCATCCTTCACATTTTTGACACCGAAGTGACAGTTATGAGGAAAGCAACTCTTATTCTGTGTAACAATGCGTGAATTGACTACTTACATCTTCTTTTTGGCACCTTTTTTGCCGCCTTTGGTCAGCCTCTTATTCTTGCCGACTGCCATGTTGGCTACAGGGAGTGAAAGAGGAGGAAATAGGAAATCTCGCGAGAATTAAAGAGACCGTGGCCGTGAGATTTGGGTTATATCGCGAGTCCTTTTGGATTCTCTTGGTGCCCTCTGCTGGTAACCATAGTGTGAAGTAAATAAATATAGTTTATGTTAATTTGTAAATCAATAAATACAATTTTTACATTTCCATAAAGGCTTTTTAATGTAAGTCACAATGGATTTACCTGTGTGTAGCTTCCAACTTCAGTTTTAAGTTTAAAATCGTACAACTTCAGAATAGACCTATCTGCCATCAATTTTAAGAGATATCAAACCACAAATGCCACAGCCATATTAAACAAAGAATTTAATATTAAGCATACATATATATTAAAAAGAACTGAAAAAAGTGCATCCTAAAAGTAGCCTAAACCTGATCTCTGAACTGGAAGAACCAGTAGGTGTGTTGACATGCCAAACAGGTATAATGTCTATTAGCCCATAGCTACACCCAAACTGTTACTGTAACAAAGGAAACAATTTATACTATTGGTAAACTGAAACAAGATTAGTCATGCAGTAATTGATTTCAGGTATAGTGGAATGTGAAGTTTCATGTGCTGCATCCGTACACAAAACGGTTACTGACTGTAAAGATATAAGAGCACCGGCATTCGTGTGTTCTTATCGAAACATGTAAAAGTGTGATAAATGATGTGTCTATGTGTGCGCGTATTTTTGTTGAGTGTAAAACCGAGGAGTGAAAACTAAGAAGACAGATGCAAAGATACTGCAGAAACCTTTTTCCAGGGTCTTGCCTTTGCATCTAATCATAAATCTACCCTACGCTGTGTGTGTGTTTAAAGTTAAACCTACAAGCTTCAGTCAGGCATAATTTAAGTACATTCAAAGTGTTTATAGATTAAGCTATTTTAGATACAGCAATTCATGAAATTGAATTATCTTCTGCTCAGATTAAAGAGCAGCACAGCAGGAAGATGACTGCAGTGAGATAAGTCACAAAATATCTTAAATTGGAAACTAATTATCTCAACAGAGCTGTGCTACAAGAATAATAAGACATGGTTCATGTGATTCTTGTTCAATTCAAAGGTCAGTAAAAGCATTTCAGATCCTCATTTAAGAAAGACTATGGGCTGCAGTGAGCAAGTCTGCTGATTTCAGGTCATTACATCAGAGACAAGGCCTACATCTCATGGGTGATGCTGCTGGCTGCCATGACTCCCAGGGTCCCTGAGGGCTCAGCTACACTTTACTGGGAGGTCAATGGTAACAGTGACGCCAGTTGCCTCTGTGGCAAAAACACACAAATGCTTAGCCACCCTGATGAATAAATATGAATTCACCGGTAAGAGCACATCGAGGACAGCGCACTTAGTTTAATACAGATTATTCAACATATTTCCAGTGTCACTTTATGTGCCGGACAGGCATTTTCTTCACAGATATGATGAAAATGAGTCCCTGCTTACGTTCAGGTTTATAAATATCTATCGTGTCATGGGTTCTGTGGTTGTGATTTGAAAAGGCAAGCAAAGCAAAGCTGTCACTTTGCTTTAATGTTTGGTTTTCATTGCCGGGGGATGCAGACATCTGTCACTGTGCGACTCTGCAAGCAAAGTTCAAATTTCAAAACCTCATTTCATTTCTCTTTTTCACAGCATAAAAAGTTTTCGGCGCCGGTTTTCATTTTAGATAACCTTTATCTACAGATTTAATTTATAAAATGAAAATAGTTCCATCAAAAGATCTCTAGGCTATTTTCACCCATCAAAATACATCTTATCTTATGTTGCATAATTAATGCATGAGGTTATCTAAAGCTCGTTGTGTTGCTGTGCTTTGCTGCTTCTATAGAATCTGCAAGTTACAGCTGTAAGGACCGAAGAAGCGGATTAGAAGTGAGTGCAAAGCAGTGTTAAATCAGTACAGGTAGGTCTACCTAGTAAAATACTCGAATAATTCATTATTGTAGTTACTTTCCACTACTGCTGTTATATGTCCGTCGGGGTGGTGAAGCTAAAGATACCTGAATAGAAACCGACACACCGTTGACTTCCCCCTGTGGCGTACTAGAAAGCCACCTGAGCGACACACCTGCCATTGAGCCGAATAATAGACCCAGCTCCCCACTGCGCATGCTCCAGTCACTCAAGGGCTACACTGTCATGGCGGTGACGAGCTGAAGCTACCGGGGTAAATCAGGAAGAGAATGCAGCGCAGCTGGTAACGTTGACATTTCAGCAAGTGTGTGGAGTTTCTCGAGGAGGACGGAACGCACCTCTATCCTTTTTCGACTTTCTCTGTCGGACTAAGCTTCTCACAGACTTGCTCTCATCCAGTTTGGGAGTTTTTGCTTCTGCCAAGCGCTCTACCTGTCAAGAGTCTGGACTCAGTGACAATAGCAACTTCCACTGCTGCTGAAGATATTAAAGTCACTGTATCCTCGTCTGTCATTTCACCGAGGGGGAGAGAAAAAGGTTGAGGGCGAGCTCTGTTTCACCTGTTTTCCCTCCGTGTTACCTGCAGCACAGTTCTTCTCGGCTCTTAAAAAAAGCATTAATCCATCCGTCTCGTATCAAGTTACGGACCAGGGGAGAGGAGTAATAGTTCACCGTGGAGTCGCGGTGATATTTCCAGTACATCGGCTAACGTATTCTCTTAGCGCCTTTTGCTCACTTTTGCAGCTTATCCGCTAAACTGTTTTGGATGGGGAGGGAAACGCCGTGCTTGTGTGCCTGTCAACCACTCAGCTGAAGGGGAGATTTGTCTTTCTCCTCCGACGTCGGCTGCATTGACACCATTTGAGGTGAACAGGTGCCTTACCTGTGAACGCCACCTGTCTCGTCTTTTCCTTAGCAATGGCTAGCGAAGAGACGGCGGGTGCTGCGCAGCCAGGTGATGGGAAGGACGGACGACCGGGCGCCATGGCGCTAAACCCGGGAGTGCCTATTAGGGGGATAAAGATGAAATTCGCCGTGCTTGCTGGCCTGGTGGAAGTTGGGGAAGTTTCCAACCGAGACATTGTGGAGACGGTGTTCAACCTGGTAAGCTGATTATGATGGCTCAGAAGAGGCCTTAGATAGTACTGTCACGCTGTGGGGTCAGTAAGTGGTAGCTGCTGTCCGAAAAGTCTGACATCATCCGCACTGTAAGATGCAGCACTTTACAAAATTAGATGAAATATTATCACTATTGTATTGACTTACCAGTGAACAAACCACACTGGAAACTGCCAAGAGTAGTGGTTTCCTTTATGTGAAACATTATATTGTTTATTTAAGTTGACAAACAGCACTGAGTTAATTTTTTAGCTGTGTGACTTCCTTGTAGGAGTTTCAGTGCTATAAACTTTGGGTTTGCCTTGTGTTTAGTACAGTTTATCTCCTGATTTGCCTAATATTATGTGTTATTTCATGCTTATTTTACTTCCAGATAGTCATCCTGTCGTGTCTTTTAATATACTTTGTGCGCTTACATACATGTAATAGGTGTGATTACACTAAATCGTGTTTTTAATCGGTTTCTCGGTGAAGTAATACATAATGACCAGTGTCAGAATCATGATGGCATAGAAGCTGCTTGAGTTTGTACTTTTTGTGACATATCCAGGTCAGTCATAGTGTAATATTGTGGTGTCTTATCAGTTTACCTGTAACCTCCTAAAGTTGTTATCCAGCACTGATAGCCCTTTGACTGCCAGAGTTACTGTATGACATGACTTTGCTGCACCTGAATGAATGAAACAAGGAAGCACAGCGTGAAGGAGAGCATGCTCGGCTAGAGTTTGGCTGGTTTGGTGGGAGGAAGGGAGGGAGGAATGAGAGATGAAGGTGGAACCTGCAAAACTGCTTTGTCACTGTGGCAACACAATGGAGTCCTTTTTGGAGAGGGAGCCTCATCCTCCATGTCTGTAGTCACAAAGTTAGCCACAACACCAACCCCCACAGTCCAGGCATATACATTGTAGTAGAGACACTTAACTCCTCATGGCCGTAGCCCTGCTACACACAAAGCTGTTCCATCATCAAACTAACAAGCAGAAGTCTGTACTGTATAAGTTAGTGTTTCTTCTGCATTCATTTAGCAGTGGTGCACGACCACAGCAAGGAAATTGCCACCACTGCAAACACATGTATAAACATTGTAATTTAGCTTTAATGTTATCTTTAACTAAATTAAGTGTAGTCCAGATGCTGTAGAAGTAGTTATTATACAATAATTAAAAAGCTCATAACCTCAACTTAAAGCATAAATAAGACCCAAACAGCAACAGATATGAGACAAAATTAGAATGAATTGCCCAGAGCTTTATTAAAATTGCAGAGGAAACATTGTACGTGCTACATGAACACTGAAATACAGATTAAAACGTAAAAATGGTAGAGGTAGCTCCATTATACGGCAGTTTAGACTAATAAATATTTTTGTTATTAATGTAATTTTAGAGCAGTGAGATATTCCAAAGTGACAGAGTAGAAAAGTACAAGTGATAATGAGTAGGATAACAGGAAAAAGTGCCACACCATTACAGTGTTGCCCTTGGGAGTTTGTCATTTGTATAATAGTGCGTATATTTATCATGTTTGGCTGTAGTGAAAACCTTTCACGTTGTTATATAAGAAGAGCGCTAAGTATTGACTGGAATAGTTTGACTGATATAATTTGTTTTTTGTTTTTGCACCCATAACTGTATAACTGTCCGTTGCATAGTAAAACTCATCTAATTGCATTTGTTTAGCATGGAATCTGTAATTAATATTGCACACAAAAGAAGTCGAGAGAGTCATACAGGAGGATTCGATAGACATAACACGGTGCATTTCTGCCTGTATCCCTGGATGTTCCTTGTTTCGCTTGTTCAGCATCATTTTAGAGCTGGGAGAGATGGCATCATGCATTTCATTAGGCTTACTACCCTCCCCACACGTTCTCTCTTGGCCTCCATGTCCATCTGCTCACCTTGCAATTGTGTAATAATGCGGTTTAGGCCACAGTCTTCTCTTTAGTCCTACACTATATTTGATGAATGGTGCTTTGGTTATAAACACCAGAATTCATTGAATTAAAAAAAACCAGCTCATTATGTTTTTTTTTCCTGCCTAGAGTCAAAACATTGCTTAGGAGAAAGATGAGTATATCTCATGCCCTTAGTCTAAACGGCTGTATTTAATACAACGTTTAGCCTGTTTAAAGCACTGCAGTATATCTTAAGGTAAATCAGATTAAATAAGAGTATAGGAGTCCTCTTGCTGGTAGCCTGCATCAATATATAAGCTGGTGACCCTTGTTTTAAATACAATCATGGATAAATTTGTTTATCCTTAAACCCCACATTTAGTGTTGTTGGATATAGCAGTGTTGAGTTACCTGTCCAGGGTGACACTTATAAAGTCACTAAAAGCAGAAGCAGTATATTTAATGTGCGCCTCACCATGTTCAGCATGAGCTCAGCCTAGCCTTCCTCAGTTAATTTATGATCTTTGCTGTAGAAGATGATGGCGGGTGCACAGAAAGTTAGATTTGAACTTTTCCTGTTTTTTCACTTTGTCTTTTAGTTCTGTATTATTATGGTTTTGGACAAAAAGAATAGTTTCAAAAGTAACATAAGGCTGTATATATTACTTAAGACGGGTTTAAACCTATCTTTTTACATTTAGCAAAGGATTCTACATTGAATCTAAAGGCTAATAATAATGTGAAAGGGCTACTCTCAATTCTACAGAGAATCCGTGCCCTACTTCACAGCTCCGTGCAGACTTCAGTTGCTGTTACCTCACTGTTTGGTCTGTTAGACCACTAAAACCAAAACATATTGGTTGAGATAACACCATGTCTGCCCACAAAACTGATTATACTGTATGGCTTTTACACCACAAAAAGGTTCGAGTGGAGGAAGTTGAATCAATCAGAGACGCCTTTTTTAGTGTAGACAAACGTAACCAGGTCTAAACAACAGTGACGATTTGAATAAGCCTTTGGCACATGGAAGTGTTTTGACAGTTTACTACTTATGTGACTAACAATATAACAGAGTAACATAGGGATTCCAGTGTAATCCTGTGTATGGCTACTTCTCCATGTTAAGTCCAATGTTCACTTTAATTTTAGTCCCCAGTTCATCTGCCAAGTCCTGAGACAAATATGTGGGTCTCTTAGGCTTGGTAAATGTTTGACTTCCTTAACCAGTCAGTCGTTAACTTACTCTTTTAAGGCATGCAGCCTACAGTTAGTTTATGTGAGCTGCTGGGGTGTAAGCAGCTGCCCACAGTTTTACAGGAAGCAGCATTGTTTTGGTTTTCTTGTTCTGGCTAACCAGAACAATAACCTGAATGCTGCAAGTAGCTGCAAAGTGGTTTGTCAATTCTCTGTTGGACTGTGTGTAAGAAACGGTACTGACTGATGTATCCGCATACCCTGCATTGACACTAAGATAGTGTGACAACAAGCGGTTAGTATGAATTAAGAATAACATTCCATATTGAATGTACAATTAATCACAAGCTTCCTTATTCATTCTCTTAATAATGAATAAGGAAGAAATAACATGTTCCATGATACCTAAAAGTAAAGTTATGATGTAGTATCCTTATTATGATCATGTACATAGCAAATGATAATCTAAGAGAATGAATAGTCAGCTTCAAAAGGTCACATATTAGACAAAGAAGCTATTCATTGATACTCTGTAACATCCTTTGTTCCACTGAGATCTGTTTCAGCTTGTTCTGCATAGTGTGATAAGACAATGGCTTAAATAAACTTTGGCTGAAATGCATTTCAGGCTCATAATATTGGATGTCCAGTATCGTTTGGACCCTCTGACATCTGTCCTTGGCAGTAAAGTTGATCTCTGAATCGGCAGACCCTCTCCCGTTGACTGATGTCAAGCTCTGTGTAGAGTGGCGGCCTGTGCTAGGTTGATGGTTCCTCTGTTAGGTGACACAAGAGATGGGTGAGTTTGTGGTGTGGAATGTAACTTTGGCTTTACCTGAAGGCAAGGTCACAGGGTTGGCTGGAAAACAGAGACATATCTGTATGTGGTGGTGTCCATTTTCGTGCCATTCATCCTTTTTTTTATTAATGTACTCATTGCACTGAGACAATTCATCTTTTATTTTTTTGTATTCTGTAGAGAGTGAGACAGACAGGCAACTTGTGATCACTATTTGTGGTCTGCTGCTAGGTTACTTTTTAGTACAAGCACTCTCCATCTTAAGGGTATAGAATGTAATACCCTTACATTTATTACCAGGGTTATGATGATCCCATATTCAGAATAGGTAACGGATTTTGATGGAAAAACTGAGGATACGATACACAGGACGATCTTACCTGAAATACTTGTAGACGCAGTTCCACAATTAAAGTATGATGGAATTAAAAACATTCAAACCTTAACTGTTTAGTGTAAATGCTATTCATCTCATTTCAGCATATATTCAGGTTTACCTTTTCATGTTACACTGGAATTAACCCTCATTTATTTTACTTGGGTGTAAAATTTTGCACAAAGTGGCACTTTATGTCTTTCCTCTGCATTGTGTGTTTATGTTTGAAGCATCTATTTAAAAATGGTACAAAATGTTATATTTTCTTTTAATTTTTTTTCTTTTCCCTGCTTTGTTCTGGGTGGTTTTCTTGAGTATTGGATTGGTAAATATAAATTGGCATCAACCGATATTCAAGTTTGTGGTATCGGAATCAGTAACGAAGAAGTGATATTAAGCCATTCCCATTTATTGCATGCATGAAAAAACATGTGATGCACCCATGTGAAGATTATTTGGAATTTAAAAAACATTAGTTGAAAGCTTTAATTTCATGCATGAGCTCATTTTAAGTGAACACGCAACAGACTATTTATAAATGTATAAAAAGTATTTTTTAATGTTAAATTTTGAAAGATGATGCTGTCGTTTTTCTTGAGCAACTGAGCCTTTCAGCTAAGATGATTTTAAATAGTAGATTTATTGCCAGTTATTAAACCTATATTGGACTTTCGCTATAGCTTAAAACGGCTCTTATATTTCAGGTCCTTAAATATTCATGCTTTGTGCCTGTATTTAGTTTCTTTGAAAGATGGAGCTGCCTTGCAGTAAATTCTAGGCTTTCTGTGCTTCAGTTTGTTTTACAAAGAAAATCTGTCTATTTGTTGAGCCTTATTTTAAGGCGTTATTCTTTGTCTTTGGCTGACCACGTGGTGTATCTGTTTGATGGTGTGTTATTGCCCACTTTTTCATTCGCTGTATTGATGTTGACACAGAGAATCCTCCTTTGAGATAAGCTGTCATAAGTGAAATTAATTGTTCTAAACTGCACCTTCCCTGTGTTTCTTTAAATAGTCTGCTTGGTTCCTCTCTTAGTCAGTACTGCAGGCTATAATCATGTAAAGGAGCCGTGATTTAGGAGCTGTGCAATACACCAAGTTTTAAAATACTGAAATTGGTTATAGTAGCTTTGTTTGTGTAGCTGATGTGGGCAGATGCAGGCAAAGGATGTTTACAGTTAGACAGTGAGATAACTCGTACAACTCAAGATTTTAGACAAGATATTAAATGGCCTCATAGGACATGCTTCTCATTTACGAGAACCTTTTTTGGTTACATGTGTCAAAGTTATTTAATTATTTGTGGTAACACTAAATCCTTGAGCATCCGAAGAGCAGTGGTACAAATGCAGCCTTAAATGAATGATCCCAGTGTTAACATTGGTGTGATGACCATGAGTATAAAGATAAAGTAAGGCCACCTCTTTTAATTTCTGACCCTGCTGATGTGCATGTGATGGGGACAGGAATGCAGCAAACACACAAACCATCTCTTCAATTGTGAAGCAGTGCCAGGGGAGTGAGGGCCATCCTTGTACTCTCTCCAGGCATGCTTTACCCTCTTGGGCAGTAACAAAGAGCCCTCTAATCTGACACATGAATGAAACCCTATCTGCTTCTCTCTGTTATCTGTTGAATCAGCCCAATTCCACCGTCACACCTTTTCCTCTCTGCCCAGTGTGGCTGAAAGCAGTTTGAAGCACTTGAGGGCTGTTGTCTAAATAAGCATGACCTAACTCTGTTTACAGCCCTAAGCACGTGATTTGTTTTATTCTCAGCATTTTCTTCGATGCTCGGTGTGTCTGTGACCTTTTTTTATTTCCCTAAACAAAACAAGACCTCTCTGCGGCCATTACACCATTTTAGAAAGCTGCTGCAGTGAAAACAACACAATGAGCACCTTGAGGTTTGAGTAGCCAGAAAGAAGTTATTTGGAACTGGTTTTAAATGGCCACATCTGGGATGACATAGTGTGTCCTTTTTTTAGCCTCCAAGCCGATCAGATAATGCACCATCATTCCTCAACACCTGCTGTTTGTTGACAAACAAGCAGATGGCCTCAGGATTCGACATTCCCAGGTTTTGAGATGCGTGTCGACCAAGAGGCTGCAATTTCTTAAGCTACTTAAGGTGATAGCATGAGAAAGATTATCCGAGTGTGATATATCTATGGTATGGTTTGTAATTGAGCAGAAATATGGCTGTTATCAGTAGGGCTGCACAATATCGTTTCAGCATTGTCATCGCAATGTGTGCATGAAATTGGTCGTAGTGACATCCAGTGTCAAGTAAGGCAAATGAACGCGACCGCAACCTGGAAATGAGCGAGGAACAGGAGAAAAACACAGAAAAAGTAGATTTGATGGCAAAAAGAAAAGCAACATGAGATGTATGACATTATGTCGGCTATAGAAAGGATGATGATTACCATAAAGAGATACTTCATCAACAGTGGTTGAGCCAACCAGTGTAAGAAACAACCTAATTTCTCTCCAAAGTCTTGTTAGTAAAATGTGACTTTTCAGGCTTTATTACTAGTATTTTTATTTTCTTTGCACCGGCACTCTGCTATTAAATTGTACCATTCATTCTAGAATGAATATTTCTTTCCAGATAGAGCTATTTATGTCACCTGATTTTCTTTTTATATTGCATTATAATAGTGTAGAATATGTACCTGGAAAAACTTCAGTTATAATATGGTAATTGGCATTTTTTTATGGAAACAGTGCTAATGATATGCTGTTCCATATGGCAGTTTAGAGTTTAATTAGGCAGGGTATTTCAGACTTTTCCAACAACTTGTAACAAGACATATGGGCTGCTCTATATTATTAGGGCCAGGGTTATATTCTGCTTATTGTCACAAAATTGTGACACCTAGCACATATGTTGTTTCCTTCAGCTTTTTTTAAAACCGTAAAACAGCCACATTTCTTTGGCAGTAGTGTCTCTCCAGCAAACCATTTAGCTTCAGGTTGGCCTGCTTAAAGACCTGTGTGTAAAGTTATGGATAAACTAGTCACACATCCTTTCTCTGCAGTCTGCGACTGCTGCAGTAGCACTGCCTGTTTTCTAGGTAACAGGACCACATAGTTACTTCTTGGCCTACATCCCTTGGCTTATTATTTCTTCTATAAACAGTACTATCCGTAAGACATTTGAACAGATTTCTATGTTACAGAGAGCTGAAAAAAGGAACTGTTGCTAAAACTCTCATAGAACGACAGCCTGATAAATAAAGTGTGCCCTAGTATTATCCTCAGGAGCAATTAGAAATAGATTCGTAGTCCTGTGAAGGAATGCTTTTTCCAAGCTGTTTAGCTATGTTTACATTGAAGTTAGCTTTCTTTTATAAAGCACTTGGTCACAGTTAAGGACTTAACTTTTCATTTATCTTTCACACTTTATTTTTCCTGCTGTGTTTGTTATAGATGAATGGCTGCTGGAAATCATCTTCAAACTTGTAATCTTCTCTCGTCTTGTCTTTGTTTTCTTTTTGTTATACATATTCTTGCCGAGTCCAGTCTTACTGTTAATATGTAGTCACATACTTCACATGGGAACAGTATAGGCCTTTTTGGGTTTGTACATTAATTTCTCTAGCAGCCCTACATAAAATCGATAGCTTGTTTCAAGTCTGATAGGAGTTCCTCCAGCCTTGAAAGTTTGCATGAGATCTTCTCCTAGCTTCTTCAAACAGAATTTGAATATACATACTCCATTCATTGCCTGTGTATCCTCCTATGCTTTGACCTTTTGACAGCCTCTTTTTTTCCCCACAAAAAGCCAATATGTGGACCTTGAGTTAGGATTTCTTTTTAAATGCCAACATTTTCCTTTAGATTTACAGAAACTGACAATGTCACAATGTAAATGTTGATGTGCTACCACAGCAGAACAGTGAGATGCCCAAGCCTTTAGGTCTTTTAAAATGTAAACTTTAGATATTTTCTCTTTGGGATGTACAGACCTTAATATAGCTTTAAAATAATACACACTGAATTCACACACACACACACACTCTCCCACCCACCATGACTATAACAGGGTTTCTGCCTCAATGTGCTGGCTGGTGGTTAATTTGACGTTTTGTAACACTACAGAAGAGTTTTTGGCTAAACGGAGGGAATTATTAACCTTTTGGCCTGCATCCCTTCTTCTCGGTGGGAGATGTAATGATATGCTAATATCATTTGCTGCTAGCCAGATTTCATTATTGGATGCTGACAAAAGGTCTTTATGTTAAAACATTATGAAATGCAGCTTCATGATAAAAGAAACATTACATTAAGGCCACCTTGGCCCCTCTGTGATCTTACTAAAATGAGGTTTAGTAAGATCACTGAAGTTTCTAACTAGTTTAAAGCAGCTCATTTGGGTCTGTTTAGTCTGTTTATTTACGTGATATGTTGCTAACACCCTGAATTTAGATGGGTGAGCATTGTGCCTATTATGTGTTTACATAAGCATGTTTAAATTGTCATTGTGAGCATGTTAGCATGCTGCCATTAGCGCTCTGTGCTTAGGTAAGGTAGTATTTGGTTTATCTGCTCTAAAGCCCTTTTGCACACAACACCATTAGCAGTGAGTTTCTTGGACTGGTCATTATATGCACACTGCACCTCTGGAAGTTGATGGTTCTTATGCATTCACCAGTATGTTTGCAACTTTATGGACTGCATAGGGGTTAAAAGGCGACTTTTGTTTTTGCTAGTTTTCCTTTGGCTCCATCCATAGCAAAACTGTGAATGGAGCACTGTCTTGCTATGAAATGTGTAATTTCTTGGGTCCAATTTGTGTATAGGTGCAGAGTCGTCCACTGTGGTCGAGATAGTCTGCTATGCTTTTTGATTTCATGGATAGGTGGGGATTGTGGTGATGATATCCAGCTATATTTCACCTCAAACAAATCAACCTTTGTCTGACTGGCAAGTACTGACACAATGTGACCATTTAGGAGTTTTTTTCCTCCCTGCTTGTAAGCAAATGTTGTAGGTACAGCCCGGCCTGAGGTGTATTACTGTGTGTCAGTCATGGGATATGAATCTCTTCTTCTTTTTTAGGCATAACTTTATCATGGGTGGCTTTTGTGGTAGAAGTAGCATGTTAAGGAGATGCAGTAGATGGATAGCAGAGAAACTACTTTTGAGTGCAAGTTTATCTGTAAGCACAATGTAGAATACTCTTGAAAAAAGATATTTTTTTAATCTCAGTGAGTCCTTGTCCTGGTTAAATAAAGGTTAAATAAAATATTATAAAGGTATAGTACTGGATATTTGGAGTGTGGCTGCACAGCTTGTGTAACTACTCATATAATGAATAATTTAAAACTTATTGATGGTTTAGGTGTTGATTGATAATAACTGTAGTCCGAAATTGATATTAACTGGAATAATATTTCACACACACACGAGAAAGTGAGACTCATTCATACATTTCACAACTGTCTTCTTACGATATACTAGTTTAACCTGGCAGGGTTTTCACTGCACCTCAATTTATTTTTATTGCTCCACATAGAACTTTTTGATGGCTGTAGAAGTTGTAAGTTTTGCATGTTTCTGTTGTTTGTACAGTGCCATCTAATCTCACAGCCCCACACATGTTACCATTGCTAAGTAGTAACTTTTAGCTTTAGGTTATATATTTAGCTTTTAGGTACCACCACCACCATAGTCCATAGTTCACCACAGACCGTAGTTGCATAAACCATTTAATTTTTTTTTTATAATTTATTTGAAAATAAATTCATGACCCATGACTAATCCCTAGTTCAGTTCACCACCACCAAGTCCCATCTGACAAGAGAACGGTAAGAAGAATTCAAATACAAATAATTTTCAGATAAAATACTGCGCACACTGCTTCTCCACTGTACCTACAAATCTCTGTTGGTCCTCTAGTGAACGGCCCTGAAATAACTGGCCCTTGGCCGAACTTGCCAACTGCTGACCCTAGATGGTTCCTCTCCCCTTGACCTGCTTTCACACTCTCTGCATCAGCAGCTCATCTGCTGCCAAGGTCTGGCATGCAAGCTGTAGGGAATACACGCTTCACATAAGAGAGGCATCTCATCAACAACTGCTGCACAAAATGTAAATGTATGTTTTTACTGTGGAAAGTGTTCAGATTCTGTTGCAGCAGTTTGGACCAGATATTTTTGTTAGACATACAAGGTTTTTACATTCAGGCATAACAGAAGGCCTTTCTGTCTCTGTCTGCAACGTGGACATGGTTGCACACTGCACAGGTAGTTTTAAAATATTTTTTCAGCATTTTTTCCCACACAAGTAAATCTTTTTGTGCCTTGCCTCCAATACCATTACTTGCATAATATAAGATCCCTGTGGCTCACAGACCACAGCAGGAAGCTGCATTTCCTGATTGCCGAGATATTGCTGAAATGTTAGCTGCTGAAACCAAAATTCTTCTTTCTTCCTCTTTTACTTCTTTTTTCCTTGTAGATGGAAACACTTAATCACAGTATTCCAATATATATTAAATTATAACGTAATGCAACAGTCTTTGCATTTGCTTCTCATCAACTTTTATTTGTTGCAGCTCTACTAACAATTCAGTACAAAGATAGCAGAAAGCAGATTGAAGCAAGCAGGTTCAAATGAAGTTTACCTGCTGGGTAGAGACTTCCCAATAACTTCTACAGATTTAAAAAAATATCTTTGTTTATGTTCTAATACATATACATCTTAGTCAAACTTAGGAATGCTGTAATGGGGCCCTTGTGAAAAATTATCTCTGGCCTTGATTGCTGGTTCCTGAAGTACCAGGCCCTGCATGACATAATAAAAAATTTGTGGTAGGTGGGGGAGTGTTTGCAGCCACACTGAATGAATGGACTTGTTTGGAAATACTGTAAGGCTTAGTTTGAGGCTGTACAACCCAGACATTTTATCAGCTGGCAAAACCACTGAACATTTTTTTTTCATTTCCTTACCACTTAGGTGGGAAATGCTATTGTGTTGTCGAGTGCTTGTTTTTTTTTCTTGTTTTTTTTTTGTTGTTTCTGTGGGTTTTGTGT
>JAPQRN010000001.1:2089566-2111865 GCA_037367275.1 Coranthus polyacanthus
TGCTTTAGTCTCGTCTGTTGCCCATCTGCAAATTAGTATGAATTAATCCTGCAGTGTTCGGTTCAGTGAACTTTTGCCAGCCAGAACAGCGCTGGCCTAAAGGGATTGTGCAGTCGGGCAAAGTTGATGTAGCCCAACAGAAACTAGGCGAATGGGGAAAAAAAGAGGAAAAAAACAACTATAGTAAATATCTCAAAGTTAGATCTATTCTAGACAATAACAAAAGGAAAAAATAGCTATTAATTGCATTTGTCATACCGTGTAGATGGATGATTGCATGTCAGGCTTTCTGTTGTAACTGTTGTGCCATGTTTGTAACCCCTGTATGTTCTTATGTTTAACCTCTGGTATCTGCCATATGTGTGGGTTCGTATGTGTGTCTTTCAGACTTGCTTGTGGACATGTTGGGTGTGCTCGCCAGCTACAGCATCACAGTAAAAGAGTTGAAGCTTTTCTTCAGCAAGCTGCAAGGGGAGAAAGGCCAGTGGGTGAGTCAGAGTCACAGCACAGCGATCTGTCTCGGTCGTCTGGGACCTGCATGAGGAATGTGTTAGCAAGACTTCAACTGCTGCCATCCCACAGGCTAATGCCCTTGTGATATAGACAAAATAAATCATTTGAAACCACACTCTACAGGGGTGTTAGATTTAGTGTGATATTAAGTTGTTTATTAGACCCCCAAATAGCTGCCGAAGTGTATATATATTCATTTTTACTTTACATGACATTGAACAGTGTGACCTGATTTTAGATTTTAGAACAAATATGTTTGAAGACCTTGTTACAAACATGAAGACCATTAGTTTTCTAAAATGGACAACCTGAGCTGTTGCGTGTCCACAAAATGCATGATATATGGATATGTGATGTATTGCGGATAAGTTGGTGCATCAACGGGTAAGAGGTGACACAGAGGAAAAGACAGATGAAGCAAAGAAGAGAAAGGGGAGACCATTGATCAAAGACGCTAATCAAGTTGTCAAGGAACTGGGGCAAGTTGCTGTTATATTTCTAAATTTTACCTCACCCTCCTTCTTTTGAGGAACTCTGACTGCTGCTGCTTCTGTCATTTCATCTGTGAGGAAAGTTGTAACATTTATGGGATTTTAATCACTTGATTTAATCTCTTTTGATATCCAAATCAAATGATTTTCAGAGGTAAATTTAGATCCTAGACAGAGGAGACAGGAGGTTTTTGTAATATTAGCAACTGCAGTATCTGTAGTTTTTTTATTTTTTTATAATGTATGTTCCTTTAATACCTGTAATTGAGAAGTGTTGACTGCATGCATGTAATGGTGTAGCTGGGATTTCAAAGCTTTTGTATGTATGTCCATTTTGAACACTGGCAGCTGTCTCAACCTGTACAACGACTTGTTGTTTGTGTTATCCCCTCAGCCTCGTCATGCAGTGAAGCTTTTGTCAGTGCTGAAGTATATGGCTCACAGAAATGGCCCTGACTCCTTCTTCAGCTTTCCAGGGAAAAATGCAGCTGTGAGTATACAACATAATGCCACAGACGTATGTCACTACACCATGGAAGATGTATCCAAGAAGGGATACAAACCCTGCACATGGACCCATCTCTAATCAATGTTACAGACATAAAGCAACACGAACACAAACATAACTATAAAACCACTGTTTTAGCAGACCACCCCAATGAAAACAATGTTAAAATGTTCGGCTGAATTGTATGAGAGGTAGGTACATACTGTGAGGGAATGATGCTTGTTGAGCAGATCATTCATGGAAGCGCACAGTGAAGCTGAGACCTGAGGAATAGTCAGCGGCTCAAACTGCTGCACATTCAAGCTGTGGATCAGTTAATTTAGCTTTTAACTTTAGACAAACTTAACACGTTCCTGTATGTCTCACAATAAAACCTTGTTAAGAAATGAAGGAGTTCTGTCAATTAAAACACTTCAATTGAAACAAATACAGAAAGTGTTTGCATTAACAACGTAGTTTTACTGAACACTGGATTTTTGGATGCCATTTTGGTAATTCTAAAGCTAGAAGTAGGAAAAACCAAAGTGTTTAAGATATTCACTCAGTCAATATACATACCAGATTTAATAAAGATTGATGTACCTTTTGGTGAGTTATAGTTGTCCCACACACAGATGGACATCAGTGGAAACAATACCCTGTTTGCCTTTGGTGCGCAGGGTAAGGAACCCATTCTTTATGTAGATGCTAAATGTGTGAATTTAAATAACACACAGGCTGCATTTGTGTTAGGGCAGCGGATGGGAAATTTAATAACTAAAAAGGTTTTTTTTAAATGGAAAAAAGAAATCAGTTTCTTGTGACTTGTATCTCCAGTTTAAGGACTTGTTGCAGTAGAGCTTCAGAAACATTGTTTTACCTTTGCGTGCATCATTTGCAGCATGTATTGAAAGGTGCAGTGCTGTTTGTTTTCCTTTTCCTGCCACAAGGTAATGTGTGGCATGCAGCTACCGGTATGCTCATTTCAGGATGATCCTCTGACCTAAATACATTACAGTACTTGAATCTACTCTTTGATCAGCAGTTCATTCTAAATATTAATTACACCTATGGGATTCAACAAGTCATATTCTATTTACTGCTTTCAGGATTTGTGTGTAGAACTACTGGACAAATGGACTGCTGTGAGTTGAAGAGAAATGAACAGCATACATAAAACATTTAATTGGCAAGACAGTGATGCTTTTATGAATGCAAGAGTCTGCCTTGTGGGTTTGGGTCTGATTTGGCTGCTCTGAACTCTCGCCTTCATCTCTGTTTGTCGCCACTGTTTTTAAAAAGTGCACAAGCCTTCCCTTTTCTGTGTTGCCCTGCTAATGAGATAAGAAAGCGTGGGAGCGTGCACACAGGCACACACACTCTCATAAACATTGTTTAGAGCTGTGGTTTTCATACTTTTTTATTGATGTTCTATGTTTTTCAGGCTATAGCTCTGCCTCCCATAGCAAAATGGCCATACCAGAATGGGTTTACATTCCACACATGGCTCCGCATGGATCCTCTCAACAACATCAATGTTGACAAAGACAAGCCTTACTTGTACTGGTAGGTAACACTGGAACATTACTATGCTTTGGCCAGGGACCTTAAACCTTTCTCTTTTTTAGGCATTTAAATGTGTTATTTTGTTAACATTTGTATGAAATGATTAAATTACTCCTTGTAGAGGCAGTGTTTATTAACTATGTAAATAATATAGCAAAATTTAAGTGCATGAACAATGAGGTCATGCAGTAAATTTAACCTGTGAAAGTGTGCACATATGCATCTATACATGTTCGGTGAAGTCCTGAGATATACAGATGGGTGACAAATGAAAGGAAAAACCTTATGCAACTGTTCTGTTTCAAGATGACAATGCCCCCATCCAGAGTATCTCAAACACGACCTGCTCTGGAGCAGTGTGCAGCATAAGTTACCATGGCAATTTACCTTGGTAACAACTGAACCACTGTCGTGACACCGAAACGATTAAACGTGATGTTACCTCACTAGCCCCTCAATTCTGCTTTGTGATACAAGCCCAACTGAACACCTATGTGAGATCCGGGACCAACATGTTAGACGGTGTACTCCTCCACTATCATCAAAACACCAAATGAGTGTTCGTTCCTCCAGTATATTTCAAAGACTGGTAGAATCAATGCCAAGGTGCACTGGAGCTTTTCTGGAGGCACATGGTGACCTAACACTTTAAGACACTGTGTTTTGTTTTCCTTTAACGTGTCACCGGTTTGTACCTATAAATGCATTTGAGGCCCATAAATGTGCTGAAAAAGTGCAGGCTCTAGACTTGCAGATGAAAAATGGCTCTCTTCACTTTCTTTGCTCCCTCTTTGAAAAGTGAGTAAATTGAGCGTCTCGCTCAACTTATTTTCAGGCAGTAATTAATTTCTGTCAAAAATCTAATTCATGCAACAGGGATCTGTTTAGGCTTCTGTGAAAATGATAAGCAAGCCGGTTGGCCAAAGAGCCGCTTGAGAGAATCTGTTAAAAAAAAAAAAAAAAACTCTTTTTCAACCGTGTGCCCTTTTAAAAAGGGATTAATTCAGTAAATCACATACAGAGTCCCCATCTCTCAGCAGCACAGGGAATGATGGGAAGACTTGTGAAATGGAGACATGATTGTTTTGCTGTTTATCCTTTTCAGACCCTTTTAAAATGTTTATATGATTTAGTGGATGCTATAACCCATGTGGCCCTTTTGTTGTTGTCAGCATAAAAGTGAGCAGCCTGAAACTTTTGTACTTTTCTTTCATTTCTTTTTAGCTTCCGCACCAGTAAAGGCCTAGGATACTCTGCGCACTTTGTGGGAGGCTGTTTGATAGTGACCTCTTTAAAATCCAAGGGAAAAGGATTCCAGCACTGTGTGAAGTATGACTTTAAACCGCAAAAGGTATGAAAGGAACAAAAAGAACATAAAATACAGGTGCTGCTCCGATAGCCAAGACAAAGCAAATATATATGGACCCACTATGAGATAATCCAGGAATGACTCATACATCACAAAATGTATATGTCAGCATGCACATAATCAATCACATGCGCACACACAAAACCCACATGATAAATCTGCACCTTGTTGTATGAAGGTGACTGTCACATCCGGCCTGACTCTGGGGAAAGGCAGAACTAGAAAGAGAAATTAGGGCGTTGGGAGAGAGGGATTATCTAATACTCACAGCACACACTGACGATCGCTGCAGTCAGTAGAACGACTTTGCCTGTGGACAATTTTGAACTTATTCCTTCTTCCCCTAGGCTGAAGGCAGCACCTTACCTCAGCAAACCTCATGAGGACTCAGTAGTTGATTTTTTTTTTTTTTTTTTAATTATTTCAAACTATTTTTAATGCGTGTTCTTTTATGTCCGGAGGTAACAAAATAATCAATTTCACCGTAGTGAAACAGTGGGTAACCTATTTCAGTGGTTGTAAGGCTGAGAAGAAAACTAGAAACTGAAGTAGGTGGGATTATTGCTCCAGGGGACTGAGTCCTAAAACGTGATGGAATCAGGCTAATTGAGTCTTCTAGAAGATTCTTGCCAAATGCTGACTTATTGATATCTTGCAAAGTGTGACGGATGCTCAGAATATACTTAACTGTTGTGGGCACTTCTTGTGGTTACAGTGGTACATGGTGACTCTTGTTCACATCTACAACCGCTGGAAAAACAGCGAGATAAGCTGCTACGTCAACGGTGAGCTGGCTTCCTTTGGAGACATCGCCTGGTTTGTCAACACCAGTGACGTAAGTAGCAACAATTCAAGAACACCTATGGATTATTGGTAGCATAGGACATTTCTGTGAATTAGTGTATGTTCTGTATATTTATAAATCATAAATATCATTATGAACAACATATATATTACTGTCTGTACCCTCGGGCCCAGTCTGGGCTGGCTGCCTGATTTTCCACCTGACGATTCCTGACAGTGGTTGATCATCACAACTGTCAATCGCCTGTTTATATATGGTCAAATGATGTCTTGGTTGAATCCCTTTAATTAACATCCAGCAGTGACCTTGACTCAAAGTGTCACAGTTACATTTTGTCTTTTCCTGGTGACATCCCTTTTGAGAACCCACTGATGCTTCAATAACATTTTGAAATTCTCTGTATTTAACTGTTGTCTCTTTGTTGCTTTAAATTGTAATGCTTTCGACATCATAATGATGATGCTATTCAAGTATTTCCCTTCTACCTTGTATCTCAAACCACCAGTTAAGTTGTAAACAGAGATCGACTCTTCAACTTTAATCCAAAATAGTGCTACTTACTTGAAAGACTTAATAGGTAGCCTCATGCTTTATCTACTTCATCAGTGTAACACTTAAACAAATCAGAAGCAAAATATAGTTAAATGTATATGTGTGTATATATTGTGTTACAAATGTTGTATTATTTGACCAATTTGACATTTTTGTTGGATTTTGTTCCATAAATCCATACTATATTATTTATTTTTTGGATCACAGGTATCCCAAGCCTACACTGAAGGTTTGATCCAGACTCCTGTGATGTAATCCAATTTCAGGACCCTCTTTTTCTTTTGAACAACCTACTTTTAAGATTTGATCTAATCCGATAGCCAGGGCATCATTTATAGTAAAAGTTCCACATCATATCTTGTATATTTATAAACTGGGATTGGACATGTAATATGTGAACTGTCAAACATCAGGTCAAACCCAGATATTGCTGCAGGAGTGTCTTCAAATTCAATCTCAGTCTTTGCTACCAGACTGCTTGGGGGTGAAACTGTCTCCATCTTTTAGCCCTGGATAGTACAGGACAAAATAACAACATGCACCCTGCGCCCCTCACACATCACTGTATGAACTGTGTCACACTGCTCAGGATTGCTTTCTGTCATACTGAGATATAAGATTCTTAAATCAAAGTTTGGAATGAAAATGCCTTAACAGTGTAGTTTAATTCTCTACATGTGTCACTATGTCAGAAAAAATTGGCCACTTGATTGAGACGTGACCTCCAAATTTTCATCACTTCTGCTGCTTATTCATAAATGACCATGACAAGAGGAAGATGTTAGCTATGCATATGGTGCAAGGATGTGTCCTGCCATTTATCGCTACATGAATGGGCCCTTTTGCTCTCCTTCTTTTGGTCTTTTTACCCTTTCTGCCTTTTTATATTTCCTTCACCCTCACCTTTCTTCCTTCCTTTTCATCTTTCATTCCTTTCTTTATCTGAAAGCAACTGTTTTTGTGTCTTTTGTTATCACTTTCTCAACCCCCCCTCCCCTCTGATATATCCTCTATGTATCCTTCCTGGTGCAGACATTTGACAAGTGTTTCCTGGGTTCATCTGAGACGGCAGACGCAAACCGTGTGTTCTGTGGACAGATGGGGGCAGTTTACCTGTTCGGAGAGGCTCTCAGTGCTGCTCAGATCCTGGCTATCTATCAGCTGGGTCCAGGTTACCAGGTGAGAAGACGGAACACAAAGTCCATGCAAAGTTGTTTTTAGTCATTTTCCTGCAAGTTAAATAATACCCGTAATTGATGATGTTATGTAATAATAACATCAGGAAAGTTACTTTGTCAGATCATGAAATGTGTCTCTACCTGTTAGTTGACAATGACAAAGTGACATAACTTTAGTAGCAGTAGTAGTAGTTCGAAGGCAGTAAGAAATGAAAAATTGTCAGCCTCAAACTGAAAGTATTTTTTGAGATCACTTTTAACTGAATGAAGTCAATTTTAAATAAATGTTTTTCTTAAATTATTCATTTTCATAGTAACTAGCTGTGTAATTTGTGGGATAATGTACCTGCAACCTAGTTATTAGGTGAATCAAGTCCTGCATCACCCTGTCTGGAATTATTTCACAATAATGACCGGCTCATTGTACATTATCCCTTACTTAAGCTACCCTCCAGAAAGAAGTAGAAAAGAAAAATCATTCACACCCTCAAAAATACATTTGTAAATGTTTGTTTTGAAAACAAAAAGCGAAAGTAAATGTTTAAATGTAAATTATTTTAAAAAAAAAATTGCAATTTAAAGATACCTCTCATCTTTTCTGTCCTGGTCTGGTCTGATCTCTGGAAAATACAGTATTTTTATTGACGTGCCTTTTTGGCCCAATAATAATCTTTCAGTCTATTGTCATGTCTGTAATTGTGAATTTGTCCCCATGTTGTTTGTTGTTGTTGTTGTTTCTTTTTGTGTTTTTTCACTTTCTTCTCAATATTTTAATGTCCTTTTGTACGACACTTTGGTCGGCCTAAGCTGTGTTTAAACGTGCTGGAAATAAACTTTACTTACTTTACTTATTAGTCAGTGGCCTTTTTCGTTTTAGTCTCTTTATTGTTCAATGGCAGTATTATACTCTCTGCCACTTAATCTCTTTCTCTCCTTCCCTCTTTCTAGGGCACGTTCAAGTATAAGGCTGAGAGCGACTTGTTGTTTGCGGAGCATCATAAGACCTTACTGTATGACGGCAAGCTGTCCTCGTGCATTGCCTTCACTTATAACCCTCGCGCCACAGATGCACAGCTCTGCCTTGAGTCCTCCCCCAAGGACAATGCCTCCATTTTCGTCCACTCACCCCATGCACTAATGCTGCAGGTAACTATGCCTCCGATGTAACATTTTGCTGCTATAGGGGTTCATATTGCTGGCTTTGCCATTATTTAACTGACACCAGAAGTCACCCTCCTGCTATCCGTAAAGCGGTGTCTGTGAAAATTCATTCACCACCTGTACGCCTGCTACTGCCCCCCCCCCCCCACTGTTCCATATGTTCTGCTCTTTACACTTTCTTTTTCTCTCCGCGATAATGAAAGTGGCCCAGTTGGCATCTTTTCATTTTAATAGCCTCATTAGGGCAGAGGTGCAAATGTGTTGAGTTACCCAGACTGCTGCAGCTGCTGAAAAATGCCATCCTGGTGCTCTAATTATGGAATTAGCCTTGTCAGGGATGAAGATTTAGTTTGAAACTACAAACAAGTAGATGTTCATTTTTCCTGAAGTAGGTGGTGAACTTTGCCAAAGTTTTCCACTTGGTGCTCACAAATACACACAAACACGTACATGCACAAACACACCCACACGTGGACAATCAACACTATTTCTTCACTCAGTTTGGGTTTTCTTTTCTGAAGCACTAATTGAGTTTTCTCTCATGCCCCTTCATCAAAGAAAAAGCTTTGTTTCCTTTGTGAGGGAGGCTTTTGCCACCACACAAACATATGTTCCCACTACCACACAGTCTCACACACACAAATGTACATGCTCCCACTTCGGTGTGAAATATGAATGAATATGTGACCTATATTCCAGCCTTGCTATGCCATGCTCACAAATTCCAATCCTATAGAGAGGAAAAAAAACTTTCAAGCTCCTGTTGTGTCACAAACAACTCAGACACCAGTTAATCTGCCAGGAAAAGAGAATGTGAGCAGATCTGACTGATATCCATCTGGTCATTTTAAAATTGACTTGTATTTTATCCACTTCACTCTAGGGCTGTGCAACATGACCATTTATTTAGTGTGTATTCATTTTGTTTGCTGCTACAGTTCTACTGTTAAAGAGTAGTACTGTATATGTATATTGGTCTTGTTTGTGTCAGAAATGTGTTCAAACCTGAATATGTAATGGATTTTCAAATGGAGTTTTCAATGGAGTTTGTTTCTGTAGGATGTGAAGGCTGTGGTGACTCACTCAGTCCAGAGTGGCATCCACTCTATCGGAGGTGTGCAGGTCCTCTTCCCTCTGTTTGCACAGCTGGATTTTTGCCAGCCCTCCAGCCATGAGCTGGACACTTCTGTCTGGTAAACAAACACACACACACACACAGAGTAATGCAACATTTTAACAATGAGTGAGGCTCATCGCAGTAGTATTGTCTTAAATTTCTCTTATATTTTCTCTTAATTTTCTGTTAAAAGAAAAAAATGCAGAATAAATTCAGATATACAAAATGTTCTTAGCCATCCAAATCTGCTCTTACCCAGGTGTGTTGATTCATGACTCCCAATTGATAATAGATCAGAGGTCTCTGTTATTAGCATAGGTAACGCCCCCTAAACACTACATAAGGGCAGGTGTTGTGTGGAGATGAGATGCTACCAAAAAAAGTTTATAAGAGGAAGAAAACAGCGGTAGTGAGCCTGACTTGCTATTAAATAAATGGAAACAAAGTAAACATTATTTCCCAGAGCATCGGTACTGGCATTACAGGAAAACCAAAAACCCAGCAAGGGCAAAACATTTGCGTGGCTGTAAATCCTGTGTCAACTGAGGGACGTATACTAAATGGCTTGACCTGAAAATATGAGCAAAAATAAAGCAAGTGCTCCACGTTGACAGCTGGAGGAGGACAGGAGGAGGTGGTGGTCTCACAAGGGGGACCTAAGAATTCAAGAAATAATTGGAGAGTTGCTCTGACAGGTGTCCAGTCAGATGCTCCTCCTGACAGTGGTGTCGCTCAAGATGCTTCAGTTACTGAAGCCCCAACACACGCAGTCTTAACTCCAATCAGTAGACCAATAGTATTTAACATTCCCAACATTATAATTACTCTAAAATATGTATTAGTCTTAATTTGAATTAGGTAAACGTATGTTATTCCTGCTTTTTTAATGTTCCTCAAATGTGAAACTTTTAACTTTTTTTTTTCTTGGTAAATCTCAGAAATCAGTGAGCACTAACAAAATAAGAACAAACTATAGATAACAAACATTTGTTTGTATATTGCTTCCTGCATGAGGCCCAATATAAAGTACATTAGCATGTAACTTACAATACATGGTGTAATTATTAGGGCTGTCCAGTCGTATCATCAGTGTTTAGTTCACTTTAAAAAAATACATCATAACCTGTAGTAGCTCAACTCAGCAGTTACACTTGTAAATTAGTTAGGACTGAACTACTCAAAATGATAAATGACCTTGTTTCTAAGATGAAATTGGAGCCATTGTTTTTCCTCAGACTGTTTTTTTCTGGGAGCTCTATGCTTAGGTAAAAGATGAATTGTTGGATAACTGAGGTTTTACTGCTCTAAGCTAGTATGTATTAACTTTTGATGTAATGCAGAGCTTGCACGCTGTGAGGCCATCTTGCTCATAATTGCTGTGTTGTTTCTGCCGTCCTCAAGGTGATGCTAACTAGAATGTGTCCTCCCAGCACAATGGGTACACGACACCCTCATTCAATCACATTTCATGTAGGATATGCCCTTCAGAGCCAAGGCTTTGTCAGCAGTGTATGTAGATTACTGTCACCGTCAAACTGACTGTCTCTCTCTTTGTCACTCTCTGTTTGTCCATCTGTGTGCTCTTTTAGCTGCACTTTGCTATCCTTCGTGATGGAGCTTTTGAAGAACTCTGTGGCTATGCAAGAGCAGGTCCTTGCCTGCAAAGGCTTTCTTGTCATTGGCTACACTTTGGAGAAGGTGAGACAAACACAAATTGGCTCAGCTGGCGGACAAATACACGTGAGAGCTATTTTCCTGGACAAGTAGCTGCACTTATAATGAACCCAGCTCAGTAATAAGGCTGATTACCCCAACACCTAAACACACTAACAAAGGCACACATCAACTAATATGAGACAGAGTGTACAGCTTGTTAGACAGAATAGGACCTCCTCCTCATCTTTCTTTGCTCATGTTCTCTCCCTCTTTCTGTTTTACCTTATTCACTGCTTTATGCTTTTCATGTCTCTAACTCCTAAAAACGAACTGTTTTATCACCTCCTATTCTTGCACTCTCTGTCTCCCTGTCTTCATCAGTCTTCCAAGGTGCATGTGACACGGCCCGTCCTGGACATTGTGCTGGCCTTTTCCAGATACCTTAGCAATTTGCCAAATGGTATCTTGTTGCTCAAACAGCTGTGTGACCACATTCTGTTCAACCCTGCCATCTGGATCCATGCCCCTGCCAAGGTAACACAAATACTCAAATATTTGGTCATTTGCAGCATATACAACTCAAGTAGACATGCAAACACATCAATAATCATAAGCAGTGACAAACCAGAATAGAGGAAACAAATTGAATTAAACCTAGTTGTTTTTATAAATAAATTGTTAGGGTTTATTCAAGTCTGGGTTAGCTGTAATTACAAGTCTTATTAAACTTTTCTGTAGTATAAAAAATTGGATTTGTGATCGTTCTGGACACAGTAGATAATGTATGGAACTATTAATGAAATAAATTGGAATGTTGTCATGTTTGTCTTTTAATGTGATTTCCAGCATGGTCAATAACAAATCCCAAATTGCATATAAATATGTATGCACACATAAGAACACACAGACCAAGGAGCACATTCGTTTCCTTTAAGTTAAGATATTTGTAAAGACAGAAAACCACACAGGCACATGAAGCTAGAAAGCCACAAATTGGTTACAGAGTACAGACCTGCACACTCATTATCACTCTCTTGCTCTGGATGCTCTTGACCTACTTTTTAATTTTAGTGTTTCAGGGTTCAGCTCTGAGTTCAAGGTTATGTCTCCACCTGTGACTCAGTGTGTGCTATTTAAACGAGGAGGGCTCACCAGCAACCCTTAGGGGCCTAAAAGCCTCCACTTTCTCATCACAGGCACACAAACCTAGGACACACTAAAACTAGATTACGCCACTCTTGACTGCACTCAAGCGTGTGTTTTTTAATAGTTCTTTGCTTTCTCATTTTCAGGTGCAGTTGACACTATACACTTACTTGGCGACTGAGTTCATCAGCACAGTAACCATCTACAATGCCATTCGTAGAGTGGGCACCGTGCTTCAGGTCATGCATACGCTCAAATACTACTACTGGGTAATCAACCCCCAGGACCGCAGTGGAGTCATACCCAAAGGCCTAGGTGAATATATGATGCACTGCAGTATCAGCACACCGATGTGCTGTTTCCATTTATTTTCCTACCATTCTGTAAAAATCAGTATTCGCATAAAGGCAGATTTCCCATGCACAGAAATATGAATTTACAAATACAAACAACACTAGCTCTGTACATACCTACCACAGGTTATATACTGTGTGATTAATCAAAAAGGAGAGAAAAAAAATCTTAAAATAAATTGCCTCATCCCTTTGGGTTCTGCCTGGTTACACATCTGTTAGCTACTTTCAGCAGCCATTGTCTGCTTTTTGGGTTTTCAGATGGTCCAAGGCCAAACCACAAGGAGATCCTTTCTTTGAGAGCCTTTTTGCTGTTGTTTGTAAAGCAGCTCATAATGAAGGTACGTTCATCCTCTCTGATTTTTAAAAAAAAAAAAAAAAAGAAAAGAAAAAGCCACCCCACCTTAAACTAAAACAAACTTGTACTTGCTGACTTGATGAAGTGGCTCATTTGGAAACCAAAGTCATGCTGTTGGGGATGTCGTACAGTCAGTGGTGGAATGTAACTAAAGACTCTTACTCAAGTACTAGAGTAAACATCTGAGCCACTTGTACTTTACTTCAGTTTTTCCATTTTATGCATCATATACATATATAATATAAAATCTCAGATCCAAATATTGTACTTTTTGCTCCACTACATTTGTCTAATTAGTACCTTCCTTCCTGCTCTAAGTAATAGTTATTTTAAATGTTGTTCATCTTATTATTTTCCTCTCTGTGTTAAATATCTTTTCAAATAATTAACAGTCAACACCAGAATTATGTTAAATTATTGTATTTGTGCATATTAAAAATACTTTGTTATACTTATTGTAATCCTGTTTCCTCAAAGTGTGGTTACGTAAGTTTTGCATGTACAACATGGACAACAACCAATCAATATAATTGTGAAATGATCTGTTTTATTTTAGGATCATGGAGTCAAGGAAGATGAGCTACAGAGTATCCTCAACTACCTCCTTACCATCCATGAGGTAAACAGGCTGCACACTGTATTTCCTGCAGCAATAGCCAGCACAAGCATCGCCACTAGATGGCAACATAACACTACTTCACTGTACTTCTTCTCCCCCCAATCTCATAATACAGAGCAAAAGCAAACAGCTCAGTTGAAGCGGTACTGTTCCTTGTTATTTTTCCATGTCTGCCAGTTAGAGGTCCTGACAGAAGTGGTTTTGTTTACAGTGAAGGGACGCATTACAAATGAATCAGTCACTCAATCAGTAACACAGTAAACCGTGCAAGAATAAAGGGTGATTACAAGATTGCTTGGAAAGCCTCTTTCATGTAGCAGCCATTCATTTTATAGAAGGCATATTGTGATTCTTTAGCTCAGAAGCTTGATGTGTGTCATTATACTGTGTGCATTATAAATATCATTATACTATATCTACTGAATTTTTTTCTACTTTCCCAGCCACCAATGCTGCCTCTGACACTGTTATACATAGCCAGAATAAATGCCACAAATAACTGTACATATATTTGACAGAAATAGACAACTCACTGCACGTTTCTCTTAACGTAAGATCTGATCTTGGAGGCTGTTTGACTAAATAGTGAAGTGTTTTCCCCTCTGCTCTCACTGCAGACCATAATAGTCTTGAGTCCCTTCTTTTTGTCCCACAGGATGACAATCTCATGGATGTGCTGCAGTTGCTGGTGGCTCTGATGTCCGAACATCCTGGGTCTATGATTCAGGCCTTTGATCAGCGCAATGGCATTCGGTAATAATCACGTGTTACATGACAAATTTATGGACTGGTAATTTTTCTTTATGTATGATGATCAAGATGGAACTGATTATTCTGCTCCAGTGTAATGTTTTTCATTGTATGTGCTTTATTTTAGTCTATTTCTGAAAACATTTCATTTTGAAAGTAGATATTTGTTTGTTTGGCATCAACACTGAATACACTGCAAATTGACAGGTACTTTAATGCTTAATAGTGTGTAACATAGTAAATGTTTCTTTACTACTTTTTGTTTTTCCACAGTGTAATCTATAAGTTACTGGCCTCAAAAAGTGAAGGAGTAAGAGTACAAACACTCAAAATAATGGGCTACTTTCTGAAACACTTGCCACCAAAGTAAGTATAGTATCTAAATTAATATCCTTACCATCGTAATTTTAATTTGTAAAATGTTCATGTAATTTAGGCTGTATGAGAAATGGGTAAAATACTCACTTTATATGAATATAATGACAAGTATCTAAAAGTGAATTATGTTAAATAAATTCCAAATGTCTTTAAATTGTTCCCACAGATTTATCCTCCACAATGTTCATGTTTTTGCTCATACACTTGTATGTAGTTTTTATGCCTCCTGAAAGTGTTGTGTTGTTGCAAAACAACTGTAAAATAGTACATGAATGAATGTCATTATACAACTCTTTGAATTGGCAGAACTCACTTGTATCACTTACATTATGTACTTTTATGAATTATGATACAAAATGCATATAAACTATCAAACTATAAAGCATGTTTGGAACCTGTTTTTTAAGCTGTTAGTAGTTATTGCTATTTTTCATAACTAATAACTACATATTTTAGTGCCTTCAATGATAAAATCTGAGAAATAGGGTTAGGGTTCCCTGTCTTGGAAACACCGGTGGACCAGATGACGGACAGACAAAGACCCACAATGCTAAAAACTGAAACTGATCCATGATCAGAGATGAAAGTAAGAGTCATTTCTATGAAGAATGGCTCTAAGTAAGTCAGCAGGGATTCTTCTTTCATATCCTCCATGTCAAATATCAGCTGATTTATACTACTACAGGTTTCAGACCTTGCAAATATTTGACTCATAAGAAATTCCAAATATTGTCTGTCATTTCTAAAAACGTCTGATATTCCAAGCTTTTCAATAGGATACGGTGTTACTTTTGAAATAGAAATGTAGCATTTCTGTGTAATGATACAGCATGTCAGTTTTCCATATGAAAAGGTCCTGTATTACTTTGTGCACTTTGGTTTAGACTCATAGTTACTGTTTACTGACTGACTTTTGAACTCCTGCTGTGTTGATCAGGAGGAAGTCGGAGGTCATGCTCAGTCACGGCCTCTTTTCTCTGCTCACTGAACGCCTGATGCTCAACTCCAGCCAGTTCTCAATGACCACCTACAATGTGCTCTTTGAGGTCTGTTCAGCACATACACTGACAGACATGCATGCTAACATTTATTTTTTGAATACAGTATGAGTGTACTATTACAATAACACTGTAAACCATTGTTTTATTCAAAATGAAAATGTGCTAAATTACATGAAACAGTAAAACCTTATCGCTGACCACCTGATTTGACAATTATTCAGTAATATACTACATGATGGTGAAACATAGCAGTGTGTATCTGTGGTGTAGATTTTTGTTTCTCTATTATTGTTGAAGCCTGTGTGGATATTTATGACTTGGTTCCCCCTTCTGTCCCCTGGTAGATTCTTACAGAGCAGATCTGCACTCAAGTGATCCATAAACAGCATCCGGACCCCGACTCCTCTGTGAAGATTCTCAACCCACGTAAGTGCCTCCTCTGCGCCACACTAGTCTCCTAAATCATCCCCTGCAGCGTACCCTCTACATACCTACTGCTCTATACTGCACTACAGGATATTCCCGGCGGAGCCATGCAATTGCTATATACAGTCAAACAAATGAATGACATAAATTTTGCAGCCGAAGGGTATTTTCATACCTCAGATAAAACCCAGCATAAAAAAGCTGCAAATAATTCATATGCCAGATATATAATGTGTGTAAATATAAGTTTAAGTTTTTCTTTTTGTGATTTGCACAATGCATTTATTAATTAAATAGCTTAATATTATCTGAGTCAAGTTAAATATTGTAATGCAATATTGTAAATGCATTAAATGTGCAGTATTCATATACATGAATGTGATATAATCTTTTTATAAAAGAAAATTAAAAATGTTTTATTAATGTGATTTAACTTAATTTTAATTAGAATATGTTTGTATGTGTAATATACTTTTATATTTTGTATTCCAAACTTTACATGCATTACTACATTACAGTAACATTCTCTGAATATTTATATTTAAATACTATATTTTTTCCCACGTACAGTGCATTCTGTATATTAGGCAAGATGGCCCGAAATTTCATCATAATAAAAACTTTTGTATGTATTGAAAATTATTACGATAAATGTTAAATCCTTATTCCATTGACGCTTAACGGCTGATTTGTGCTCCGGAGTGAAAGTCTGAAGAATCCAGGTGGTGATTTGTGGTTTCAAACGATTCTTTATGGCGAGAACAAGTCAAACACTTTCCAGGCAATGAAATATTTCAGAAATCGAGCAGATCTGACATTCAAAACAAGCTTGATAAAATGTTTTTTCAACCTCAAAATATGTACAAGTAAAATTAATTTTGAATTAGTTTGTGTTTTAGCAGACAATGTAAACAAAAGAACATCAACATAAAGAACATAAAGAACATCAACAACATAAAGAACATTTTATACTGCGATAATTATCACTATCGTGGTCTAGAATTACATTGCGATAGTTGTCATCGTTTTATTGCCCATTTCTACTGTATATACTGTATCTGTTTGTTTTTTTTCTACTCATGCATTGGTACGAGTAGAAAGTGCAGACTCATTTTCTATCCGCGGGCAACATAATGAGCTGAAACGGTAACTCCAGGCTTTGATCAATGTTCCTATCCTATATTTTCAGGCCATTACTTACCTCCAATTTCACGTCAGCTCACAAAGTCTTTTCATATGGTGAAATCTTAAGTAGTCATTTCAGCTGAGCTAAGAAAAGAAAACACCCCTCTCCCTCCGTTTTACTGGTGCCTCCACGTAAACACATGCACCTTTATGCACACATCGAAAACAGCTTTAATCAGTTTGAAATCCTAGCACTTGGTATAATCACAACCAAGGTTTACTTCCAACCAGCCTTAATCTGACAAGGTCCTGCTGTAGTCACACATTGATTATCCTAAGCCTTTATTGTGTTAAAAACTCTCCTAGCCGACCGTCCCAGACAGGCGGTATATATCATAGAAACCTAGTCTGGGTTTGTACATGAGAGCGAATTCTATGGAACAGAGACTGGTGGTCTGTTTCTCCTTTACTGTGCATTCTCTTGATTTAATCTGTGACAAACTCCCAGAATGGCCCCCTGATTGCAGTCTTTAGTAACGTCAGAGCCAATCAAACAAACCGAGGAAGTACTGTTTCCCTCAAATTAACTCAAGGGAAAGGAACCAAGAGCAAATGGAAAAAAGGAGGGAATACGCCATCGCTCCATCCTCATTCCCGGTACATGCTGGGGTAATTTTCTGGCGGTAAAGGTTCAGCGACTCATAATTTGAGTGACTAAGGCGTAGAAACAACACAACCGTCTGCCGGGGCAAGGGGGCATCGGTTAGCGCCAAGGTCTGAAGAGACAAGTGAAATCCAAGCCCCGCCGTCTCTCCACTCAAAGCAAATGGACACTGACATTGTCTAGATAATTCATCTAAACAGTCAGTCTCTTTGGTTTAACTGAAGCCAAGCCATCCAGAAGGGCCTGCGACTCTGGCTCTCTCGTTTGAAACAATACCAAAACCATTACAGTATGATAAAGATCAATGGCCTGGGCTTTTTTATTTCTCCTCTGTTCTGTTTTTCTTACCACAGGCGCAGATTTTCAGGTGTGTATGACTGGGAGTTCAGATAGTTTGTGACACAATGATTTGCACATGTTGAGACCAATGCATGATTTAGTTGTTGATTTGAGCAGTCTGCCCCCAAAAAGCCTATTTTATATCCAAGTGGAACGCTTAATGTTCCAAATCCAAACTTTTCTACAAGCCTTGAAAATACAGCTCACTAAAATGTATTACATTACAACATGGATGACACAGACAAACATTGTTGACAGATGAAAAAGCACTGTAATAATTTCTGCATTATTAGGTTCATTTGTAACCTCAGTCCTGAACAAAATCTGTGTTGTGTTTATCTTTCTAGAGATTCTGAAGGTAATAGCTGCTCTTCTGAAGAACTCTCCCCCATCCCCCGAGACCATGGAGGTGCGCAGGGTGTATCTGTCAGACATGATCAAACTGTTCAATAACAGCCGAGAGAACCGCAGGTAAGAATTCAACTGCTTCACAGGATGAACTGCAATACAGGGCCATTGTACAGAAATGGGGCAATCTGCCACGACCAAAAGAATGCTATAAATACTCTTATGTTCAAAATCAGTGTTACAATAGTGTGTTTTTACTGTATTATATCTTGCTCTTCATTTTTCTATTTTCACTGTTAATTATTACGTCTTGCTCTCTACTGTAACACAGTAAATCTAACCACTATAGGACTAATAAAAGATCATCTTATCTCTTATCTTCAAACACAAGTTTATAAAGCATTAAAGTATGCAAGTCTTCGATGTTTACAAAGACCTTTCTATTAACTATCCAAATCAGTACTTTATATAGCAGTAGGATTTATATATGATCTTTTAGTGTTTACATGTCGCTACCAAACCCTGCATGCCTCTGTCTGCTGCCCTCTCTGGCTGCATGGTGAGGTGTTTTGGTCGTGACTGTTTCAGTAGTTTTAGATCATTTTGAGCCAGTGTAAAACATGCCAGTCAGCACATGATTGGCTAGCACAGTTCTGAACAGTTGTACACACATAAAAACGTACATTTCTACAATAACACCCAATAAAGTTTGCTCAATTGCAGGAAATAGGTGTTTGGTAGATATGTTCCTTTAGGTTATGCTCTGATTTTCAGATTTTGAAAACATTTACTCCAAAATGACGGGACCTGTAGGCTCACCGCTCACATAGACACATACTTAAACTCTGCACTGGCTGCTGGATCGCACGTCTACATTGCTGCCATATCGGGCCGGTTAAGACTGGCCTGTATACACATACTGTACAAGTCAACAGGGCAGCGGTAGTTTTCTGGATGAAAAGCATTATAATGTTTACATTTTGCAATTTGAATGAGAATCAGAATTTTTTTTGTATCTGACCTAGATCATGAATTCGCTTGTATGTGTTTACAGACCAGTGTCGACTGGTCCGATACAGTAGATGTGTTGATGTATCACAACAATGGACAGAAGAGGCCAATATGGCATCTACGTATTTGTCTATGATCGTGCAGCCATGAGAGAGAGGGATGCAGAGATACTTCATGTTCAGAAATGTGGAGCAGCGGCTAAACTCTGTCTGAGCCCAAGCACCCAAACCTACGTTGTTTCTGTAGTGACATGAAAATGTGGAACAATTTTGTTTTTTTTTAAAATATGAAATAAATGTATTTTTGACCTTCAGTTTCAAAAGATAAAAAATAAAACGAACAATCGGAAAATATTCAAATGTTTTTTTCAGTATCATTTTCTTAAGTTGAAATTAAGAGTGTTATAAGTTGCAACAGCCACTACCCATATGAAGTGCTTTTAAATAATTATTTTATATATATGTTAAGCTCACTGCTACCTCAAATAAATAACAGTTGGTAAACATGATTTGACAAGATTTGGTTTTGGAATGTGGAACAGCAGTTTGCACCAATTTGGTTCACAGAGTTTACCTGCCAGAGGGATTCACATTCAGTACTACACAATCATCTTCTTATCTTCTTATACGGGCATGCTCTTGTTGTTTCAGGAGCCTGCTGCAGTGCTCAGTGTGGCAGGAGTGGATGCTCTCTCTGTGCTTCATCAACCCGCGCAACAGCGAGGAGCAGAAAATCACAGAGATGGTGTACGCCATCTTCCGAATCCTGCTCTACCACGCCATCAAATATGAGTGGGGTGGCTGGCGCGTCTGGGTGGACACCCTGTCCATCACACACTCCAAGGTCAGAGCGCTCATTATGTCCATATACGCTTCACACACACACACAGGTTAGACACATGTTTTGTTTATCTTTCTCTGTGGATCTTCTTCTATCTCCTCATCTGTTTAATTTTTAAAGTCTTTTTTTTTTTTTTTTTTTTTTTGTATTCCGTTTCGGCCTTGCTTTGTTTTACCTCACACATTCTTCATCTCTCTCTAGTAAACACACAGACACACACTTTAGTTTTGTTAGTCCAAACATTCTCCACATTACTGTAACAGCTTTTCTCTTACTCTCCTGCTCTGAGTCTAGCCAAACAGACAGCACAGTTCAGTCAACGCCATCAACTGTCTCACCCATATGTTTAGTTTGAATCTGACATAATGCAGTTCACCCAATAAGAAATTAGAATGCTTTATCGTCTGACCTTGTAGCTCTCAGCATAGGCTAATGTAGTAATTGAACCTTACCTCTTCGTGCCCATCAGATTAGGCTGTGGGAGCCATACAGTGATGATGATTTAAAAGCTAGTTGCAGTGTAAACCAATAGGAATGAGTCCACCAGCCCCTTACTCTCTTTATTTATGTATAGAGTCTCTTTTCTTTCACGTTGCGCAGATAAAAATAAACTCCTGGCACTTCCCATTTCCAAAAGCCGAATTCAAAATACTGCCTTAGAAACACTGTGTTGATATCATGTTACGCTTCTCTCTTCCAAAGCAGTGAAGTAATTGAGGTTGGTGTCAGATTGTGGTCTGGGGGATTTTTAAGCCTGGCAGATTGAAGGTTGAGTTAAAGAAGTGCTTGTGATATGAGAAGCTTGGCTGTAGTGCAGGTGCAGTAGGCGCTGGTGTCCAGTAGGGGGCACAGGTAGACTGACTGGGAGATTTCAAAACAGCAGCTGGCTGGATGCTGTGTGTTGGATGCACTGAACTCCCAGCATCTCTCCACCCCTCTGAACAATGTGAGACTAACTTCCATGCAGTGAAAATGAAAATGTAACTATGACGGCCTAAGGAAATACCCATATTCTTACTCTGGTGCAGTGTTTTTATGATTCTCAAGAGGAAAAAAGAAATCTGCTCAATATCAATAAATAAAATATGACTCATGCATGAGGACTGTATGTTTTCCATCACTGTTAAAATTAGGGCTGCAACTAATTATTATTTTCTTTTGTTGCGTAATCTGGTGATTTTCTGGACTTATTGATTAGTTGTTTGGTCTATAAAATGTCACAAAATGATCCAGTATTTCTCAAAAGGACACAATGATGTCCTCAGATGTCATGTTTGGTCCACAACCCAAAGCTATTCCATGTAGAGAAACCAGAAAATATTCATTTTTAAGCAGCTAGAATTAAAGAATTTGGATTTCTTTTCTTAGTAATTGATCATGAAAATAGCTAGTGATTAATTTAATAGTTGACAATATTCAATCAGCGACTGTAGCTCCAGTTTAAATATTTAAATATTTTATTACCCCACTTTTCAATCAGATCTGATTAGAAATCCAACATTTTTAATATTTCCCTAGAGTTAAAGAAAAAGTGGTGATGGAAATATATTTTTTTCTTTATGGAGGATTCTAACCCTAACCTTTGTTTGGGTCATAGAGGTGCAGGTTGTTGGGGCCCCACCTTAGACCAACCTGTCTAGTTTGTGTTGTGCAGAAATAGTTTTTTCTCCGTTTTACATGACAGGCCATAATTGCCTTTTTGCTGTAATTGCACAAGATTAATGCTGTTTCTTCTCGGCTCTAGTTTCAATACCCAGCACTCGTCTAACAACAAAATTCACATTCCCTGTGAATAATCCCAAGTATGTGCAAGATATGAGATACACACACATATGCACGCAGAGTGCAAGGCTGCTGCCTGTGAATTGGATAGTTGCAGCTGGTGCTAGCCACCAAGATACATGCATCTGCTATAAAAAAGCTAAAGAAACTCAATTGCAATTTTATTGTCCCGTTTGATAGATTTCCTGCCACCTTTGTAGCACCGAAGCTGTTTGTCACTGTTGCTCTCTCCTCCCACTGCTGCAGGGCTGTGTATCTGCACAC
>JAPQRN010000001.1:2111965-2123490 GCA_037367275.1 Coranthus polyacanthus
GCCACCTTTGTAGCACCGAAGCTGTTTGTCACTGTTGCTCTCTCCTCCCACTGCTGCAGGGCTGTGTATCTGCACACGTGTGTGTGTGTGTGTGTGTGTGTGTGTGTGTTTACAAATCTTTGTGTGCGTCTGTGTGGATGTAAGTTAGCAGGCACATTTTCTCTTTGCCCTCCTTTTCTCTTGGGCTCTTCTTTCTCAGCCCATTGAATATTCATTGGAACCGTGCAAGAACAATCAGAGAAACAAGGCCTCATAAATACAACCAGCCCACTGGGAGCCTCTCGATAAGTGCATATATGCATTCACAAATACATATTTGCACACTTTGTCTTTACACAGACTTTAAGATTTAGTTTGCCTAGTGTCAACTGTACACAATTAAAATCATCAGCTCGGTGTATATATATGAAGATTTTTTTTTTCACCATTCTCACAGTAAAGACTCAGGGTTTGGAAATGGTTCACAACCTTTGTCCTGTACTTTGCATTTATCAACTCTTAATTTTTGTATTTCATGGTTTTTAGTTTTAGTTCAGATAAAGATTTAGGTTTTGTTACATACCTGATGATAAAAAAAATAAATAAAAAAAATTCTACTTTCTATACTTTTATTCTGAAGGTAAAAAAAAAACTATAGTAATCTATCCTACTTGGGTTAAGGTCTATAAAAATTTGAGAGTAAGAAAAATATGCACCCTCTGGTTCTTCACGTGTATCCTTCTGTGTCACTCATTAGCAGGTAAGTGTATTTGCATATGTATCTCTGAACAGACAGATGTTCATGCAGGTGGGCACGCTGACACGACAGCCCTCCCACTCTTAACCCACACACCGACCCAAGGTGCCCCTCGTCCATCTCTGCACACAAATCAGTTTGAGAACAAGAAGGTCTCCAGAAGAGAAAGATTGGGGCGTGAAGGTCCCTTCGTCCTTCAGACACCTACTGTCAGAAAACTTCATTGTACCTGTCAGACAGGTTTCGCAAAGAGAAATATGAGAAGAAATCATCCCGTAGATCTTTGACAAAATATAATAGAAATTATGAGTCTTTAATAAGCCGTTAATACAATACTTTTAAGTTTCGTATATTTGAACAAACTGTGTTTTAAGCTAAATGGTTTGGCGTTACAGCTTTTGCCTTCTATGACTATTTAGACATTACACACACACAATACTCAATAAGCTGTTGTTGTGTTGGCAGAGAGTCTCAGATAGATATATTGATGTGTGGATAAAGAAAGGAGAGGGTGAGAACACTAGAAAGCCAATGTTGGATAACGGCCATGTATCAAGTGATGTCTATGTTAACCAGTAGTCTGTTTAATGTATTACACTTTAATGTATTGTAAATAGCTGAGGGAAAGCCCACGGTTTTCGTGGCGAAATGAAACCTCTTCAGTGTCCTCAGAAGGACCCGGTCTTCCTCCGGTTGTGATAGAAATTACAGATAAGGGCTGTATACATATGCTGGATCAGATGGGCAGAAAAAGAACAAAGAAGAAAAAAAAACGAGAGTTGAACGAGGAGTGAGAAAGGAAGATATTGTGAACAAGAGCAAAACCCACACAGCCAGCACAGCAGTAGCAGATGACATTGATTTTGGAGGAGGAATTGCATTTAGCTAATCGGATTAGAGCCACGCTGCCCTCCCCATTTCCCCTTTGTTTTGTGGTTACTCTGTATCTATTGATCTAAATGGGGACTCCCAGGCTCCTACTGTGGGGGTCTCTCAAGATCAGTACTTTGCCACCCTGAGCCTCACCTAACAGGTTGTGGTGTAGCTTCGCTTATTCTGAATCTGTTACACATCACAGACAGAGCAATGGAAGTTTCAGGTTTGAACATATGTCCAAGTCTCCCTGGCAAACCAATCTTTTCTTCTTTTTTTAAATCTCTGTGGGTCCTTCTGGTTAGATAAACATAAAATAATCTGTGTGTGTTAGGAAGGTTACTTTTGACAGGCAATAGTTTATAGATTTGTGTGAAAAATATAATGAGTGATGTGACAATTTGAATCACTTTAACTTATTATATTTGATTACTTTTTTCCTTTCCTTTTCCATTTAAATTGGGCAACAAGTTATAAAAACATAAATTTAAAGCAGGCAGTGTAAACCTCGAAACAGTACTCAACACTGATTACGGTCTTTTATATTAAAAGTTTTTCAATATATTGAATTTAACATCAGATTTTTCAGTATCAATATATATTTGAATTTCCAGAAGTTCTTGTCTCTCGACAACGAGAGGTAACTTCAGGCAACCAATCAAAAGCGACACTCAAAATTTGAGCCCATGCTGCCCGTGGAATGGAGCCTCTCTAGATCTCATGTCATTTTACACTTGATGATTTCCCATTGCTTTGCTCACATGTTCATGTTGTCAATGCAGCCGCTTCTCTGTCTGTAGCCACTCTTCTCTGGTCTCAAACAATGTCCCACTTACACCACTATCTGGCACAAGTATTAGTTTTTGTTTTTTTTTTAATAGAATTTATCATTTTTACTGCAATTGTATATCAGTTCCAGATACCGGTTATTGGCCTCCTTGATTACCAATAATAGACATCAGTATTTACCCTGGAAATAAAAACGTATACGCCGATCCCTGCTGTGCACTACAGTAGTGTGGAAATTTCATTACTTGATTAATTTATTTCTTTAAGGTGGTATATTCGGTCAGACAAAACCTTGAAGGGAAATTTAACAGCATCAACTTTCCGTATTGGAATAATGCAATGTGTTTTTGTTTATGATCATACTTTTCCTTCCAGAGCATTTCAGATCTTTTGTATGATCTGGCCGTGCTGTGCCCAGTTAATACCATGTTACCTGTCACATTAGAAAGGCCCACCATGTTTTTGTACATTACCATAACATTTTTCCATACCCCACTGAGGCCAGGCCGAGTCATGGAGTAGAATTAAATCAGATTAGATCAGTGCTGATGCCTTAGCCACCCAAGGCAGTTTTCTCTATATTGTAGCAACGCTAAACGTTCTTTTCAAAACCACAGAGACATATACTACCTCTGTCTAATGGTAACTGGATCTGTAACAGAGCCCCATTTAAGGCCAGCATACATCATCTTAATGTACAAACTGCATCCTGACTCTATGACGTTATGTTGTGCACTGCTCTCTCCAGCATGATTTTCATAGCAGTGCACCCTGAATGCAGCCTTTTAATTGCAAAAAATGCTAAATGTCAAATTAAGCTCAAACTAATGGGGTAGAAGGTCTCACTGTGTGATCAGTGGAAAAGAGGGAGGAAGAGAGAAAGAGAAGGACTACTGGTGCATTTAGAACAGGCTGTGCACTCAGAAAACAGCTATGGATTACCAATCACTGCTTCCCACTACAGAAGATTAATGAGCACCCGTGTAGCAGGCTAATTTAGAACAATAACGCCTAATTAATTACAAATAATCAGCTTCTTTCTCTCCCTTTCCTTTCTTTCCACTCTGAATGACTTACTCTCTTTCTCTTCCTGCTTTCTAATGCTTTATTTTTTTTTTTTGTTTGATCTCTGGCTTTCTCATTTTCTTTGTTTCTCTCCTTCATTTTCTTTCTCTCTCTCTCTCCTTCTGCCCAAATAGCCCCAGGTGAAAAAGCAGCAAAGTGGGTCTGGTTTCACCCCCCCCTTCCTGCAACCCATCTTTGACTTTCTGTCCTCCAAGCCCAGTGATTAATGCGGGGTCTTAAATTAGGCGTGGGAGGATTTGCCGATGCTGGACACGCACTCAGCACAGCTAGCAGACACACACTAATAGTATCTACTGCTAATCTATGACTGCTTACATGGATGGGCTCTTCCTCAAATGCCAGTGCAGACCATTGTCGTTATAGACTAGCAGTCTAGTCAACCCATATCAGATGGTAAGAAGACTGATAGAGGTTAATAGTCCGTGGGCAGCTGTACATAAGGGAGACGAAAACTTTTAAGTATGGCTCAGTTACCCACAAATGGTCCCAGTGGTAACATGTGGTAATACCTTTAGAACTAAACAGCGTTTTGAGAACATATTGCTTCCATAATTTGATGTTTCCCTTTAAAACCGGCAGTACATGCCACGTGAAGCGATAATTTAAAAGGCCAAAAGAAGCAGTTGTATTTAGTAAGATAAGAAAAAAGAAAGAAAAAAGTATCTCCTGCAATCGAGCTTGCATCTCTCTGGGTCAGAGGGGCAAGAAACGCAAGCAGTCAAGCAAACTCCAAACTGTAGCGTCCCTTGAAAAAATTAGCACCTTCCCTGACTTGGTTGCCTATATGCATAACAGCCTATACACTGATTTCTGTGTATAGGACTTGGGTCAGATTTTCTATAAAAATCCAACCAGTTTATGCTCCAGAGTGCCTCATTGCCTCTCTTCTGTTCCTCTACAGCTGCAACAATGTGCAGCACTAGCACAGTCTGCTAAAGTAAAAAAATGAAAGGCTCCCAGCACAGCCTCGTTTGCTTTAAGTTTTCTTTCTTCTTTATTTACTGTAGAAAACTATTAGAACTATTCTGAGATCTAAAGTTTGCAGTTAACTTTATAAAAATAATTGGACGTTTTGTGTTGGAATTATGCTAAATTTTGACACCAGTATTTTCATTTCCACTCCAAATGTCTTTCCAATATTGGTTTCCATGATTACTAATAATCATATCGTCCCTGAAAAATACACATTGACCCGGATTTGACTGCTGCCATTTTCACACATCCAAGCAAATATTTTGATGAGTATATGAGGTGTGGCTAATGGATGAGTCTAATGCTGTCAGAAAAACACATATGCAAATGATTTGAAACGTTCAGGGGTTTATGCTTGTCCATTGGTCAATGTATACCTTGTGATTCATTCATGGTTCTACTTGCATAAGCCCAGTCTCTTTTGTTATGGCCAGATCTCATACAATGTTAATTTCACTTTTCATTTTCAACAGTTTCAACTATGAAAATGGGCCCCAAGTAGGATAAAAGAAGAATAATCATATTATTGTGTTTTTACAGGTAACCTTTGAACAGCACAAAGAGAATCTGTCCCGCATGTTTCGTCAATATCAGCGGCAGGAGTCTGCAGGTACAATCCGGACCATCTCTCGTGCCAGCCAAAACTCGGAGACGACGGACTGCGTTAACGGGCCGCCTGCAGAGGAGGCGGCTCCTTCCACTGTTATTGAGCTTACAGTGGACGAGCAGTCCCAGAAGTCCCCTGACTCAGCATCTAGTGCAACCGTCACTGGCAGCTCTCAGGAGGCTGCTGATGAAAGAGGACATATGTCCATCACTGTGTCCAACATCCTGGCCAGGGCAGAAGAAGAAGAAGGCGATAAGTTGAGTGAAGAGTCTTCAGGTAATGGAAAAGAGCCTGAAGCGACCGTGACTCAAAACAATGAGGAGACCAGTAAACAGGAACAAGTGACTGACAAAGATGAGGATAATCTACAAAGCGACACAAAAAAATCAGAAACAGATGACACAAAAGAAATGGAGGCGGCTACAGACACTGCTACAATAGATGAAGAAAAATCTGTGAATGAACATAGCAAAGGTGAGTCATCAAACTCTGTGACAGAAGACTCTTTGAATGAAGCAGATGCAGAGCTGCCAGTGGTTTCTGGACAAGCTGAACAAGAAAGTAAGAATGAGCAAACACCCTCTGAGTCTGCAGTCTGTCTGGATAACAGTGTGCTGGGAGTAGCGTCTGTGTTCAACGAGGACCTGGTTGACCAGATCCACCCCGGTGATGTTGATGATAGCCAAGGAGAGTCCTCCTATGCTTCAGCGGCTGCTGGAGAGGAAGTGGATGTGGGGAAAAAGGGGGAAGATGATCATGAAAGCGAGGATGACAAGAAAAATGAACAGGAAGCACCTGCATTGAAGACAGAAGAAGAAAAAGATAAGCAGGAAGTTACAGTAGAAGAGAAAACTGAACAGAGTGAAGAAACAGAACAAAAACAGGTTTCTGGATTAGAAAGTCAGAAGTTGGACTCCCCTCCATCTGAAACACCTGAACAGAATGCAACAGAATCACCCAAGGAAGAAGTTAAAGATGATCCGTCTTCCTCGGTCACTGAACCTGCTTCTGCAGAGCAGCAGCCCTCTGTCACCACGCTGCCCTCTACAGCTCAGGAGGCTGATGCAGGACCATCTGTCTCTACCTCCAGCCAACCTTCAGAGACGACTGGCAGCACCACAGAAGAAACCTTTCCTGATGCTCCAGCGGATTGCAGCACCCCTGCCCCGAGCTCCAACACTCAGCGCAGTGACTCTGTCAGTAAGACCAAAGAGATCAAAATCGCCAGACTGGATGTGTCCAATGTGGCCTTAGACACAGAGAGGCTTGAACTGAAGGAGACCTCCACAACAGTATGAACCTTCTTTTCTTTTACCTTTGAATTTCACTCATTCGCAGACACTTTCAGTTCTATGCTGCTTTCTCTCAGGCTTCCTCATGTAATTTCCATATCGCTGTTTTGTCTTTGCAGGAAACAAGCCAAAGTCAGCCAGCGGCCACTGCGGGAGGGTCCTCAGACCAGCCGAGAGAGAGCAGCACATCAGCCCCTCGTTCCACCATGTTTCGTATCCCAGAATTCCGTTGGTCTCACATGCACCAGCGCCTCCTCACTGACCTGCTCTTCTCTATTGAGACAGATGTCCAGATGTGGAGGAGGTAGTGTAAAAATGACAGTGACTGTGCTAGTGTGTGTGCTTATTCTTATTCTCATTCTCATTTGGTTTCCTCAGTATTTTCTTACATGAGTTTGTTCACACACTGTGAACAAAGTTAGTTAATCTCATGTGTATGCACAAATGATGAGGAACAGCTGTTGGGAAATGTAAACATCTTTTAACTAAATGTAGTAATGGAGAAAAACGTTCTATTAAGTAACCATGAAATTAATACCCTTTCATCCTCATTACTGTCATAATTAAAATATTCAGCGATAAGAACGTTAAGCGATAAGAGTGTCCCAGTCCTGGTTTTCAATGGAGTATATGACGGTGTCTACATTTTCATTTCTCATTTAATTGACTTGGCCTATACTGATGGCCAGTACAGTATGTATCAACTTTAATATCAAACCATTTTTTATCTGAGCCATAGTCCCAGAGTTTTTACCATCACCTCAGAAACGTGTGCATTTTCAAGCCTCCGCCTGGGCCACCATTGTTTCAATTTCTTCCCTCATTTGCTTTTTTGCTTCAGGGACCACTTCTGTCTTAGAACAACTTCACCGCTTCCTCCATGATATGCCTCATGGCAAATGCATTTCCTTTATATAGAGGAAATGGAGGCGTGGCAGTATGCTGATTGCAAATTGCGGGCACATGCCTGTCAATTTAGAATGATTCTGATCCAAGAACATACATTACACATGGTGACAAGAACATTACACTGGCGCACATTCGTATTGAATCAGATGTTAATTTTGCCTGTGCTATAAACATTTTTATGTGCATATCAGTGAATGAGGCCCAATGGTTTACATGTCTAAGGAATATATTCCTCTAATATTGCAGTTCACATCCAACTGTGTATAATCCAATTAATGTAAAATTCCCCCTATGACATACATCTTATAGCTTCACCCTATAAATAACTGAAGAATATATAAATAATACTGTATATATAAAAAGTGTGTTCAGCCTCCCTCCCCTCTTTAATTCCTTCTGCCACCTTCTTGAAAGGGGTGGCATTGCAATATTTGCACATATCCAAAAACCTGTTAATATCCCCAAATGTCATGTTTTAAAGTAGGTGTGTTTCTCCTTCTAAACAGAAATCTGGGGTTTTCTTTTGGGCGTGTATCTTTACCCCAGCCTTGCAAACAGTTGGTCAGGTGGTTGTACATCACACAGGGCTAACTGTAAGCAAAACACCAAGTGAGACGCATATTCTGAATGCGCTGTATACATATTCAAAGAATACAAAGGCAAACAGAATGTGCTGGTTACTGCATCAAATTTGGAATATTTTCATATTCTTAGGGATATTAGTGAGCATATAAACATAGTCAGTGCCCTCTGTTATTGAAAGTTGGTGATTCTCTTTCTATTTAACAAGGTTATAAGGTATCTCTGGCTACCCGATGTTAAAGAAAACAATCCTTGTGTCTGTCTTTGCTTCTTCAGTCACTCCACAAAGACAATTTTGGATTTTGTGAACAGCAGTGAGAACGTCGTGTTTGTCCACAACAGTATACACCTCATCTCCCAGGTGGTGGACAACCTCATCATGGCCTGTGGAGGCATTTTACCTCTGCTCTCTGCAGCCACCTCCTCCTCTGTGAGTCTCCTCTGTGTGTGTGTGTGTGAGAGTGTGAGATTTTATGTGTGCCGTCTGTGGCTCTATATACACAGATGGGAAGTTATCCATCCACATTGACCTTTCCCAATCACATTAGGGTACAGTTAGCTGCTTCCTAACATTGTTAGGTTGTTTTCGTGTTGTCTGACCTCAGACAGCGACTGAGCCTCTCTGACATAATTCTTTACTTCTGCCAATGACCTGACTATCCAAAGAAGAAACAGGCTGATGTCCAATTTCACTTTAATTCAGTTACATTCAGTTGCATGTGGTCTGTAACGATATTTAGACAAAATTTGTTTTCTAATAGCCCTTTTTCAGAAATTGCTATCAGTATAGTTGTCATTTTTTAGATTGCAAATAATTCTACAGTGATAAAGGTTTAAACTAAAAGCAACAATTCCAGTGTTTTCTTTACTTATTCAAAATGAAGATTCTATCCTGTTACATTGATTTATATGCATGTTTGGGTTTTCTGTCCATGCATTTTTGTGAACACAATATCTCACAAATTCCTTGAGGGAATTTATTAAAATCTGGCACAAACTTTCAAAGGTAGAGGTTACTTTTTGGCCATAACTCAAGAATTAACTGTGCAATATGCAAGATTCACATGTGCTTATGTACTTCACAAAATCCAACCCGAGTCCTCTACATAGATTTCAGTGTATTGTGGCTGTTATTAAGCACACGCACGTGTCTTCTCAGAACCTTTAAGACAGCAATTATGACAAACACAAAGGTGTAATAGGATAAAATGATGAAGTGGTGACATTTTACATCCAAAAGGTCAAAGGTCAGCTCCATTGTTACATCATAATTTTGTGCAAAAACACTTAATTTCCTATTATTTCATGCCATACTCCTGTGTAAAAAAAAAGTCTTTTCAAGATGCAAGATTCTCACAAATATATTCACTGGAATCATACAAAAAAAATACACCTTACATGAGGAATTGATTATACTTTTTATTAAATTCCTTCTTCACTACATATGTTTTGATTCTGGACAGACTTGAATGTAAAATGCTAATTGGTTGGTTGGTGGAGACTAAATTCTTCTTGAACATACAGGTTGCACACTTAACCCTAAACCAGAATAATTTACATGCAGATTTAACTCCAAAATTCACCCACGCCAAATTTGTTCCATCAGTCATTTTAGAATTTTTAAAATATGTGATGTTATCAGTTAAATAATGAGTAATTTCTCCTTTGTTTCTCATCAGCATGAACTGGAGAACATCGAGCCGTCCCAGGGTCTGGCAGTGGAGGCTTCAGTCACTTATTTGCAGCGTCTCATCAACCTCGTGGATGTTCTCGTGTTTGCGAGCTCTCTGAACTTCACTGAGATAGAAGCTGAGAAAAACATGTCGTCAGGGGGAATCCTGCGACAGTGCCTTCGCCTCGGTAAACGCCTTCATCTACTGTTAATATTTGAATAGATTCATTATTCCTAAAACTGCTGCATTCTTTTCTTCATTCTTTTTTCACTTCTTGAACCCAGCACGTTTTTCAGTAGTTTAGCGGTCTCATCTGTATCCCCTCACTGAATTTCCTTATTTTATCTCCTCCTTTTACCAAGCCTTCTGTCTTCTGCTATTCATTGATCTGCCTCATATCAGCCAGCAGTAGTATCTTGTATTAGCCCCAGTCATGGCTCCCTGTAGCCTTTTCAACCCTCTCTTCTGTATTCTCTTTCTTTTCCGCCGTCTTCGTCTCCATCTCCCTCTGCCGCTCTCATTCCCTTGCCTCTTTCACTCTGCTCGTATCAGCACTCTCTTATCTTGTTATTATAACCCCACTGCATGGCAACGCTCTAAAATGGCTGCTATCATGATATACTGAGTTCTCCATAATGGCCTTGGCTCTACTGTACTGCAGTGTTAGCCTGAGGCCTTTTGCTCCCTTCTGTTGCAGGCTATTAAAGTTTCCTCTGACAGCATCAAAAGCCAAGCCTTGCTCGAGCTGAATAAAAGATATTGAAATTCGTACATTATTCATTTTATGTGGTGCACCTTTTCTGCAAACACAGATCAACAGTATACACTCACACTCAGAGGAGAAGTGGTGCAATGTATTGTACACTGATTTAAATAATTTCTTTACGCTTTGTTCCATATATGTAATGGTGCGTCTCCAGTTATCCGTGTTTGCTTTTAGATAGAAGGTTACATACAAAATGACTGTCAAAATGAAAACTTGTTACACAAAGACCGCTTCTTCTCTCAAACATTATACAGCTACCATTGTTGCTGTTCTTGGGAAAGCGATGCCACTGTACTACAGGTCCAGTTTTAGAAAGCAGCCGTTATGAAATGAATATTTGATGAGGTATGTGCTCCCCATTGCTGGCACCTAATCTGATTTTGGAAGACTGTAACAAGGTTTTAGCGTCTCAACCCCTCCCACCCCCTCTCTTTTTATAAATGGTCCTATGAAAGAGTAGTCCTAATGGAAAAAGCGAGCCCATTTCCAGACGGAATAATTCCCTCCTTCGTAATCTAAATGGCTGAGAGTTAACATTTGTCAGTTGTCAAGTACAGAACAGTGGGGGTTGGGAGGGGCTTGAACAGAGGGAGCAGTACATTAAATTAGAAATGGTACCAGTTTTGAACCCACCTAAAGTTGTCAGACCACAAAGATATTTTTTTGTCACAAAGGACATATCTTACTGCCTAGTCAGCATGTGCACACCCTAGCAGCGTCATTTGTTATGGGAGCTCCACACACTGGATGTGATTCAAGAGCACACCCTTGCACTATGACCTTGGGAGGAGAGGTGGAGCAGGGAAGAGTGAACGATGGTGCCAGAGTTGGCCAGAGCACTGACCTTGTCGTGGCCCCTGGTTTTTCTCCTTTTGTTTTTTGTCTCTCAGCTGCTCCTCTTGTGGCTTTTTTCAACTGCATCTGTCCATAGATTTTCTGTTATTTTCTATTTTTGCCTCATATACTGACCAGACATACAGTCACAAATTACATACAATATTTTTCTGCAAATTACTATATTGTGATGTCACATTATATTTCTGTCTTCATCTTTCTTCAGTTTGTGCTATGGCAGTGAGGAACTGTTTGGAGTGTCAACAAGCTCATTTAAAGCATGGCACAGAGGGTTCAGCTCGCAACTACACAGCCATGCCGAGCACTGTGCTTGGAACAGCCAAGTCTGCATCTGCACAGGCAAGTAATCTAGATCCTCTCCTAAGTGAAAGCTATGATATGTAAC
>JAPQRN010000001.1:2124014-2140603 GCA_037367275.1 Coranthus polyacanthus
TATATAAAAAACAAAAATACATACTGTACATTAAATTATCATTCATATTTACACTTTATGTGGTATGTAAAACTTGCTACACTTCAAATTGTATGGAAAATTTGTAACAGATTGACAAATCCACATCTTACTCTGTCATGAGTCGTTATTATACCCACAGAAATTGTGTAACATGCCCTCCCTAAATTGAAAATAGCATGTATAGCATTTATTCTTAAAAAATAACATTTTCATTGCTGTGAGACCAGATGATCTCTGTCTTTTGACCTGCTCACCAACAACCACCAAGTATTATTGCATTAGCTCATATCTTATTATATTACCACGCTGGTTGCTATGTGTTACACTAGACAAGGCCTTTTGTCATTGGCCTTTTGATTTGATACAGTGACTTCCAGTAAAGTCATGTTGTTCTTCCCTGAACTGGGTGTTAAAGCTCATTTATAATGCAGTGGCTCTGTAGAAAAGCCATTATGTTAAGGACATGATCTGAAGAGAAATAGCATCCCTAAGCCATGAAACCTTACACTTCTTTGTGAGGTGCGCATAGATTAATAAACTGGATTGGTGTAAAAGTGCATGCATGGTTCGCACTTCACTTGTAGACAATAATAGACTTAATGCACTAATAGTTTGATTTCTATTTGTGCATCCAGAGTCCAGTCGATGCGGTGACTGGAGGAATGTCTCCAGTCAGAGACCTGGACCGGCTGCTTCAGGATATGGACATTAACCGCCTCAGAGCAGTTGTCTTCAGAGATATTGTGAGTTGTACAGTTAAAACACATATATTGTGTACAAGTACCACATGCTTAACCCCCTTGAAACTGTGTAACGATCACTGCTTTAAACACACACATCCACAGTTCGTTTAGTGTATGTTGTTTGTTTCAGGAGGACAGTAAGCAGGCTCAGTTTCTGGCTCTTGCTGTGGTCTACTTCATCTCTGTCCTCATGGTGTCAAAGTACCGCGACATCCTGGAGCCCCACAATGACAAGAAACACCCTCAGCGATCCCAGTCTGCAAGGAGCACAGGTATACTGCTGGTCCAAGAAAAAAAAACTAAAATATATATCTGCTTAGGAAAATAACACCACAGGCTCAAGACTTGATGCTTACTTTTTTCCCAAAGGAGCACATGTGCTACTAAGTTAACTGACTTTAGGGGAGCAATGAAAATATATAAATGTGTTGTTACTTAATAAAAGGATACAAGGAGACATACAAATGTGATTGAAATGCATGCACTGTCCAGCCCTGAGGCTGTAATGCCATGGTCCCCAATCCTTTTTGCTGTACCCAGCAATGAGAAGTTAAATACAAAAATGGTGTTCCATTTTTAGGCCTGTAAATCTATATAGATGTATAACATTATACACCATTCACTTGTAGTTATTTTTAAAAAAGCTAAAGCTGCAGAAGCTGAAATCAGGGAAAAAAACCACCAGATTTTGAAAATGCACACCTTCTTTCTGCATCGCTCTCCTGTCCAAATCAAAACACTAAATATAAATATAGACGACCTGATGCCTTTTCATGCAGTTGTGGAAAGGAGAAGCTGCTTTTCGAAGCTTTCGTATCAAGCTACAGAGTAGAGCAGTAGAGTCACGTTGGACTGAATCTTAACAGTGATCTGTAATTACTGTCAATCATGTATTTAAGCCCCGTACCTGTCTGAAAACACCTGTGATTAGCCAAACTCTGCATCACGGGGTAGAGTTTCTACAGCCTAGAGTCCACAATATTCTATCAAGCACTGCAGCTTTAATGATCTCATGACTCATTTTAAGTGTTCTGACTCCAACATTAAAGACCAGCGCTGTAATTAACCTTGTGGCTTTATCTCTCACATACCTTTACTATTGTTTGTGTCCCCTTAGATAGCGGTGCCATTTCTGGTGGACTAGAAGTGGAGAACGGCGTCTCTCTCCGGCGTTATGACTCTGGTATCGGCGACGACCACACCTCGACTGCTGCGAGCGAGGCAGATCTGTCATCCTCCAGCGTGGCTCATGGTCCAGACGCCATCTCAGAGGCCTTGTCTACACTGTCGTCTGAGGTCAAACCCGCTCTACCTGCTGATTCAAAGGGCAAGAATGTGAAGGACATTTTACGCAGCCTGGTGAGCACTCCAGGTGATGATATCATGGTGGACCCCGGTCTGCTGCCACCAGCGTTTCTGGGAGGAGTGGGCGATGCGGCCAGAGACTCACAGCAGCAGGTCTCATTTGATAGGTGAGGGCATGTTTAAACATAGCTATTACCACTACTTACATTTTGTCTTCATTTTCTGTACCTTGATTGTGGGAAAAAGTTCTCTTCTGTTGACATGGGACACCTGACAGCTTCATCAGTTTGTCAGGAGCACGTATGATGAATATTCCAGTGTTTCTCTTGCGTCACAGTTTCATAGAGTACCACTTATCCCGACGTAGCTGCGGGGAACTTTTGAACGTCAGATTTCGAAGACATGTCAGCTTGGTATCCTCAGAGGAAACTTTGGTGGATCTTGAAAAACATTCTGTAACAGAAACCCCTTTGAATTCTTCGGCTCTTTCCTTCTTACTCCCAGAGTTTTTTCTGTTAGCTTTTGAGGCAGGTCCCGATGCCAAGCAAACTGACTTACAAAGAACCTGTCTTAAGGAAAACAGGAGTCATGTCTGGTATGAAGAGATGGTGAGACAAAGCTGGCAGGAAGCTGTTTCTTTTCACCATGTCACTGATATTTAACGACTTTCTTTTTCATGTCTCCTGCTGCTTGTCTCTTCCTGTCGACCATTTGAAGGGCTGCTCCCCACTTTTGCCATAAGAACTGTGTAATTTGCATTGCCTCTGGGGTAGTGGAGGGGGTGAACAGTCATGCTGGAGCAATGCTTCAAAAGCAAAGTCGGATCCTGAAGCCGCAGACGGGCCCAGGTGAGACAGGATGGTCACTGGTCTGGTTTGCATTTTGAGCGCTGATTCAGAGTGAGACTTTAAGAAACAGCAGAGGGGGAGAGGTTTGTAAAGAGTGGGAGGGAGATGGGAGAAAGGAGAGATTGAAGCCTCTATGGGGGTGATGTCAAGTCAAGGTTCTCATGTATTGAAGAAAACATTTCTTTCTCTTTCTCACAAACACACACAGTCAGACAGTCCGTCCGTCTGCCTACCCCCAACTGTGGGAATTCCAAGGCATCTCTGTGATCGCATGTCTTTATCTGAGGAATGCTTTGTCAGGTCTCAGGGCGCTCCTCATATCAGGGGGATTAGACTGGCTCCTGTCCGCTGAGCACACTCGCTAGAAAGAGAGGAGTCAGGAGAGCTGGAGAACATAGACTAACAGCTCGCTTTGCTGCCTGTGGGAGCCTCTTCATACAAGTTATAGAGCCCAATCAAAGACAGCAAACTTTGTGTCAGCCTCTTTTAAAGATGCCATGAAAGTGGCTGTGACAAATATACACATTGTCGCTGCAAGTAATATCTATGAAATATTTTAAAATTTAATTTAGATTAAAATACTACTTCTTTCAGTACACTGTGTACATTATTAAGTGTTTTATTTATAAAGGTTTGTCTTGAACATGGCTGTTGTGCACAACACAGTCCATAGAAATTTCTCATGTCATGTATGAGGCTACAGCACAAGTTTTACTTCACATCCATCGTTTACTCATGAGTCACAAGGGGTTACTCATTTAATAGTCTTTCACCAGAACACTTTTTTTTTGTGAAAAATGCTGTGACTAACGAGTCCAAAGAGTTATGTCAGCAATTCAGTTGGATGCTTTGATCCTGTGTAAATCTGATATTTAGTATGACTCATGAGTGTTTCACTATTTATTTGAATGTTTTTATTCTCTTAAGATTCTAAATTTAGACATTAGTCATTAATGTGTTAAACATTAGTGTTCCTTCCTCTGTTTTCACATGAGGTTGAAATCTCACCATCATCTGCACTAACGATGTAACCAAGATGGCGACCACTGAGGGTGAGAAGTATCCAGTGTTCCACACTCAACATCTGGGTACTTGCAGTGCCCTGCATTTGGCGCTAATCATCAGTTTGAAAGCACTTACACATCAAGTAATTATAAGAAGCAATGTAAATTGAGAGACAGTTAAAAAAAATAAATACATAAGTTATCACTTGCATATAATTTCAACCTAGACATATAAATTCTGCCTGATGCTATTGCCCCTGGTGAAAACTACCATAATATTCGTATTATCTGGCTTTAAGTCTATATTTACACTCTTATCTTTTTTACTACTCTTTATCAGCTTGCTGTCTCTTGTCCTTACCCTCACTATATCTAAGTACCAAGAATGTAGATGTTGTCCAACTGTATTTATTATCTTGTTGTATTAACTCAATCACTGTTTAGCATCTACCACTGCCCAGTAAGTCTCCCAGTGACACCAGTACAAACCATAGCTGACATTCTACACTGACATCTCCTGCCAAAACATGGCACCTTCCCGCTTGCCCAGAGGGCTGGATTTACGAGGACAATGCATGAAAAAGCTGGGATCTCCAAGATAAAAACTGGGGGTGGGTCAGGGGGTGAAGTATCCCTACTGATTTATTTACTAGTGAAGACCTGCTGGATTTCTCCCATCCATTTCTTAGCAATGCCCCTGTTATGACAGCCAGTCTGCAAATATTTGCTGACACTAACCAGAACTAAACAGTGTCATTGTACAAGCCAGTGATTTAGACTGCATGGTTCAGCAGAATATGTTAGTGTTAGACATTGGGATATACATGGTGCAGTTGTTTGCATTCCTGACAGCAGAGTCTGCATTCATGTGGAAGTTGATGTACAGATGAGTGGTGTTGATGGAGAAGCTTTGTTAATGCACTGCTAAGAAAGAGGTTTAGCATCTTACACACAAATAAAATTAGAGTCACTATTCAACCAATTACTTTGGATATAAGGTTGACCTGCTTTGATACACCTGTATTCAAGTTACTGATGACCCTTCATCAAACATCTACATTTTTGGCAATAACCCTTGAAACATTACATGTCATTAATATAGAAGTGCATCTCATAAAATCACAATAATTTAAACAGTTTAGTTTTCTTATACATATTTGATACAGAACATGTTCTTCAGTTTACTCTGTAAACGTATTTACTAATTTCTAAAATGTTGAATCAGGAAATGTATTATGTGCATGTATTATGTAAGATTATATCCAAACTTGTGGATGACCATGTCTCATATTATTAGAAAAACACAAATAGGGCTTGTTTTGGGGATTGTTCAGAAGCCTGGGAACGCAGAGCACTGGGAACAAGTTCTGCATTAATTTTGTATAAGACAACTAAACTGTTTAAATTTTTAGCACTGCAAAAATATTTTTAGCGTAAGTTAAGAGAATTATATTATATGGAGGAAACAGTTGCGATTTGCATATTTAAATACATAAGCCAGGCTAAATATAGGTCCTAATGGTTAAACTGTAGTACATGTGTACAGTATTATGTTATTTTGGTATTAGTTACCCTTCTCTGTATTGCATTTAAAATGTATACACAGTAGAGACATGCTTGTACACTCAGATATATTCCAACATCCTCATGTAAATACATACAAAAACATCTGAAAAACATTGAAATAATGCTTTTCTGGGACTTTGTAAGCCCCTAGGTCCCAGTTATTCCACTCATAAATCACTGATGTCATCAAGATAATGCCCCTCCCACACTAGCCGTCATCATCCAATCACAACTTGAAGAGACTGTCAGTTGTTGTAGACTTTATTAGAGGTGATTTGAAAGAATAGTGTGTGTGAAAATGTGTGGAAGTGTGTATACCGAATGAATAAAATTTTAAACATTCTCGTGCAGAGAATTTCATGAAAGCAGGGTGAAAGGCAAGATCAAAGCCCTGCTGAGGTTCATACTCCTTCACATGCGGTTAACAGAGAATATTTTTACACAGACACCCCACTGACACTACCTCATTCACACAGTTGTTTACCTAAAATAGCAGGAGATTACTGGAATCTCAGTGTTTACTGCACTTATCCATTGTAGGTTAAAGCCTTTTAAATAATTCAGCTTCAGCCCAGCCTATACACACACAGACACACACTGGCCGGGGCTCATGTTTGTGGGCTCAGTGGGGCCGCTGACGGCTGATTAATCGACTGGGGCGGCCCACTCATGATAAGTGTGGCTAATGACCTGCTGAATAATTCACTGGGCCTTTGCTGGGGAACAGATGGAAGGCCAAATACATACACGGACATGTTCACTGGCAGAGTTCGTACACACTTGCGCACTCATGCATTTATTTGTACACTCATATGCATATATTCAAATATTTATCCAGACTCCACACACCAGGGGGTTCTCTGACTCTGTGTGTCTCTCCCCTGCTGTTGACACCTGGGGTGCTTCATGTCAGCGCCGCCCTTGTCCGCTGATACCACTATCCAGTCCACTCTCTATCTGACCAGAAAAGAAGTTTCCTGATATTTTTATCTCTGGCTATCAATACTGATTTCATTCTATGGTACTGTATCACTCATTACTTTTTTTATGGACTAAATAGTCCAGTTTCTGCCCTTATTATGAGAGAGACAAGACAAGATTCCTAATGAAAATGAATATTTCATTAATATCCCTGTTTACATGCAGCCATGCATACTCAAATGAAAATTTCCTACTGGTGGTAGATCTCTTCTGTGTGTCTTTCATTTCAGTCCTTCTTCAAAAGGTGGTTGGCTGATGTTTAAAAGTTGCTGTGGTTCTCTGCTGTGGTTGGCTTTTCTTTTGGGTAACCATCTCTGCCATAGAGGGTCATGACTTCAGCTGACTGTAAACAAGGGGCTGTGTGTCGCAACCTGCAGTAAAACCCCAGACTGAGATGCATTGTATACATGTCCAAAGGATCCTCCTATATCCAGAATAATATCAGCATGTCCCACATATATCTTATTTGGAAAGTGCTCCATTTGGGGGAGGGGGTTTATTTGTAATGTCCAGATTTATTAAGAATATTAGGGTGCATGTAAACATAGTGAGTGTGAGTTTGTATGTATAACTCTGCAATTGTATTTTAAACACAACTGTCCTGGGACCCTCACGCAGCTCCGTTGTTCCCAAATCATAGATCACTTGACACAAAGGTCAACTGTCAGGGTTTAACATTCACAGTAACTTTTAATAGATTCGATCAGCTGCTTTAAATCATCCGGGAATGGACTTTGATACTGCAGCCAGGTCTCTGTCTGTCTACACCGCAGGGAGTCAGGCCCAGCTCTCCGCCTCTTGTGTGTGGATGCAAGCTCCCACTGACTCTGAGAATATGTAGGAATGTATATATTTCAGTCCTTTTGTCTCCACTACTCAGGGCATATTCAGATTTGTTGCATTTGATGTATGCTTTCATATCTTGCTAAGCCTTCATCGGTTTGTGTTTGTGAGAGGGAGCAGTAGCTGGTGATTAGACCCTGCTTCCCCCTGTGTCAGCACTGATAAGCAGGACCCGACTCTCTTTGATACGGCCAGTGGTCTGTCAGAGCCCCGGTCTAAACTGACAGCTTATCTGCATGCTGCTCTCCTCCCATCTGCTGTTCGCCGGATGGGAATTGAACTCCATTCAGTTGTAGCACTACGGGAAACACTTCCTGTTACTTTACAGGACGGGCATCTAAAGAAGCAGCATTATCGCTACCTCGATAACAAGTGTGTAAAAATGTAATCTAGCTGTCAGTGATTCTGTAGTGACATACTATGACACTTTTGATTCGACGCATTGTATTTTTTGTCAGCATTATTCATGAATTTAATGAAAAATTTGGTTCTGTAATTTTAGTAATAGTGAATATAAAAGTTTTTTTTAAACATAACCTTGTCTGTGAACTGGATCGTAATGATGTTTGGCGTATTTTGAGGACATGTAATTATATATATACAGTATACAGAGAGAGAGTTTTGTAGGTCGTTCCTAAAATCTTGTTTTTTATTGTTTTGGCAAAACTATTGGGAAAATTCCAAACAATACTACTGTTAATATTTGCTTAACATTTTGAAAGGACTGCATTTCAATTACCAAAAGTCAAAACAATGTGGGTTTCAGATGTGTTTTAAGCCAAAATATTGTTTATGGTGCATAACTGTAACTACAAGTATATTGTTACTGTGAATATAAAACATTTCTTTCTTAACCTGTGGTTTGAAATGTTTCCCTTTAAGCCTGGTGTAGACTGACTGACTGACTAACATTATTTTGGTTCTGTTTATATCTTTTATTTGAAATGGATATGGTGTCCTAAACAATTAGCATGTTATCTGAGATGAAATACTGGTGCGGATTGGTTGTAACTGTTCTGAAATATATGGAGCGGCCTTGTAATTACTCCTCCACTGTAACAGAATCATGTTGTTGCAGCCCCGTTGTGAACAAGGAGTGTTGTGAAGAAGTCTTATGAAGGACTAAGTCAGCATTTTTCCCACAAAAGTACTGTCAAGAGAAATAAAAAGATTTGTCTTCTCTCTTTACAGAAGCGTTATTGTTGCACCCAAGAAACCAGGCGTGACACCATCTCCTGGATCTTCCACTCCCATCCCAGCAGCCACTGCAGCCTCTGTGTCTGGTGGGACACCTATCGACAGCGTTGCTGTGGTATCTGCCGCTGATGCCTCCCAGAGCACCTCTGCAGACTCTGCAGCTGGTGAGCGCACACACAAAAACACATGGAAAATGTTCTATGGTTCTATGTGGGCTGTTAAAGGGGTAGCCTTGATATGCCTGCTCTGATGTCCAACACTGTAGTAAGTTATGTTTTAACATTTTACTCCAGTTACCTAAACCAGCGAACAGTGTGAAACAATGAGGTTTACTGTAACACTTAACTATAATCCCCCGTTTAGCATTTTTAAGCCATAAACATATATAAAATCTTTAAAAAATGGCTAATACACTGTTATCTAGTTGTAAGAGTGAATCAGTGTATTTGTCAACAACTATAAGTCGTATAAGTCTGACAGTTGGCCCCCATAATTAGGAGGTGGTTGTATAAACAGAGAATGAGTGACTTATACTAGTGAATATAGTAAAAAAAACAAAAAAAAACAAAGTTAGAATAACACACAAAATGCCTTTAATAGAGAATAAAACATAGTTGAAAATGTACAGCTCTGAAAAACCACTGAAAATGTCCTTGAATCTTTCAGTGATGTTACAATGTGTTTTAAAATACTGTTTTAGAAAAAGTACAAATATGGAAATAATAAAAAAAAAAACCATTACTCACAAAATAAATATAAATCCCCAGAAACAGTTCTATTGTAAGGATAAGTCACCACAAAAACAATAATTATTATCATACCTTTTTCATTGCAGCTCTAACTCCTTTATTTATTGATTCAGCAGAGGCAGTTAATAAAGATCGAAAGGCCAACCTTTTGTGTTGTTTTTGTTTCCCTGCAGCCGTTCATGACGTGTGACTGTATGGATGTTTTTAAGTTTAAGTCTGTATGTGTTTAAGGGGGGAGGGAGTGACAAGAGAAGGATGTTTGAGTGTTTTAGGAGAGGAGGTGTATTTACTGTAAAATTCTGCTACGGAGTGTGTGTGTCTATGCATGTGTGTCTTGTGTGCACATGGATGATAATCACTGGTAAAGCAGTATGCATGGTTTTCTCTGTCAGTGAGCGCCGTTGAGTAAATATGCTCTGTGACTGTGTGTGTGTTTTAGTGGGGCAGCGGGAGGACTAATGGAGATGTTCATTTACTCCTCTTTGTTTGAAGGAGCTACTTCAGCTCGAGAGGGATACTCTCACCAGGCTCACATGGTGCTGTTTAACACCTTAGACTCACATACACACACAGACACACACTCAACGCGCACACACACACACATTCCAGCCCACATTACACCGTCTGTCATTCCTTAAGAGTTATCCCTGCTCGGAGACTGTCCTGGCTGGGAAAACAAGCCCGCTGAAACACCAGAGGAATCCCCCTCCTCCATATTCAGCTGGGCATTAGCTTATTTATGAGCCACAGGGAAGTGAATTTACTGGCAGATCAATCAAAGATGGACTTTGTAGCTTGTGTGCCTCTGTCTCCAGAATGAAGTCGTAAAGCACCTTTTAGTTGTATAATGAAACAGTCACAAAAACAGCTCAGAGGGGTAAATTGCTATGTAATGACTTAATGACTAAAAAACTGTTTAAAAAAAAAAAAAAAGCACCAGGCTTTTCTGTTGTAGATTTCACATGTGCTATGTGACACAGGTGCTAAACTTAAAATATAACTAAGTAATTATAATGCCTTACTTATGGAAGAGTATTGCTGCCAGGCCAGAAAAAGATAAGTGGATTAGCGTCATGATATAACATGAAAAGCTTTTGTGATAACATATTTTCACATTATAGTAACATATTATCATGATATAGTGACTTACAAACCTCTAAGAAGGTTACTTGTTATAATAACAATATAGTATTTATGTTGTTATAACCTGAAACAATTATATTTATATTGTTAAAACATAAAAAGTTTCTTGCTATAACATATATAACGTAAGTTTTTATATGGTAATAATGTGAAAATATCTTGTTCTAATGTGAAAATATGTGGTTATAATGTGAAAATATGTTGTTAAACCATTCAACATTTTGTCCTAACATGAAAAACATATTGTTATAACAAACTTTTCACGTTATACTAATCCATTTTTCTCTTTCTGGCCTGGCAGCAGTACGCTCCCATACTTACTGACTGTTGTGAATTTTTGCTGTATATACATACTTAAACTGTGTAATATATAAAAATAGTCATCCAAAAATGATCACACTGCTTAAATTACGACTACAGTGAAGCGTTCCCAGGCTTTCAGTGCACAGTTTGGGGCTTTCCATTATGAAAACCTTTGAATTGTAAATTGATAAGGAAGACATATTGTGCCTGGAGTACATCATCCACTATCTAACCATAAAATTATACTTGTACCCCCACTTGCCCTATTTGACCATAAATCCCCCCTATTCTATACATTTGAATGGAGACCATTATATTATTTCATATGAGGTATGTTTCCACACTGGTTTATGGTGCTACCTTGGCCGTATAATGTATTGCTCCGTGTGTGTTTTCGTGTCTGCGTGTGTTCAAGGTCTCTGCGTGTGTGCGTAGCGTCCTATTCTTGTCCAACATCCAGACTAATAACAGAGTTCTTTGGTTTCTCCCTGCAGCAGGCGGCCAGGTTCCAGCCAGCGCTAGCTTGCCATCTGTCCCCCCACTCTCCCCTGTGACCCAGCACACAACCCCCAATATGAGGTGATTCATCTTCTTTTCTCTCACTCACACGCACATTCACGCACATACACCATCAGCTTTTTATGCATGTAAGCATACGCAATTAGTTATTTATGCAAACCCGCTAATTTTTGCTTCATCCTAACTCTAATGTTTCCTTGACATAAAAATGTCTACATTTTCTGCTATATTTACACTATTTTCAAAGTGTGTGTTGTCTGGATTACATTCACTAGTATCTCAGAGCGTCTGGAACATGCTCTAGAGAAGGCAGCTCCTCTACTGAGAGAGATCTTTGTGGACTTTGCCCCATTCCTGTCCCGGACCCTGCTTGGTAGCCACGGACAAGAGCTTCTTATCGAGGGCACAAGTGAGTACAGCATCATAAAGACACAACACACATAGACACAGACTGCCCTGCTCGTTCCCACTGTGGGTTTTGAGTGTGAAATTGTCATGAAACAGTTTCACTGTAGCTCCTTAAGTGCTATCCTCATTTAAATGCAATTACTTCTCCAGGCTCTTGTTAATTCAATAGCGTGATGAGTATGCGTTGAGCTGAGAGCTGCTACTCGTGCTGAAGGTTTCCAGGGGGCCAGGTCAGAGGCCAGGCCACTAATAGCAGTGTTTGGGATGTCTGCTGCCACCAAACAAAATGGAAAGTTGATTGATAGCTGCAGGGGGCCTGAAGAGAAGGCAGGGGGAGGTGTGTGTGTGTGTGTTTCTGAGTGTGTGTGCATGTTTGTCTGTGTGCATCTCTGTGTCAAATGAAGAGCAACGGACAGACCAATGGCTACTCTGCCTTCTTTCCGTCTGTGCCCCTGCAACACACTCTGGACGCTCTAGTGGCCCCCTGCCCTCTAAAAGCCCAGAGCTCACCATTAGGGATCAATGGGACATATGCTGGCTAAGTCAACCCTGTAATACAAGGCCCAAATATGTATTAGTTTACAGTAACATCATGTCGGCTCATTAGGCCCATCAATACTATCTGCTCCTTTGCAGATGGCGCGATGTTAGGCAATCCTTGTGTGTTTTTGCGTTAGTGCAAGTAGAGTGAAAAGCCCCGTATTTACACCGGTACTTGCTGTCCAAGTACCGGTGTAAATCATTTAATGACACGGTGAGGGTTGCATCATGGGTCATTTGTAGCATTAAGGTTGCTAGGCTAGCAAGCGATTCTTTAGAGTCAGTCAGCACTGTTAAGTGTTCGGTTAGTTCACTTTCACCTGCAGGAGTTTGTGTAAGGTGTTTTGCTGCCACTGAAGAAATAAAGTGATGACGACTAAACGTCTTAACTGCAGAAATAACTAGAGAGAAAATCTGTCAGACATATAGAGCATGACAATAGAAATTATTCACATTATGCGCTATCGTTCATAATATTTTTTGTCATTTGTGCTTTTTGTATAGAAGTTCCAAATAAAAGAAAATAATCAAATGTGATGTGTATGGTATGTTAAATATTACAATATGGTCATTTTAAACCATATTGTAATTGAATTTACAGAACAATTACTGTATTGTGATATATACCTTACAGACAATGTGATTTATGATTTGTGTTTTTGGCAATGTCACATTTTACCCTTACTTACGGTCATAGATAATGAGCTCAGGAAAGCAATGTAAAAACTGTGAACTGTCAGAGAAAATGATTCAGAGAGGATTGAGAGTGATTCCTGGTTTTAACAATGCAATTTTTTTTATGGGGCATAGTTAGGAAAATATGGACGTAATGTTTTGTTTTTACTTCATCAATGAGCAAATTTGTTTTGTGCCTCTTCTAGTTATTGTCCAAATACTGCAATAATATCTTTCTAAAAAGATTTAGTCAAATAAGTAAAATCTGTATCAGATCACCCAACCCTATGTACAAGTGCAGAGAATGCTTCATGATACAACTGACACAAATATTTTCCAATTTGTTTTATTGTCTGAATTAATCCACGTTTCTCTTTCCAGGCCTGGTGTGTATGAAGTCCAGCAGCTCAGTGGTGGAGCTGGTCATGCTTTTGTGTTCACAGGCAAGTATGGCATCTTTATCTCTTCTCATACCTGTCGTCTGCTTTTCCACCAATCTGATTTATCACGCTCACCTTGAGTGCATTAAATCCACGGCCCATAGTGGACAGTGAGCCATCTAGTGCCTTATCTTTCGTCCACACTACCTCGGCTGCCTCCACCACATTCACCCTGTCCATGAGTGAGGGCAGAGAAACTGGAGAGAAGGCATCTTTGGCTGCAAATATTGGTTTGAGGGTCAAGGGTGGCCGACCTGTCCGTGTCACCTCTGACCTGTATATCGGCCCTTGTGGCTTGGGCCAAACTGATGAGGAGGGATAATGTAGATTTGATGGTGCGTTGCATTGATTGTCCCTCTCTTCTCTGTTGTCTTGTGGGTGTTTTGTTGCCAAGTTTATTTAGCTGCTGCCGGATTCATGAATACTAATTCAGGGATCATAAGCAGGCGTGGGCAGATCAATGATCGTGGATGTCAATAGATCACTGCAGGATGGCTGAGTAGCATTAAGAAACACAAAGCTACGCTAGGCTGTTTAGTTACTGCATGTGGGCAAAAAGGCACAGTGCATTTGACATTTATATGTTCACCAAGACGACTGCTCTGGTAAAGAATATGTGTTTACTTTTACTAGTTAATATATAGACTGGGGACTTTCATGAAGCGACTTTACCAAATTAGCTAGGCTTATTCCAGTTAGTCTGACTCACTGTTAGCTGATTTGGTTCCAGAAAGCAAATGAATGCTGGGAAACTAGTTTTATGTTTAGAAATGGCATAAGTTGCCAGAGTAACTGAGCTTGAATTATATTGAATTTGCTTTATGGAACTGAATCATCTGACAAGAAGTGACGTAAAACCTGGAATTATTTTTCCCTCATGTTTTCTTATTCATGACCCAACCTCCCATAAAAAACTAAAATGCCAGGTACGGACTGACCTGTGGATTTGGAGAAACGTTACACCCCTAAAAAATTCTAAAACGAAAAATAGCGAGTATTTGCTCCTTTAACATAAAAATATGGAGTAAAAGTCTGTAATGTGTATAAGTTCTGTGGTGTCACTTTATATTAAGATCCTTGCGTTAATTAATATATAATAAGGCCCTCATAAGTCCTTATAAGATGCTATTAACATTATTATGCGTTAATAAGACTATAGCCTTGTAGCAGTTACTGTCAGATCAGAAGACATTTATTGGCACTTTGTTTTTTGGTTTGTTGTACTGTGAGAAAGAGCAGTCTTCTCTGTCTGGACTTGACCATCATTCATCTCGTATGACCAGTGTATTTATTGTGAACAGAATCTCTTATTTTTATAGTGTAACAAACACAGGGCTGTTGCATTCATATATACACACACCCAGTGACAAGGACAACAGATAATAACTCCCCTCTTGCCCTGTTTGTTTGCATCTTTTCCATTTAAAGCACCTCATAAAAAAACAAAGATCTCCAATAATACAAAAACACATCTGATTAATGATACCTCTCACCGCTGCGCTCGGCTTTTTTATCAGCTTTATTTTCTAAAGAAATAGTGCCTGTCATCTGGCTTTCTTTCTTCCACCTTCTCCCCCTTTTAACCCCTATACCCTATTTGGTTCCCATTATTCACTTCACTTCTTCTCTAAAAAGGTAATACAGTCAGATTACACATCTGTTTGGATGTCAGTGGCTGTGCATAGATTCAGGCTAGTGGGACACAGGGAGGGAATATGAGCCCTTTAATGTCCAGAGACGAAGGAATAGCAGGAGTGAAAACTAGATAGAAAACCAAAGAGAAGAGAATGACAGGCTCTAATGCACCTATTTGTCATATCTGTCAGGGTGTTGTTTAATGCTAATCTAATCAAAGGCAGAATCTCTGTGATTGCTCCGCTGCACAGCTCATGCCTCGATTCCCCCTTTGGTCCCCAGCCCAAGCTATTTCTTCCTTTCTCGTAGCTCCAAACTACCCCACCCAATTTCCACGACACACACACTCCTGCACACACACTCGCTCCTTTCAGCGAGAGCACCAGGGATTGGCCAGCATAGTGTTGATTGCTTCAATAAATCATCCAACCAAATTCTCTCACAGCTAATGCAAATGTAATTTTATTGTTGTGTAAAGGGGGGAAAGGAGGGGGAGGAGGGGAAGGGGCAATACGCCGCTTTTCACTGGGGAACAGGAGAAAACGGACAGACTTTCCTCTGGGCTAAATTACAATGTATAATTATTTGTGTGTTTGTTCTCCTTGTGAGGCAGTGAGAGTGAGCCAGTGCCATGATTGATGACATTATTTAGCTAAAGTTTGTCGGGCCCTCTGGCACAGGAAGCTCTCTGTTCTCTGACAGGAAGTGCCTCCGCGGCCATGGTGTGACTCCTTCCTGCCTTCTCGCCAAGCACCGGAGGGAATAGATGGAGATGATTTTGATTGATTTTTCTCCCCACCAGCCCCACACCCCTTCATAGAAGATGCGATGCGATACCATCTCTGTGAAATTTTAATTAATTTCCCGTGCTTTGAGATGGAGTGGAGCCAGGGTTAAGGGTCAGGAGGCTAGGGACCGCAGAGCAGTTTTTAATCAGGGATCCTATGAAAGTTGCATTGGCGGCAACATCAGCTTGGCATTGAGGAGGGGATTGTAAACCGCTGTTTGATAGTGCCCCGTTTCTACACAGCCACAACAGCGCTCCCAATTAAAGGACCATTTTGATCAGACATTAACTGCTGGGGTGGCACGTTGCCTTGTTCTCGGCCGTAATATTGATCCTTTTTGGACCGCTGAATATACAAAGTTAGGATTAATGATCATAGACTGAAGCTATAACAGAGCGCCGTTGTAAAAAAGTGGGTCCATTTACTTAATGTGCACCTGCATTGTAATCAATTACACATTTACTTAGCATGAAACAAGGAATATTTATAGTTATTCAGCCAATCAAAATGATAATGTGTCTGTTTAGAATTGTTGCATTTAGTTGATTAATTCACTAGTCAATCAAAAGTAAATTTATCGGCCACCGTTTCCATAATCAATCAATGTATATTTTTAATGGGACAACTGCCAAAATTCTGCAGCTTGTATAAGCTTATTTTGTGTAAGGATACTCAATACTGTGTCATATGTGATAGTAGTAAAGTGGAGCAGGATGAATACATGTAATTCAATAATTTGAGTTAAATATAATAGAATTCAAACTTTAACTCTTTAGTGGCTATTTAGCTATTTATCTCAGTCGAGGGGTGTTTTCAAGTTTACATTTTCACATTACATTGGAATTATCATTTAATGAATAGTCAATGTTTTTCTTTTACTT
>JAPQRN010000001.1:2149801-2173654 GCA_037367275.1 Coranthus polyacanthus
GAGGCACAAGCGTTGAAAATACATTTCGTTCAAACACTTAAGTTTCAATTGTTCCTTTGCAGGTTTTTAAATTTTTTATCTTAGGGTACTGTATTTGCAATCCTTGTCGTCAAAATCTATCCCTCTCCATTCACATACAGCCCATCAACTTCCTAACATTTAAATGTCATTTCCTATGGTGTGTTTTTGTGCAGGAATGGCAGAACTCTATCCAGAAGAACGCAGGTCTAGCCTTCATCGAGTTGGTCAACGAAGGCAGGTATGTAATGCTCACCTCCTTAGTGCCGTCCTCCCTCTTTGCAGCAGTTGCATGTTCATTATCTTTCCAACCTCGAGCCATCACCATCCTTGGACCACAACACAGTCTCTCAGGCCCCAAACATCCCTAAGGCCGTCATGATGGTGTGGCAATTGAGGTTTCTGGACAATGATCAATGATTGGTGTGTTAAAGAGAAAATGGGGAGAGTGAGGGTGGAGGACCCTTGAGTTCAAGGCACCATTCAATACCTGCTGATCCCACAGGGATTTGGGAAAAGGAGAGAGGTTTGGCACGGTTTTCCTCTGTGACGTTTTGGAAATTTCTCATCCTTCTGTCAGTTGATGTGTTTCTAGTTGATCTTTTATCTGCTCTTCTGTCATCCTGTCTTTGCGTACTATTTCTTGTTTTTCACTTGTCCCCTTTCATGAGCTTGTATCAACACATTATGTAAAAACACCACAATATCTAATAACACAACAAAATTTAGTGAACATTCACTTCATTATGTAATAACACCCACATTTTGAAATAATAAACGGCTTGAATGCAACATGTAATAAATTTCAGATGGGACATGTATTCACACCGTTTGGCTAATCAGTGGGTTTATTTATCGCAAGTCATATCGTCCTCGCAACATTCAACGATGTTATCACATGTCACAGATTTTCCCCACATTGTTGATCATAAAAAAGTGCAACTCCCATATTGTTGTATTGTAATAACCACAACAATTGTACTAAATTATCCCAAAATTGTGTTAAAGCTGTGTATCGAAAAATGTGACAGATTACAAAATGCAGCAAGTGAAAATTCTGACATTTTGTCAAGTTTTTTCAAAATGCTCTGTTTTTACATAACGCGTATGTGACTCTTATTCCTGCTTGAGTTCCTCTTTGTCTTAGATTAATTTCACATGTAGAGGACCACACTTTCCATTATTGATTCCGGCTTTTAGAATAGACAAAGGCCAATCCACAGTAATGATAATGAGACTAGTGATGTAGTTCTCTGGGTTTTTGTGGAAGACAGGGTTTGTAATTCACTTTAAAGAGGTGACTCTTATGCAAACATACCTCATGTCAGTCAGGGTTACTAGTAAAAGCACGGTGATTTGTAGTGAACACAAATGTACATACGATATATGTGCAAAACAGAAGTTTGGTCTGTCTTTTAGTTTCAGTCGAACAGTCATGGTTTATTTTTATTTCTGTCAGTCTGCTTAAAATTCATCCTATAGAGCTAGATAAAATGGCATTTCATCTCATGTCTCCATAATATGCTGAGAGAAGACATGCACAGCAATCTCTTTTAAAAATTCTGTAAGTCTGTTTGTCCATATTTACAGTCTACGAGTGCAGAGCGCCATAAAGAAGAGCAGTGCTTGGGTTATTGATAGCAGGGTCTGGACAGGGCCAGAGAGGCTACAGAGGCCCCTGCACCTCCGCTCCCCCGCTGCCCTGCGCTGAAACAGCAGGCTTAGGTTACAGTCATCCCCTGGCCTCTAAAACCCCAACCCTGCAGTCAGTCCCAGCCTGCCCCCCCCCCCTCCAATCCCTCCTCTCTGGCCCCTGGTCTGTTATTGTTCCACTTTGCACAGTCCTGACCTTTAGTGCTGTAGCGTGGTTCCTTCGACCTGCACATACACAACATGCATGTTTCATTAACACTGATAAGAGGAGAGAGGGAGGTAGACTACATATGTAGCAACATGGGCAGAGATCCTACGTCTTGTCAGATGCATATCATTAACAAATCAATTAGCACCTGCACCCCAGTGAAAGGATGGTCTGGTTTGGTCTTGTTTCCAAATTAGATTTTCTGCTCATTTTGCATGGTTCTTTTTTACCATTTTCTGGATATTACATGGCTGTTCCATATCTAGATTGCCAGATCTCATTGTGTCAAACAGATGTTTTAAATGCCCTAAAGCTCAAGTTTTATGATTTCCAAGAATCTGTGTGAAGTATTCATCAAATAGTCACTGTGATTACAATTTTTCAATACGACGTGTAAATAACTTTATTTCAGTGTGCTGATGCTGTCCGTCCTTCACACACAGGCTGCTGAGTCACACCATGAAGGACCACCTGGTTCGTGTGGCTAATGAAGCTGAATTTATCCTCAGCCGACAGAGGGCTGAAGACATTCATAAACATGCAGAGTTTGAGGTAAGATGCTGTACAGTTTTAGTTATTCATGCACACGTACACAAGTGTAGCAGACACATAGTGCTTATTGATGTCATTTTATGTCAGAATATTGAGCAGAAATGCATAAGCTGTGTAAAAAAACTTAAAAGTGAAGATGTCAGAATATTGAGTGCAGTGGTTGGATGTAACATTTACTCAAGTACTGTACTAAGTATGAAATTGATATACTTACACTGTTCTAGAGTATTTTACTGCAATACATTTGTTTGACAGCTTTAGTTATGTTTCAGATTAAAATTTTTCATCCTCTTCCTTGTCCAGTGAAAACCACATGTCTCCAAATGTGTTGATTTTTTTTTATGCTTTAGAAACCTCTTGCATTCACTAGAAAATGCGTTATCACAAAACTGAAAACAGGCCTGTTTTTCTGAGCTCATTAGAAGTTGACTTCTTACACATACTGTACGTGGTTCTCACACACAAACATACAATGATTTAATAGAATGTGATGAATTGCTGTAGATTAAACTACCCAACAAAACAATAAAATAGTTCAAATGAGCTCAACCTTAAACATGTACAGCAGTAAAATGCAACATACACATTAATGCAGCAGTAAAATGAATCCAAAAACAACACATATAAGAGTGGCCATTCTACTGCACGAGTACTTTTACTTTTATAGCACACTTTTACTTAAGTAACACATCTGAGTACTTATTTCTTTCCTTCTTTCTTATACATTTGAGTCTTTAATTAATAGCTTAAAAATGGGGACGTAATAAGATGAACCTGCTATAATATTCCCAACCCAAAGGTGTCTCTGTGTAAGAGCCTCGGGAGCTTTGAGCTTGGTCTGATACTGCTTTGATAGAAATGGTTCATAGCTTGATATTTTTATGCTCTGTCAGTGAATATGTAATGAAAACAAGGATGTGGTAACAGTCAGTGAGAACATAGAGTAGCTGATCCAAACGCTACTTCTGACTTGTCCATCAAGTTTCCAGATGTCACAGCAAACCTCGAGGATAAATGTTTACTTTTCAAACATAACCCTGTGCTAATCATGAACACACACACACACACACACACACACACACACACACACAGACAGACTCACACACATACACAGACTCACACACATTGAAGTAGTTTGAGGCTGCAGATCATGCTTGGCATATATCACTAACCAAACATTGTGTAGTGTTAATTTATCCCTGTGCCTCTCAGCGTAACTGCATGCTTGAACCTGAAATGTAACTTCTCCCCCTCCTCTTCCTACCAGTTCTCAACACAAACGTTGCCATTCACGTGTAGCTCCCGGGCCAAGTCTGTCCTGACCCATGGGCAGCCTTCGTTGCCCGTTCCCCAGTCCAACTCTGCTCTACTCCTTCTCTCTGCTTTCTAGATCGCACCAAAATCATTTCCTGTCCTGCTGAGATCCTGTCCATTATACTCCCGTTGGGGGTGTATTTTGCCAGTGACAGGAATATGGCATCCTCCCCTCTCTCGTGTCCCTCCTTCTCTCATTTCTTAGGAACCTGCCAGCACTAAAAGCTGTAGACAGACCTGAGAGGTGCTGGACTAAAAGGCAAACTGTGTGTAAACCTACCACCTCCACCCCCCACCCCACCACAGGCCTCAGCCCTCAGCCCCCACTTTGCAGTAAAATGTGATGCTTTTTTTAAGGTTCAAGGAAGGGTCTCTCTTACATTTGTAAAATCCCTCAAGAGTATTGAAAGTCAGTCAGAGGGTTTGGGGCACAACTCTTACACATCACAGTTTTTTTTTTTCTCGGAGTGTTATGTTTTGCTGCCTGTCTTGGGTAGGCTGCAGTTCTGTGTGATTGACATCCTAGTTTTGTAAACCCTTATTGATCAGTTTGCTTCAGTTGTCTGTCATTTGAACAACACTATCTGTTTTGACAACATGATGTGACCATCTAATTATGATGTGATTTAGACTTGGAGCTGAGCACCACATTTAGTACTTTAATGGCACCAACCTACTTGGTTATATTCAGTACTGTCCATTATTGAAAAGTGCCTTGTCATTTGGTTCCAAAGTAAATCTGCCTGTACCAAGCTCTTATAATGCTGGTTATTGGCTGTCTAACATAACGTTACACAAAACCCGTAAACATTTCCGCCTCAGTTACTTCTTATAATAACATGAAAGATCTCCAATGTTGTGTTTTCGCCTATGCCTCTGCAAAGCATCTGTGCATCTACAACATCTACAACATCTACAGCCACCAGCAGCTGAGTTACCGTAGTGAGGGAATGCGAACTCTTCTAAGATAATTGACTCTATTTCTAAAGACACACTATAAATGGACTTAAATGCACTAGCCTAGCAACATTAATGCTGAAAACTAACCTTGAAGCAACGCTCTGTAAAATACCTTGTTTACGTTGGCACTGGGCCCATTTAAAATGAATATTGGTCAAGTAGGAAGGTTTGGACTGTGCTCTTATTCACAACATGAAGCAATGAAGCTGCATTGTATTATCCAGTCAGTACAAACACACACATGTATTAATATTATCATAATAGACAATGTCAAATTGTGGTAAATAGGTTTATTTTTTATGTTGTGAAACTGTTTTGAGTGGAAAAATGGCAGCGTACTGAAACATAAAACTAGAGTTGAAACAGACGACTTAAGTTAAGCCACAATGTGGTAAATATGTTTTTTGGTTTGAATCTGCTTTGAGTGTGTAAAAATGCCAAGGAGCTGAAAAATAAAACTAAAGATTTGTACTGTAATGTGTAATGTAATTTTCTGTTTTTGTTAAAATGGATTTACAGAATTGGCATTGAAAAAAGTATTGTTCAGGCATCTGTGGTATCAAAGCCAAGCTGTAGCAGACTTTACAGTATATGCGATTAGATGTACAGATACACAGCATTTTTTCTTAACAAATATTGCATGCATGTGCTGCCATGTCCTGTTAGGCAGCTGTCATTAACTGATGCCACAATAGCACAAGGACAAGTATGTTGCCAGTCTGGCAGACAGACAGACAGACTTGGCAGCTGGTCTGCACACGACAGCTTCAAACAATCCTGCTCTGCTTTGGCCTGTTTCTGTGGCTTCAGGCCACATGCTCTGTGTGTAACCATGTCACTATCCCTCCTCAATTTCTCAAATGAGCTGATTCCTAACCTGGCAAACAGGAGTTTGGCTAGACGTTGAAAGGTTGCCTTTTCATAGTTCTCCAAACCTGTGTAATTATTGTTGTGGAAAACACCGTCATGTCCTTCATAACTCTGTAGTTATGTAGATGGTGGTAAGAGAGTAGAAGACAAGCATCCAAGGACAAGATTTGTATTTTACTGTTATTAAGTGTTAGCTGCTTTGGTCTGCCAGACTCTCAAATCCCCCCCTTCTTACTACAGTCATTTTTTAGAATATACTGTACAGGCTGGACTTTAAGTTATCTTTATTTCAAAATTTTATGAGTCTGTATTTGATGAATATTTTGCGCAGTGCTTGTTCCCAGATGAAGAAACTGAAGTCAGTTTTGTGACCTGATACTGGATTGACTGTAGAAATACAACTAATGAAAAGCTATAACTTTCTCTTAGTTGTATTTTCTTGGTGTCATTTTGAAAGTTACTCTACCTTTGCAATCTTCCTAAATCAGATATCCACCATTGTTTGTCCCAAACTGTGTTTCACAATTGAATTTCCCCCTTAAATGCAGTTGCTCCTCAGTGACCTCTGAGAAGAAGTGAACCCCTGATAAGTCTTGCTCTGATATTGCTGTATTGATTTTTGCCTCCATACAAGCTCTGCTTGAGCCTGCTCCAGCCAACGGTTTCATTTTGCACTGCCACAATAAAAATAACAGGCCAATGAAACATCCCCCCTGAGGGTGGGGGTGGAGGGTTTTCAAATCATTTTCAGCAATGTCCCAGTTTTTTAAGTGGTGTTCTTGTGTATTGTGTTGCGGTGACACTATAGGTTGGATATTGTTTTGTGAGAAATAAGCCAAAATGAGTCACTTTGGCTGTTATTGTGTAACAGTAGAAGTGGGATAGGCTGCTAAGTCATCATTACCACAGTTTGATCATTTTACTTTCCTATTGTACATACAAGAACTCCTGTTTTAGTTAACCAGAAGCTTCAAATGCCAACCAAGACAACAGAAACCAAGATTATTCAATCCATAAAAACAAATTTATGTTTGCTCCTTGTCAGAGTTCATATCCTTGAGACGGCAGTGATAGAGGAGCCTTTTGATTTAGATACCCGTTTGCTTCTGAGACATAACATATGCTTTTTCTCTCTCACTGTGTCTTTCTCTTTCTCACTCACACTCTCACTCGCTCTCTGCGGGACAGAATTGAGTTATCTTTGGCCCTGAGAGTAAGTTATTACAGTGAGCTTAGGGTGAAACAGAGATGAAGATAACTAGGAGGAAATCCAATTACCTTTTAGGGTTCTCTATCTAATAGGATCCTTAATGTGAAGGAGATCTGCAGATCGGATGCTGCTGCCCAGCACAGCAAATGATAGACTCTGATATCTTTTAGAGTAGAGTAGGAAGGTAAGAGAAGGCTGAGACTGAACGGAGGAGAGAGAAATCGAACTCCCTTCTTTTTATGGGGCTGTTCATTAGGGATGAAATGTGGTGAGCTCAGGGGCACAAGGGCAGATAAGAAGGTCCAGATAGGGAAGAGTGAGCAAGACCCACATCATTTTTATTCTTCTTTACCCTTCTTTTTCACTCAATAGTTTTCTTTTTTTACCCCCCCCCCCTCCTGATTCATCCTGTGCTTTTATAGGGTGTAATTGAATTGACGGTCTGAGAGAGCCTGTGAAAGCCAGACGGTAGCAGCTAATTAGTGCTTGGCGTCATTGTCTTTCCACTGCTGAGCTTGTAAAACGATCTGGTCCTTCTCTCTGCGTTAATGACATTAACATTGAGCTTATGCTCATTATGTTCCATTATCATAGTGCTAGTCTCTAGAAATCTGTGCATCACAGACCATCAGTCACAGCTGACCATCACTGTGGGAGCATAGTAAGCCTGAGTAATAAACTGAATATACTCAGTGTATCGTGACTCGTACTCTGTTTGATGTAGTAAACGACTATATTGCAAATATTGAGTACAAATTGTGATGTAATTTTTGAAGCCGGTGGCATGAGACTTGATATGGCGTTTCGCTTTCCTCATGCTCTCCTATGACTGTCTCCTTAGACTCACATTCATTTTAAATGGTACCAGTGTAAATACAGTATTGCGTTGCATTATAGCTTGTTTGAAGCATTAATGTTGTTAGGTTAACAATAGTATTTAAGTCAGTTTAGAATGATTCTTTAGAGTCTACCAGCAAACAAAGCTGCTGGAGTTTTTGTAACGTGTTTCCCTGACACTATAAAGTCAGGGCTTTCGTAACATCTTGAGTGGCTTTGTTTACAACTGAAAATTTAACTCGCTTCAAAAAAATATTGATATAATATATTGTATATCACCATTCAGGCAAAATACATAGAGATTAGAACTGCACTTTTTTTTCAACTCAAATATACAAACCTAAACTAGTATAAAAACTATGAAAAACTGTCCAAAATATCACCATCCATACACTGCACCTTTTAAACTGCATCCTTTAGCGAGTATATAATTGAACAGGCTGACACTCGAGTAATTATGCAGCTCTAATAGAGATATGAGTTTTTTTTGTCCATATCGTCAGCTCTGGAGCATAGACAAGGATGCAGTGTAATATCTTTGGCTGGCTCAGATTAGATATAACTCACAGGCAGATCAGTTCAGTGATTACATAAAAATTTCTTCAAGATGATCGTTTTTATTGCTAAACAGAAGCAATCTGCTGAGCAAAGAGTAATCAAATGCAGACAGGCTTGAGCCAGAAAACCACAAGTCCCAAAGGCTATTTACACCACATCATTTCCAGCACTCGACTGATAGCTGCCACCAACTGTAGCATGCTGTCATGTAGTTGTCGAAACAGTAATGTATGTCAGCATGGCTTGATGTCTGAGCACCTAATTATTGGCAAATCTGCTGTCAGAAGAGGAAAAAAACCCCAATGTGTCGTTTTTTTGTGATAGTGTGATGAGGAGAACTATTGTGATTCAAAATCAAGCACTTGTGGAAGGAATTTCACACAGGAGTTAAAAGAAAATCAGTCTCCGCAAGAATGTACTTTTTTCTATTAATACAAATGCTGATGCTGTTTTATTGTCAAAAATATATAGTATGGTGAAAAGATAAGCTTATCTATTTGCTGTAGAACGTGGACTGTTTCACACAAGACACTCAAGATAGAACAGAAGAAGTGGGCTACAGATGAAGGTTGGGGAACAGTAGTGTTAGTCCTGGTGTCTTGTCAGCGTAATGAAGTCCCCAGGTAGCTCCTCTGCAGTTCCCATCATTATGTGTGACCAGCTAACCCCGAAATATATATGACTCTACTGCACAGTTCCCTTTGTTTCACTCTGACACAGTCTTTTTAGTCACAAGGAAAGAGTCCTTTTGATTGTCTCTCTGTGTACAGCTGAAGGTTAGCTTCATGTTATGAATAAAAATTTCCATGTTGTAGTGATTTACTACTTGAAGCAAAGCAGAACAGTGCTGGTTACACACTTGGTAAAAAGAGAGAAAATTCAGTTTTTATATTTCTTTAAGGGTTGCTGATCAATTAAAAAGAATGAATTTGAAAAAAACCCCAACAACAATAGCACGGTTTGCTGTGATTATCTGCGATTAATCGTTTTTTTTCTTCTTATGACCGAAGTTTGTAATGTATATTTTAATGTAAATTCACAGAATAAAAGTAGAATAAGCAAAGGAATAAACAGGAAGTATATTTAAATCCAAAAACCTATTGTTTTGTAGCATGTTTTTAACGTTGAACTTGGATTGTCTCCTGTTAGTTACAGATTTCCAGTAAAATCATTAAGGCCACAAAACTGAAAGGCTTGAAAGACATATATGTCTTATACGAACTAACACAAATACTAACAAAACACATGCCTATATTATATTAAAGTGCCATATAAATTTCCAAACCATGAAAAACATTCAAATTAGATATCGAGGCAAGGCAATCATTTCTTATATGCACTATTATAAATGATATTTAAAATGTTCAAATACTAGTTTAATTTAACAAAGCTTTATAATAGAGCAGCAAATACGAAAAAAACAAGAAAAGATTCTGCTGAGAGTTCAGAATGAATCTCTTTACATTCAGCCAGTTACTGAGACAGACAAAACATGGCTTAATTGCATACATTTTTTACCACATTGAATATTTCAAATTAATCACAAAGATGTATGAGTTTATTTTCACAACACTCATTCTTTGTTGTTTCTAGATATTTGTTTTGCACATCCAACATAAGCTCGTTGCCACTACTACCCTGTGTTCATAATTTCTGGCAGCATCCATTCCAGGGCATGTATTTTTCATTTGGTCATGTCCTTCCTTCATTTGACTATTTTTCACCTCCATACGACAGTTTAACACGTATGATTTTTCACGTGGCATGACCTTGAAGCTGAGCTGAAGTTATTGTGCAAAGATGGCAACAGTGCAGACTGATGTGACGAGAGGAGGGCGCGGTTTTGCAGCGACGAGAGATTTCTGGGCAGAAGAGATGAAGAGGCTGCCAGCCGAGTATGGTGACCAGTCCATTAAAGATCAGCCACAGACAGTGTGAGGGGAGGAGCAGGGGGATAGACGAGGAGGAGGAGGAGGAGGAGGAGGAGGAGGAGGAGGAGAGAGAGATACTTTGATAAGTGTTGCGCCTGCGTTAACCTTGATGGCTGCTTGCAATGGGCCGATGCCAGCAGCAGGGATCAGTTTCAACTGGATTAGATTATTTTTTTTCCTCCTGAGCTCCAAGAGAAGAAAAAAAATCAATACTTGGGAACCCAGCATGACAGGGGCATCATTTCAGAATTGAAGTCGCTGTCAGGCATTGTCATTTGGTGACTTTTGTTCGCCATTGTACTTTTAAGCCCTCATTTTTCTCCCCCTCCTCTTCCTTTCACTCGTTTCTTCCCGAGCCCATTGTCTGAATTCCCCTGGTGACATTTTATGTTGCAATTTGAAAACTCGAGGGCAAGAGATCAAGTGCAAGAGAATCTCTTTGAAACCAATTGGTGGACTGGTTCAGCATCTAGTTTTGTTTAGCGACCCCCCATTCTCCTTTCTCATTTCATCCTCTTGTCTCCCTAGACCTCCATTGTGTTCCAGGAGGAATTTATTTGTAGAATATTTGCATTCTCTGATACCAGACAAGGACAAGCCTGATGTCTCGCCTTCCTCTGGACAGTTTCTTTGCCCGTTTGTAAATGAAACCCACTGGGAGTGCTTGTCGACGGATGTGAGAAATTGGAGATTCTCTCCGAGCGATAGCCCGGCCTTGGGAGAGCGCGCAGCCCTGATGTGCCACCAATGTCAAGAGATTGCAAATCAAGCGCTTTAATAACATCTCTGCTGGTTTTTGTTTCTTCCTCCCTGTTCTCCGACAGAACCTCGAGACCCTGGTTTTGTCAGTCGGCGTGTTGAAGGCTCACTGTGGCATGGCAACACCACTAGACCTTTCTCTGTCACTCTAATTGATAAACATAGGGCTGATATCTTGTAATGAGCCTCCATTCTCCAGCCTATTATACTGGTTAACCCTCTCAACCCTCAGAGGGAGATGAGGAGGGGAGTCAAGCTATCATCTGACAACAACTACAGCATTTAGATAAGGCTGACACTGTTACAACACCACTACTCCTCTCCTTGCTCTCCCTGTTTATTGTTTGTAGGATCAGCATGGCAAAAACATGAGCAGAGATAACCACGGCAGCAATTATTAGCGTCAGAGAGCTTGCTCATTTGTAATTAAAATGCACATCTTTCAGTGCTTTGTCTCTGTGTTCCATTTGCCTTTTTCTGTGATTATGGAATTTTAGAAATGATTACTGTTCTTTCCACTCCCCAGTCTTCTCCAGCCAACCCACTTCCTCCCCAAACTCTAACACACATCCACGGTTATTTATTTGAACTGTGGATGAATTGTGGGAGACACGACTCAGTGTAATTGACTCGATTAATGCCAGCCATTATCATTTTGTCTTCACCAAGCTGTCTCCTCCGGCAGAGCAGAGCACCCACGCCGGCCCGACCCTGTCAGCCAGGCCATGTAATGGAAGGTGCTGCCCATGATTACAGTGTCGCAAGTCATAACGGTCTCACTGCCAGCAAGTTGTGTCCTGGTGGCTGTCTGGATAGGAAGCTAACAGCACAGTCAGCCGTCTCCCTGTTCCTCAGCTGGACTCCTTTAACTTTGTAAATGCAAGTGCTTGTCTCAGAGCGTCTTTTTATGGTTGTTTTCTTGTCAAAATGTGCACACTGACTGCTTCAGTCACTCCAGAAAAGCCATGTTTCTAATTGCAAACAGGAACAGATACTTTTAATTTAGCTCGTATGTTTCCTCAACATTCCTTGAAAAGAAAGGACAGTTTGTTTGAAAATGCCCAAAATGCCACTTTTTTAGTTTTTTTTCAGTCCTTTATCCTGTCAGTGGACAGGGATGAAAGTGAATGCAGGATGGTGCCAAAGGGGAAGATTTAGTTATTCGCCATAACCTTCATAATAACATAACATAATAAGTCCTTCATAATGCCCCGGCATGTTCTCTGACTTCACATCAATGGAATGACACCAGGAATTAACAGTGACTTGTCTTTTCCACTTACTAGCAAACCCACCTTTGGGTTTTAATGGCACTACTTATGTGTTCAGCTTTTTTGGTTGTTATTTTAGGGGTGAGTCTGTGAATTTGGCCTTTTCTCCTGCAGTCGACTTTGGCTTTGGATATGAGAAAAGCCCATTACGGCATGGAGGGTTTGGGTGTTTGGGCAGGCTCAACACACAGGTGATGAAGTGTTTGTTTATGGTTATGAGTTTGAACACAGCGCTGTTGATTAGTACTGCAGACTTTACATGTTTCAGACGGGGGTAGATGGAAACGGACCCTTTATAGGCCTGCTACTTATCGGGTTAAAGGAAGGATATCCACCTAACCATTTCTTTAAAGATTATTACTGTAATCATTAATAAAATGTGTCAGTTTTTGAAAAATGTTCTTGTGGTTTCCTATATTAGCATATAGATTTTTGTATAGTATAACATCTTTTTTTGGGGACAGAAGTGACCATATTTGGACAAAACCACACTCCTAACTACAAACTGTTATGTACACACTAATTAGCAGACTGTCAAACCATATCGTGCAATACTGAATTAATGTTAACATTAGCTAATATAAGTCATTGTAACAGGCTGTAATTAAGTGCCAGAAAACATCACTGAATGTTTGTCTTGTTAGTGTAACTTCTTATGACAGTGGAGCTGTCTGTCAGGAAAAAAAATGTTTTATTCAATAAACAGAATCTTTGCAAACTATTGATCACACCTGTCAATCAAAGCCCACTCGGCAGACATCAGAGCCTTTTGTTATCCTTCAATCTTCATAGAGAAAACATTTACAAATGACCGCCAGTAGACTTATTAGAAGGTTTTAATAAAGCAAATGAGACCATCATGACTGAATAAAAAAAATTGCTGTTTTTTAAATGGGAGTCAATTGGTGCCAGGATTTTAGAGGCAGCATCTAGCATCCATCAGTGCTGTTGGACTTGAAGGTATTTCCACATTGGCTTCAATTTCAAGGTTGTCACCTCTTTGTTGATAAATTTAACGGATCACACAGCAAAACCAACCATACTCTGGTTTAAAATTTTAAATGTTTGCCCATAGATCCCTTTGCAGAACTCGCGACATTTAGCTGTTTCTTATAGGTCATCATGCTAGAAGGTCAAGGCCCACTTTAATACCACACAAAGAGACATAGATTGATAATTAAAGCCCTGCAGGCTGCAGAAAAAAACCCTCTAATGTGATTTATACCTATAGATTTTCTGTCAGATATGAAATGTTGTCGTTCAAATTGAAGAGGAGGTCCCATTATAAAACACTTCACCGGTAACTTTGGAAAAGCACGTGGCATTTATTCTTCGATACGTTTGGATTAATACTTACTGTATGACTGTCATACCAGTGGGTACATTTAGGGTTAATTTGATAAGGACAGTTGTATACCACTGATATAACAATGACTTTTGATCAGTTATACTACAGTTGTTTATTTTTGTGAAGCATGCAAAAGGAAAAAATGCAACACACAAGCCTCGGTGTGTCTGCACTATACACAGGATATATTTTTATTTCCTTTTCTTCTGCTCCCCTCTTTGAAATATTTTTTTTTTTTTTAGAATAATTCAACAACGTGACATTGCAGCTGAAATTAGTTTTGAAACTTGGATTGGAAATCAAAACACTGTTTCAAATTATCACAGTTATTTTCAGAAGGTATTTTACTTTTGCCATCTCTGCGGAGTTCAAAGGCTCATTCTGATAACAAATTCAGACAGAGAAAAATGTCCTCCCTGTGCATTGTGGGTATCGTGTGATTTGGTGTGCCGGAGGGCATTAGTAAATATGTGTCCACTGTTATTAATCAACGTGACACGAGGACAGAAATGACCCTATGCTTTTCATTTTGTTCTACTCAGAGTAGAGTTTCTGTACCGTGAACACTGCTGCGCTTGTCTGTATTGTTCCTTCCTACATACTTGTCTTGATTATATATATATGACTACAGTTTATATGCATCATAATACAGTGTCTTGACACATTTTTGCATGCATTTACAATGTGCGTACACTCACGATACCTTGCAGTATATAATAGTGTGTGTTTTTTTTTTTTTTTTCCTTTCTCAGTCAAACTGCGCTCAGTATGCAGCAGAGAAGCGAGATGAGGAAAAAATGTGCGACCACCTGATCCGGGCAGCCAAGTACCGCGACCATGTGACAGCCACACAGCTGATCCAGAAGATAGTCAACATCCTCACTGACAAACATGGAGCCTGGGGAAACTCCTCCATAAGGTAAAACTAAAATAGAAGACTTGATGAATTGAGTTGTACTTTTATGCCAACCGTGGTACATTTATTCTTGTCACCTGCAAAAATACTTTGCAGTTTATTCTACTGGGGTATCAGAGTCTAGTGTTCTGTGGTTTTCCCTTGTACGCAGTCACAATGCCTTACTGTATCTGTACTGTAATTTAAACTATGTGCATTCGTTCTTTCTTTGGCAGTTTTTTGCGTTTAAATGTTTATAAATGTAAAACTTTCAATTCCCTTGCTCCCCAGACAGTTACAGACATTTGTAAGAGACAATAAGTAGCAGTATAAATCAAGTGAAGCATTTTACAGAAATGGGTTTAATCACGAGGATGCACCTGTTTTTGTTCTTCATCAACCATATACATTTAATTTTCTCGTCTTGAAAATTATTCAAAGCCCCGTAATGGTTTTAATCTCATGATAATCTTTCTCATCCCCCAGTACTCATGACTTTGATTAAATTAGATTTGCAAAGGTGAAAATGTCAGCTGTGGGTTGAATGATGCATTGACTCGGGAGAGAGATGAAAACCATTTAAACAGCTCCGCGGCCATTAAGAACAGAGGGAACCTTATCCTCTGTGTTTGTTTCACCAAATAGGCAGCAGAATCCAATGCAGCTATTCCCTAATGATGGCTGTTTGTGCAGGTAGTGTGTAATGGTGAGCTGAGAGACGGCCGCTGGCTCACGCTTGTTAGGCTGAACCAACTCTCCAGAGACTCGTCTGGCGAGGGTTAGTTTGCTATTGGATCAGGAGTATATCTGTGTCTGCCTTTGTTTTTCCTTTCTGTTTTTTTCTTTTATATCAGGATGTGGTGTATTACTTGTCATATTTTTCTTTCTTCATCCCATCTCCTTCCTTTCCTCTCTGTCTTCTTTTTTTCCATTAGTCTCCATGTGTACTCACACACAAGGTTATGCTATTTACTATGGAGATTGTGTTCTACGGCTCTGGCCAGAAAAAAGTCCCCCATTACCGGCTCTTTATGCCGTTGCGCTATTGATGGTTTTCCTAATGGCTGCCGATGGGCGCAGGGAGCCATTGGCACTGGGCCCTGGAGTGCAGCGCTCTTTTAATAAATCACAATCAGTCTTGTGCCATTACATCAATATTTTTGGTCAATTACTGTGAAGGTCAGGTGGTGCAGCTTCGCACCAGAGCCCATGGTATGCGGGCATAGGAGAAACATCTGGTGCTGTAAAACCTCACAAAAGAACAAGTAAAAAGAAGATGGCCACCCAAAACAAAGTTAGAATACTACAGCCAGCAGATCATATTATGACTTTTCAGTCACAATTACACTCCATGATTTGAATTGAAATATTTCTTCTCATTTTTCAAATGTACTGTAGAGTTCAGACAGGAAACAAGAAACAGCCAATGGATTTCTTTATTTGCATAATTTAAACACATTCAAGATGCCGCTATTTCCACTATAAGCCATTATTGTGGGATTAAAATAAGCATACCTGGGTTTATTGTTTTCTAATTTGTCTGTATTTTTACACTTCTCAGAATAATAACATTACTGCACAGCTGGACGTCTGCAGCCACCAGCAGCTGAGCACGATCTGAACTCACCGCAAAATCACACAAACAAGCCATGATGCAACATTTTGTGTAAAATACCCTAATTAACACTGGATTTAAGATTAATATTAGTGGATAGTGCTGTTATTTATTTGTTAAATGACACGATCTCCACAGTTCCTCAGAAGTATAGATCAGTTGGTGCAAAAACAACCTTTCTTATGAATAAGTGGGAGTAGAGGAACGGATATACACAAAGAAACCCACAACCATTTTCCAGCTGTGAAAATGCAATGCAGGAACACAAAGACAATACACAGCCATGATTACGACCTTTTGTTGCTTGGGTTTAAAATCCAAGCCTGGCTGCTCACACGCCATAAAAACGTATTCCCACAAGTTTCCATTCAATAAAGAGTCTGAAAATGAAAATATTATTTTCTCACAAGCTGATGGGAATTGTTGTTTCCTCACGGCAGGCATCTAATATCTTCTGACATAGTGTGACCCGCCTGAATGCAATTTGTGTCTTAATATCCAGCTTACAGCGGCCCTGGCCTCTGGAGAAAAGAGGTGTTAGGTGATTTTCCCCTCTCCCCGTTCCCCTGCTACGTTTTTTCCTGTTTCTTTCTCTGTCTCCGGTTCTCTCTCTGTCTCTGTCACAGCATACAATTTCTCTTTTCTTTTTTCTCTCTTGCCTTGTCCTTTGCTCTTCCCCGTTTCACTATCTACTTCAGTTGTATCACAGAGTGTCCAGGGAGGATTCCTTCCACTAGACAAAGGCGGCGTCTATCGTTTTTTTTGTGCCCTTGTCTGTCATCTAGTGTCAAGACAGAGACAGATGTACAGCCAGACTACCTGTTCGTCCATACATTTCCGTCCCAGTGCCTTGAGACTCAGGTGTACAATGTGCCAGCCTGCTGTCTTTTTAAGAGGGGGAAAAAGTAAATGAACAGCTAGCAAGATGGCCACAAATGAAACAACTGGCAGATGTCATTTTTTTTTCTCTCACCATCTCTTCAGTTTTTTTTTTATTGGAGCTAGGGTCCACTGAGCATCCAGGCTGCTACGGTGTTTATTTGGGTCAGGAATCATCTTTCATGTATATGACACTTAGACAAAGTCAGCGGACAGAGAGGGGAGATGAGGGCACATGATGGAGAACGCCAACTCACAGTCTCCAGGGACACACCCTGCTCTCATCTTTTTCCCCTCTCATACCTTCTCTTTATTGCATTCTAATAGGCTGACTAATGTACCATGGAAATTCACTCTGGATGCAGGAAGCAGGGGGGAAGTAAAAGAAAGGTGGCTATAGCAGAAAAAAGGTTTGAATGTGCACAGTTTTTTATCCAGAGCTGTTGTTCAAAATCTCCTTATCTGGCCAGTCTCTTCGAGGCAAATGGAAACATTATTCAAGAGGTTTAGTTATACTCCCCGTTCTCCCACTTTGTCTTACTCTTTTCTTTTAAGGCTGCATCAGCATCCTTTTTATTCCCAGTTTGTTCCAACAATCCTCACCTTAGAGCTAGCACCAAACACACACACACATACACATCTAGTGCTCCCGCTCCTCTTCCTTCTGCTCCTCCTCCCTCATATAAGCAGCTCATTTTCTGCAGCACCACTGCTCTAATGGACGCCCTTAGGCTAGAGGCTTCCCAGCCAAGGGACATCCATCTTTTGGCATGTCACACTCCCGCCCGGCAAAAAATCTTTGTGATGTGCACTCCAATTTTTCTTCAGTAAATCAAATCTTCCTTCCTTCAGAAAGACGAATGCTTTAGGGTTGGAGTGTTATAGAGAAAATCAATGCGAGCAAAATTGAAACAGTATGCCCCTGTATTGATCGGGCTTGTGAGATCGAAAACGAACAGCTTTGTAACTGTTCTGCTGGACAGTTAGCTGACCTGTAATGGACAAACTATTGATATTAGCATTACTATTTTATCTTGTGCTATGTCATTTTGCCGGTGCACTATTGAAGGAAAGAAGCCAGAGCAGAACATTCATAGTTAGTCTCAGAGAGAAATGCTTTCTTTTTATCCGTTTATGATACCGAAGATTGTATAAAATGCTGTGTAGACAATATACTGAGGATAGTTAAGTCATAAAAGATATATATAAAGATATATATATTTTTTAAATTTGAAATAGTAAATATTCCTTTTAAATCATATTTTCTTCAACATTGTATGTGATGCATAATCTACATCACTAAGCATGCAGTATGTAGTATATTGTTTTCTTCTTCTTCTTGCAGTATGTTTAGTTCATTTTAAAATAAATGTGCGTAGTTTTTTAAAAAAAAAAAATCATTTGTAGACGAACAAGCACGACCCTGTCAACTGTCAGATTAAAATATTGCTGCATTTTGATTGGTGCGTACATATGTGAGATCATGTTTTTTTTCCCCCCAATTTTCCTTCCACATGTTACCGGTGATGGAGAAGACCCATACATAACTGATAGTTTGGAACACATTACGTTTGCAGTAAAAGAGAAAAATCTTGTGAAAGTTTAGGGCAACTCCAACACAAAACATTGTTCAAATGAAATCAAATAAAGCAAGTACAATTCAATAATATTACAGTAATATTAACTGGCATTTTTCACACTGAACTGGAGGGATTATAAATAATATCTGTTTGTAAATAAATAAATGCTCTTGTCTCATTCCAGTGTTGATAGGCTAATATTCATGACATACAACCAATCAGATAGTTCTGTGGGCAGGACATTGTTTGAGACCACAGAGTACTGACTACAGACGGAGAGAGGTGGCTGCATCTGAGCCAAAGTAGAACATTTTTAAATTACTTTACTTATCCGATAGATAAACCATACCAGTAATTGTAAAAATGCAGAAAATCTGATCCCGTAACTGACGAGGCCAAAAATCAGCCAATCCCTACAATGAGCAAAATAGATCAAATCGGATGAAACACTGACATTTCAAAATAAAGAAATATCCCTCTTAGATATTTTCAACAGCATTGTATGTTATGCATAATCTGCATTTCACATTGTACTGAAGGTATTACAAATATAAGTATTAGTAAAGAAATGCTTTTTTCTCATTTCGGGCTATTTCTTGTGACGTGTAAAGAAGCTAGTTCTGAGACTACAGAGTGGTGGATGCATTAAGTTCATTTATTTTATTGGACATTGGATTAAATCTCTCAATACAAATTTACTGCTTTGAATGTCTATTAATCACTCATACTAGGGTGCTTTTGAGTAAATAGGCCTCTAATTTCCTGTATATTCACTAATGGATTTATGGTCCAAGTAATGGCGGCACTACTGTACCTTGTTTGTAGCCATAACAGGTCTCTGTAGTTTGGTCCCACACTTGAAGCCTCGTGTTGTGGACTGCAGCTTTGTATCACCCTCCATAGTAACGGTTGTGCTTACTACAGTGAGGACGTTCATGTTCACACAGTATTCTGTTAAATAAATGATTGCATGAGAAGCCGCAGCAGCTAGATTAATCTTGACTTGTATGCCTTCGTTCCAGACTTAAATCACAATTATGATACATAATACTGAATGTAATGCATGTGTTAAAGCCGAGGTCTGCACAATGTCTGCGCTGCCTTGCGTGTATGTTTAAATGACAAACTGTACATTACGGCTGCGCTGGTACTGTGCACGCAGAGCTGAAAAAGGAAATGGGACTCCAGCATGTCAATGAAGATTATAACCATAGGAAACAAGAACATAACTGTTTAGAGTACACCGCCTCTCGGAAATGCATGACACGAGAGGGGCAGGAAGACAGAGAAAGACGGAACGAGGGAGATGTATAGGGCAGAGGATGAGAGAGAAATATCTGTTACAGAAACATCAAAAGCAGAGATGAAGACAGGGACATTTTTCCCCCCATATCCTTTTTTCTAGCCATAGTATATACTATCCCATACTGATGAATGATTGCACAAATCTGTATGTAAAAGGATGAGAGTGTGTGTTGTTTGCTGGATGGAAAACTCTACAGCTTCTGACTTATCTGACCATCAGATTGACCTTGTTGCATGTTAGCATAGAATAAACACAGGGGTCAGATCCCCAGTCTTTGTTAATTGTCATTTACATTGAGTTGCGACATTCTGTCTGGAAGTTGTCACAATCATCTCTGATTTGAGATTACGGTATGATTCCGATATTTAGATGGAAGCTAAATAAAGGGATCTGATAAGATCTGTGTTTGCATGCCAGAGGATTTGATCGCAATATAATTTTTTGACCCTCGGAAAGCGGTTCTGCCTGCTGTGAAGTGTCTAATCTGACAGACATATAACAGAAGGAGGAGTTTTTTTCAACTCAATTTATATTCATCTTCTTCAACACTTGTTTGAACAACTTCACCATCGAGGTGAAAAAAATGTAGCGCAGACCAGTTTGGTTTTGTTTTGCCACCGCCATGATTCTGTCATAAATTAATAAATGAATATATTCCAACCAAGAAGAAAGGATGACGATGTGATTAGGAAAATATAATTACAATTATAGTAAAGTTACAGTAGTTCTATAATATACTGTTGATAAACTATTTGCCATTTAAAAAAGCCAGTTTGCCTGTACAGTACTTAACTGGCCATTTCTTACTGGTAATGGTTTTTGGTTTGCTTATAAATACTTGCAGTCTAAACACAAACATGACCTGATGTGCTGAGCTACAGCTGCTGCAGCTCCCATCTCCTCCGATCCAGAGACAGTTGTTTCCTTTAGTCCAAGTCCTGACTACTTCAAAACCAATTAGCTGGGACTCGGGTTCTGGTCATCCATCTGCCTTGATACTGTCATAAACATATAGCATAAACAGACTGCACAAAGAAATGTGAGCCTGCCTTTAGTTATGTTCATCTTTGTAAACGAGACTCTCTGTATCACGCAGGGATCTCCAGCACTGAAGTCCTTAAACGGGTTTAACGTGAAACCTTCCACCTCATTAATCACACACAGTGACATGTGTCTGGGACAGAAAAGTTGTGACGGGGACAAAAAAGGATGTTCCTTAAATCTCTGGGGAGAATGTTCAAATTTGACAGACGTGCTTTCCATCAGTTATATAAAATAACGTGCCACGAGGTCCTACCGTGCAGTCAGGCTCATGGATATGAATTAGAATATAGCCTTAATGATAACATTTACTTCGACTGTATATACAGTACAGTGGCTGGGGCTGTAGGGAATAGTAACAAAGTGTCATGGTGGAACATATTAACAGCTGATCATGTCCATATGTTAGCATGGTTAAGTGTTACAGTGTAGAACAGACGCAAAAAATGTCAAAAAGTGAATCATTGAAAATGACAACAAAAAGGTAAGCAGTGCCTGTCATTGCGGGTCATTTACTGGTTTATTATTAAAATAAACCTAGTTAAGTACTGCCTCACAAAATATTTTAAAGCTATAATATGTAACTTTTACCACATTAAAATATCCAAAATGAATAGGCCTTAAATTGTATCATATGTTTCGAACAATTATTACTTTCACCAGTGTTTGCCTTTTTGTTTATTTCCTCTGTCTGTTAGTCTGTTTCCTTAGTCTGTTAGTGTACACAATTCTGGAAAAAAGCATCTTGATATTTTTGTGAGTTCCTGGTGATAGTGATTACAGATGATTTACATTTTGGCCGTTCTAGATAAAAGATCAAGATCTGGAGAAATTCCTAAAAAAAAAAAAAAATTCCCATTGGTTATAAGAGGCAAAATAAAAAAAAAACACTCACCTGATCTTATTCTTATTTACCACATACATGTACAATGTCAGGTAGATGTCAGTAGATGCTTTTCTAAAAAACACTTTATCTCAAGATTGCGACATAATGCTGATAAGTTTTATGTCGCAATCTTAAGTTAGCATTTAATGTTGTGTTTGCTAATGTGACTTGTGGCTATTTCATTACACTGAAATGAAACAATGTTAATATATGTAAGTAAACGTAAAGTGAATAAAACTTTAATACATTACCTCGTCTATAAACATGATTTCATGAGTCACATCAGAGAGATTTTCATAGGCAGTGATCTCCCATGATCCCTCATGAGTGGATTTTTGTTTTTTTTACTTGTGCGTTTTTCCACAATCGTGTGGTAAAATTAACGGTAAAATTTCCGATTACCGTTGTCTCGTCCTCTATCATCTTCTTTGTTTGTATTTGTTATTTGCATTGTGGGTCCTTTTTTCCAGCAGCTCAGGAATGTGTTGGAATCCTTGTTATAAAGTATGAAAGAAGGCCACCGTCCTCAGAAAGACCAATTACACCACCCTGCCTCACTGCTCACAGCCCGAGCTCCGTGTGACTCTGTAGCAACTCTCAGATTTATGAGTTTCATATACCCTTAAGAAAGTATATGGCCTTGTGGAGCAAGGTCATGATAAAAGGGTGCTGATCAATATCTGAATGAAAAGCCATTTGGGAAGTTTTTAGGGCTTTTTTCCCTCCTTCCTTCGTGGATGCAATATCTGCAGAGTATCGATTGTCAGGGGCCGGTAGTTAGTCAAAGGCTATCTCCTTTGACTAACCCCTTTTGCAGCGTGTCAGCCCCCTCCTTCTTTCTCTTGATAGATTGGTATGCTTCCAGTCACTGTAATTACACCATAGGACCAGCAGGTCATTTATTTTGCTACTTTCACCATTTGCCAAAAAATCGCCTTTATCTTTAGAATCCAGCACTTTCTGGTGCAACTAAAGCAGGAAAGTGGTACATAAAATACTGATGTACGCGCTATAGAGAGCAGAAGAATAAGGATCATCCTTTACTCATACATCTTCAGGTTGTATTCTTGCTATAGATTTACTTTACAACCCCATCCTTGACTGGGTTCAAGTTCAGCCTCCTCCTCAGAGGATGAAACCGGGGAAGTCCAGTGCATAGGCTTCTTGATTTTATAGTAAGAACAAAGCTAAATGCAAGAATATAGAATACATACATATACATACAAATATGTCAATGTCAAAAATGTCACTTGATTAGAAGAATAATCTGCTGTGATTAATCACTTTTTTTCTTAAAACTGAAACTTGTAATAATGGATGTTTAAATGTACAACCGGAGTTAATGTAGAATCAACACAAGAACTATATTTAAATCTAAATACTATTGTTTATCAGGATGTATTTAATCAATCAATGAAATAACAGCAACGTTACCAGCAACTACCAGAAATGTAGTTAAATTAGTAATGCTGTTACTTGTAATGGTCATACCTTAGCCACGACCAGAAGTAAACAAAAACACAGCTGCGTTATTTGCATGTTTTTAAAATCACTTTAAATATTTCATATTAATCGAAATCGAAAATGAACATGTTAATTTTGAGAGCACTAATTAAAAAAAACTACAAATAAAGCAAGCAGCATAAAACAAATATTATGAGCCAGATAAAGTAGATAAAAAGGTTCAACTTTAGATATATACTGGACGTGATTAAATCACTATAAATGGCATGAGAACCATAACCACTGAAGAGCTTTACTAATGAAAAGCTAGCGTCAGAAAACGGTGACGGTACACGGAAATGTAGCTGTAGGGACGCTGCTGCCCGACGCTGGTCATTCATGTAAACGAAACACCGAGAAGTACACTTTTAACACAAAAAAATATTTTTGACAGCGCTATTAAAAATAAATAAATAAATCAAAGCAGCACAAAAAGCTAGTTATCTTTTCTTATTGTCTTAAATGAAGAGATAACTACGAAGCCATTATAGTTAGTCAGACTTGTGTTTATATAATTGTCTTCATCGCCTTCCACTGGAATTGCTGCACTTGTTATGGGACACATATACACATATACACACAAACAGACACACACACACACACACACACACACACACACACACACACACACACACACACACACACACACACACACACAC
>JAPQRN010000001.1:2179360-2199419 GCA_037367275.1 Coranthus polyacanthus
CAGAGCTTTACACATAAGTGCCGCAGTGATACAGTGTATATGGAAGTATTTCTCTGATTTTACGGCTCTCACAGACATACACACACACACACACACACACACACACACACACACACACACACACACACACACACGCTTCTTGCCAGATTTTCTCTGTGTCTCTCTCTCCCCCACTTTCATCATCAGACAACAGTCACTTCAGGCTTAACGAGCGGGCCTTCCAGACACCTTTTATGACCGAACTAATTACTAATTACACAAGTGGTTGGCGTGAGCCTCAGCACAACGCTGGCCCTTTGTTATTTTAATTGTTGTTATTTTGAAGAATGGCGCTTCAGTAAATTCTGCCAAGGATGCCCTAGGAGGATGGATGAGCACTGAATAATTTATCATCTTTGTGGAAACACGCTCAGTGTGTGGTATGGGGGGTTGCATAGCCCCGTACATCTCCATTCTTGTTACGGCGGTGCTCTCGTCGTGGATTGATGACAAGGTATCTTTCATCGTACATCCACCTCTTCTAGCACCCCATCATTAGGGCTCCCATTGTCGCATGTTCATGGTGAGCCGGATGAATATGACTGGCAGAGGTATTCCCGCTTTGCCGTGACTAATTACTCCAGCCAATGGCTTCCCTCCTGATGGATTAATGTGTATTGTGTGCGTCGGACACAGCCCCCTCCCTTCGGCCGATGAGAGACGAGTGTGTCCTGATTCGGAGCTGTGCACTGTGCGCAACCTTGATAATTATTTTCATAGATGAATACCATTGCAGGCAGGATGATGAAGTGGCCATTTGTGTTTAGAGACTATCACATGCAAACATGGAGCAGGGTCTTTGTCGCTGGTGAGAAATCTGGTCCTGCACAGACCTGTGTCCCTTGAGTCTTTCCAACTTTCATTCTGTGCACACACACACACACACACACACACTTCCAACTGCTCTGAATATGCAGAATTCATTGTTCCCCAATTTTTTCAGTTCACTATTAAACATTTTCTTATCAAATGCTACTGTTTTTTACACCAAAAATTAGTGCATTCTGTGTTTTTTAAACGCAAGTAAAAGCACTAAAATAGTTTGTCATTTTTGGGGTTTTTTTTGGTTTGTGAAGAATAAAATAGGGCTACACAATATATAGTTTCAGCCTCGCCATCATGATGTACACATGCACAATAGTCACACTACACGATATGCAAAGTCATTTTACGCAAATGAACTCAAACTCTTCATGCTACAACTTTTTGTTGCTATATACAAAAGGAAAACTTGCACAGTTTTCTTTCTCCGACTACTCTTCAAGCCAAGTCTAATATTTATTCCTAGTTAAGAGTTCTTGGATACATTGAGTTTGTTGTTAGTGAGTGACACACAGGCTCTGCATGCACAGCAAACCACCAATCACATTGGTGGTTTGCTGTGCATGCAGAGCCTCATCATTCTTGATCAAATCACAACCTAAAACTGAGCAAGAAACGGGAGATAAACCCTGATAAGGAAGATTTGGTTGCAAAAAGAAAAGCAACGTCAGATGTATGGAATTATTCAGGCTGCAGAAAGAATGATGTTGAGATACAAAAAGAGATACTTTGTCGACAGTGTCTCCATGGTGAGTCGACCAGTGTGAATGAAATGACCTAGTTTACCTCCAAAATCGTTTTGGAAGAATACTCACAACACTTACCTGCTTTGGTGTTTGGTGCGTTGAATTGTGCTTTGAATTGTAGAGCATTAAAGTTCAAGACAGGACAGATGAAACTCAAAAAAGTATTAAAAACAAATAAGTCGTCATTCAGATTTGTATTTTTCATGAACTTTTTTCCAATATCGTGCATCATAGCCTTGTGACAGAAAAGGGGTGAAAAATAGCGGGTACTCATGAGTGTTATGTTTCCATCGCTGCTGATCGCCACTGGAGCCGATAAATACCAATGTCTACCGCAAAATCCTTTGCCCCGGGAATGATTGCCCACTGTACCCTTTCACACTGACGACAAAATCCAGATGTTAGTTGGTCTTTTGTCCAGTGTGAAAGGGATAAAATAGAACTTACGATAACTGTCTCCAGTGCCTCTGCTGTGCTTCACATCCAGCCCCTCTGTGCTGCTTATAATCCAGCCTTTTGAGACCTCTTTTTTTCTCTCCCAGATCCAATAATAATCAAATAATCAATGGTTTTCATTAGCTGGGGGGCATACGAGGCTTTAAAGGACCCACTTGGAAATTGTATTTACTTTCTTGCGTAAAGCTTCTTTCCCCTTTAAAGGCCCCTGTGTGATCATTGGTGTTGGGCTGAAGATTTGTGAGGAGCCCCAGGCCAGAGCAGCGTTCAAGAGTAGATCACATAAAGTATTCTGGAGTTCTCCCGTCAGAGCCTGTGCCACTGAAACCATAAACTGTGTCTTCCTACACCTTTAAAGTATACACTTCAGCCACCTCGGAATAACCTGGTCATTTATTATTGTTATTTCGGAATGGTTTTTACATTTATTTTAACGAGTGTGCGCTTGTATGGTCTGTAGGTAGCACATACCTACATTTTTAGTTAAAGAGTGTGGATGGTACGAGATGAGAAACGATGCTTTATTAGCCACATTCACAATCCAGCAAACAAGAAGCTAAGTATACTGTTAAAACTATCAAGATATGCTACATATATAAAAAGAATAACATATGCTATGTGTGACTCAGAATATATATCTACATGTTTTTTCATCCCCGTTCATACACATACCCATAAATGAATAGATAAATATATACACACACATAAACTTGCCTACCATTTAATGGGCATGCCAGAAAATGTGCTTAAATAAATATATGCATGTATGATACATTAGTCAGTAAAAGCATTTTTTAGTTTTCACAGAGCACAGTTTTTATAGTATTATCACCACCACCGTGGTGAGTTGTTGCTGATGGTGAATGCCTTTTTCTATGTTCTGTTCTCGCGAGAACATTAAATACAAGGAAAACGACTATTTTTCTTCAGACGTCAGGAGTTCCTTTTCACCGAATACCCAAGTGCATGTTTTTTCTTCCTCTCCCCACCTGCGTTTTTTAATAATTACCCCATGAGCTACACCTAAAAAAGTATCTTTCCATGATGTGTAACAGACAAATGAACAGTTTGTTGTGTACTTAGTTCTAATGACAAACCTTTGAAACTGCAGAGGTGAAAAATTGGTAATGTGACGCAAAAAATTATCTTTTTATACCGTGTTGTGCCCTCGAGCTGTGGGTAATGAATATTTTAGATTATATTTTAATTAAATCACTTTCAAAATAGAAGTAATATTTCATTATAGACAGGCACATAGTTTATATGCACACAATGCTATGTAGCTCATTAAAAGTTAACACTTTCTTTTCCTTGAAAGCAGAGTGATTTAGTGACCTGGTCTGGTAAAGGGAGATGTAAATTTCAAAGAAAAATGGAGACTATAGACATTGATTAATATTGGTAATGCTATCCACCCCCTCCTCTCTGTTTGTAATGGCCTTCTCCTTATCCCACTAGCCATGACTCCTGACAAGAGGTATCCTGCTGGGCTTGAAATGAGCCCAGAATGGAAGCACGTGCCACAGAAGTGTGTGGAAAATGATCACGCTGTCATTTGCCCATTCCTCTGTGTACTCGGTGCTCAGTTCACCTTTTGAAATGAGAGGAAATAAGAGAAAAGAAAGCAAAAAAAGAGGGACAAACCTTATACTCTGACAGGGAGATGCTGCCATTGCCAAGGACACAGATACAATGATTTGACGTCTTAGCTTGTGTTTTAAGTGTACTTTTTTAAAGAGTGATTCGAAGAGTTGGAAAAGAAAAAAACACCAAACACAAAGCTGGCTTTATGTCTGCTCGCTCGGACCTAGCGCTAATGCCGGGCTGCTATACCATGCTGGCTGGTAATTGCTAACACATGTGCTACCTCTGTCTCGTTGCAGCCGGCCGAGGGAGTTCTGGCGCCTGGACTACTGGGAGGACGATTTAAGGCGCAGACGTCGCTTCATCAGGAACCCCTTCGGATCCGCTCACTCTGAGGCTACGCTCAAAGCCGCGGCCGAACACGGTCAGTTCCCATGCACCACCACTTCTCCTGCATACCTGCTGCCTGTTGTTCGCACTGCCTTTTTTCTTTTTTCTTTTTTCTTTTTTTTACTCACTTGGTGGTAGCACCAAGTACAAGGCAATAAAAATTAGTCCTCCCGTTGCAGTAAAAGATTTATTGTACCACAAGACACAGTAAAGTAGCACCCTTATTTGAATTTCACACAGGTAATTTCCCCCTCTGCCTCCCATTATGCAAAAGTGTTAGTATCAGAAATGTAGTTTTGCACCTTTGTCCTTGTTAATTACTTTAAACCTGAAATCTGTTCATTTTTTCACTGCATTACAGTGGCTGATATCAGAGGTAAGTAATTTTCATGCTCTCTCACTTTCATTTTCTACATTTGTATTATTTCTTTCAGTTAAAGGCTCATTTTTGCCATGTACACCTTAGAGTTTTTGTTTTTGGTAGTTTAATTTGCAATAAAAAAATATACCCTTTGCTGTCAAAATTACGTTGATTTTGATTTGGAAAATTAAGGTTTAACATCTAGCATTGATATACAGTAATAAACTGTATTTGTCCCCCAGGTAAAATATTATGCCAGTGAACCACAAATCCAGTCTACTATATATTCATGCTAAAGAAGGAGTCCACGCTGTAATGTGGGCTGCTTAAAGATGAGGCTAAAATTAAACATGGTTTGGGAAAAAAACTTCAATTATCTACTGCAATTACCCACAATACACGGTTGTCATTAAAGCAGCCGCATTGATTTGTTTCCCCTTTAGTAGAGAAATGGATCCAATCAATGGTTCGCTTTCTCCATTGTTTCTACACACATCTCCATAAGGACAGGTGCAGATTTTCAATAAACCTTGACTGAGAACAACTTAACATTCCCAACAGTCACTTAGAACCACAATGTCTAAATGACACATGTCCCTGCATTAGCGCTAGGAGTCGCGTTTCTCTTCTCGAGTGCATGTAATCCCTCATCTCTGCAAAGATCCAGCACACACCAGGGTTTGCCATTATGTTAGGCCCACATTTAGCAGCTCGATCGGTTAACTCTCTTCAATAAACGGCCATTTCTGGACCCAAAAAAACATCCTCGGTGTGTCACCTGCGTTCCCAGAGACAAATGGCAGGTGTGACAGGAGTCAATAAGAAAGTGATCTAAAAGCAATAAGCGTATGGGAGCCGAGAATCCTGGGAGACTTCTGGTCTACAGTAATGGCAGCTGGAGACTGAGTCCAGCTGGTCTCCGAAGCAAACCTCTGAATTTGACTTAGTTTCCATCTTAATTCCTCTCTGCCTCGTCGTTTTCCCTTCAGCTCGTTCATGACAGAGAACAGACGTATCACTTATGCTCTGTCATGGGCTTCTTTTAACTGCAGAAAATGTGTCGAAAATGAGTTAGGTTTTCAGGTATTTGGTCTGGTATTCAATTTTATTCAGCTTACGCGTTGCATATATTCATCACTTAGGGGGGGAAAAAAAGACAAATTCCTGCAAACAACATTTGGTTTCAAAGTCAAGTCTGGGTAAAAATAGCCAGCAGCCAGTTGTGGCAAGGGTACGCTACCTCCAGAGAGTATAGTGCCTGGCTCAAGTATGGGAATATATCATTAAAATAACTCTTTGACATTGAAGCCTGACGGCATTCATTTTCTGATGTAACCTTTCGTCTTGTTTTAGTCGACCCTACATTTGTTGCGGAAGTGGAGCTCAAGAAGAGAATGCAGGGCTGAGTTTTCAAACAGAGCACAAAGGTCATATCTGGCTGTAATTATATTCATCAGATGCAGACGAGAAAATGCAGTCTTACTCCCTAAGAAAATATTTAGTATAAAATCATTGTAATTTTCAAGCTACTTGTGGCAGCACTTTTGAGATCTCAAGCAAAACAGAAAATTAAAGACACTAAAAAATGTGAAGTATTAATTTTATTCCGCTTATTAAGTGAATTTATTTCTCATTAGATATGGAGAAAATGTTTGTGTTTGCGTTATGGATGTGGACAACTGTTATCATTCATACTGTGCCAAGATGATTTCCACGCGAGAATACGTGGGTGCCAGTTGGTTTGAGTAGGCTGTTATGTATTTACGGCTGGAAAGAACCATCTTTTCTGGGGATTGATTTGGTCTGGTCCGGGGCCCGTGGACCTAGAGGTGGCAGAGTAAATACCTGAAGACTAATGTCTCTGTTCTGGTAATCAATACTCGCCTCATGACTGCACTCCTGGCTACGCTCCTGTTAAAAACAAATTTGTTAATTTTGACAATTTAATTGCTGCAACCGCGCATGCCTTGAGTTGTATAAGCAGGTAGTTGAAGCTCTCGGTTGGGGGAAATGGGGTCTTGGAAAAAGTGGAACCTGTTGGGATTTTCTGCACGTTTGTGCTCCCTGTGTGATGAGTGAGGAAGTTGAAGTGCCCTGGTAGATTTTTTTCTTAGTGTTGCATAGTTTGTCTTTTTTTGCAAATTCTTCACATTTCACTGTATTTTCTAAATATGCTTAATTTTAAATGACAACTTAACCTAAATGCTTAGGGTTAATTACAGCTCACAGTTTAAACTAAATTTGAAATGTAGTTTTTGTTTTTTTTTAACTAGTACATTTTGGCGTTATTGCTTTTTAAAGGTGTGAGATGGGGTGTCTCAATGTTATGTTGTGTGATACTATACTGATTCTGAAAAATACTGTTTTGTATAAAGAGTTTACATGCACAGATCGGTGGCAGACAGTGGTTCCTTTTGTGTTGCGTTTAAAGCCCTGACTACTTGTTGAAATCCATCTTCAGCCGTTTGACGTAACTTTTTTTTACCCATATTTTATGCACATGTTGGTGTGTTCTTTATACTATAAGAGTTTTTCGAAAATTAGAAAAAATCACATCAAATCACAATATATCGTAATATATCCTAACTCCTGTATCATATGCATCAAAATATCAGATTCTTGTCAAAACACACCCCTAATTGTTACCAATATTAATTTAATACAATAACATAGTAATTAAGCAAATATTATTGTATTTATTAATGTAAAAAATATAGGAAATTCTCTTCAGTTCCATATTTCATACTCACACTTTGAAAACTGTTAAAAAGTTGAACAAGACATTTTTTTTTTACGATTACTGCCACACACACACACACACACACACACACACACACACACACACACACACACACACACACACACACACACACACACACTGAAACCACTCATTGACAGATCCACATACAACACCACCAAACCCCCAGGATTGTCAAATTAAAAGACGAAAAAAATAAACAGTATCTACTTAAAGAACAGAGAGTGAGAAGTCGGCACGTAGCCTGTCACTTATGCGCACATTTCTTTTATGTATGCCTGGTAATTAGTGACATAAATCTAGTTAAAAAAGCGTTCCTTGCTTTTCTAATAGACTGAGCCAAACAATCTGCTGACTGGTCGTTATTTTTGTTACAGTTACTTCAGTGTATATTATACAGAAGAGCTATTAATAACCTGTGTTTGGGGGTAACAGAAGGAGCCCAGTCACGAGGTTTAGTTGCATCAGACTGTGTGTGGGTCAGGCTGGATTCTGTATGTTAGTACCAGCAGCATATTGGGGTGAGAATAGCTAAACGTGTTTACAGTAAAACACTTAGAAGTGAAAATACAAGGCTGTTTTTAAGCTCATCTGATAAGTCCCCTGTCCACTTGCTTGGTGTGAACACAATGGCATGTGGTACGTATTAGGGGAGCTGGTAGTAATTTCAGTGCTGCTAACTAAAGAATCCTCCAGGGAGGCTTAATTACAGGAAGACCATTCTAAATATCAGTGAGCTGCATATTTTCCATGACAAGAGATTTTTTAGCCCCGCTCTTCTAGCACTTTCAAAGTGTGTAGCCACAGCCACATGACGCAGCTATGCATTTTTAGGAAGTACAAATGATCTTCCCTCAGGTGACGCTGAAAAAAAATCTCTAGTTTTGTGTTCAGCAACTCACTGGATTAAAGCTGCTGTGGTGCTTTTGTGGATTCGAACACGACACACATTCACAGGAGCAGTGAAAGATCTCACTATATGGTCAGCTTTGTTTATAAAGAGAAAAGACTTGCCAGTCTTTTGTGCCTGTGGATCTTTACCATGCACCACTGGGGAATGTAAGGCTCTGTAAATGTTTGCAGATTACCATTTTTCTTAAATAATCCATTTACAACCTCAAATCATGTTCAGTTGAAATCAACATGGGCAGTGTGCAACCCTCATTTTTGTTTAAATGTGTTTGGATAATCTTTTTGTGTGTGTGAAACGGAGTTTGTTTGGATGTATGTTTAAGGCACAATGCATATATGGTTAGGATTATGTCAGGGTTTTGTCTGTCTTGTCTGGTATTCGGTTTCCTGTTTTGCGTGCAGCTCTGCAAACTTGAAAACGCAGTGCAAGTGGGGAATTTAGTACATTCTTATATCGGAGGTTAGACATGTTTTTTTAAGTTTGCAGTTTTCTGTTTGTTAGTCTTAAATAAGGCTTTATGACGATTTTTGTTTTATGCTAAATTATGAGTTCTAAAAATACAGTGTGTTGTGTTTTTCCTGGTTATGTAAGGTTGTCAGGGAATCGACCGACTGGAAGACAAAGTGTTTTATTTACACTACTAGAACCAATCGCTCAAATATGGAACTGAAGGGGAAAAATCCTACTTTAGACCGCAACTCTGTAATGTGGTTTGATAATAATAACCTTTACTTTGTCATGATTCCTATTACTTACAATTGCTGTTCATAGTTTCAGTTATAAAAAAACCATCTCCAACTGAGTTTGGTTGGAGACCATGATTGAAACTTTGAATGCCATCCAACTTCACACAAAGTTTTAATGAAGTTTTAATGAAATGAATTTAACTCTGTGTGCATCACTGTACGATTCGAAAAGCATTTGGTTTGATCTTCACGTTTCTAGTGAGTTAAACGATTAAAAGCCCCTTTTTCCCACGCAGCGTCCGAGGAGGATATCCTCAAAGGCAAGCAGTCCATCAGGAGTCAGGCTCTGGGAAATCAAAACTCTGAGAGCGAGACTTCACTGGACGGAGACGACGACACTCTGTCATCCTTAGAGGAGAAGGACCTGGAAAACGTAACAGGTAAAAAAAAAAAAAAAGAGCAGCTCATCTTTTTCCCCTCTGCACTGTGCCTCAGTCAGCCTCACCCCTCCCTAACCTGCTGCCCTGTTTTTCCTACAGTAAATCAAACATAGATTTTTATTTTCATTTAGTCAGATTTGTTAAAAGGATGTTTTTATTGCCTTTACTTCACAACCATATCTCTAGGCTCTCACTGATTTACTGCAATATTACTGTTTTTCAGTGATATCAGATGTATTGTAGGATTCACCACATCAACGTGCAACGGAAACACATCTGAAAGTGAAACGAAAGTGCCCCATCTTCCTCCACCTCTGTGCAACTCTTTCAATATGGCACCACTATCCAAGCAGAGAGCTGCTGAAAACACAGCCTCGTCAGTTTTGTGTCTCCCGCTGGAAGTCTGCTTCACAAACACACACTCGGGCCTCAGTTGCGACACTCAAAACATTTTTTCTCATCCTGCTTTACCAAAGATTATCCCACAGTCAGAATAGCAACATTTCCCAAATAAAACGTCTCCCCTTTGCATGAGCCGATTACCCTGACCAAACCAGCCGCATATTTAATTTTCCAGCTCTATGTGGATTCAACACAATGTCTTTAATCCTCTGTGTTTTGATATGTTTGTTATTTAAATTATGATTTAATATCGTAGCCTGCTAATCGGATTGCAGTGTAAGCCGCATTTTTCTGTGCAGTGACAGACAGCTCACCAGGCTAAGCTGCATTAATGGGGCTCAGAGTGCTAATAAAATAACGCATGTGGATGACAATAGGCTCAAACACTGAATCCTGTCTAATAAAGTGATACGTACATTACGCGCGAATTGAGCGGAGGTTGTCGGGCGAGATCCAGCGTCTCCTCTTAAGCAGCTGTCTGATTCAGGTGTAATTGAATGTCTTTGAGTGAATGGGGGGGGAAAAATGTTATTTCAACCCACGGATAACATGTCAGTACTCACGGGGACGGCGGAGGAATGAATATATCTGTTTATTCCATCCGTTTTGCATGTGCGTAAGGGCGCTCAGGGAAATCAAGCCCGGGCTCCGAGCCTCTCTTCTCCGCAGCGCACATCTGCAAATACAATGCGTCATATGCGCAGAGCCGGGCAGAGCTTCCACCCACAGCTCCCCTGAGCCGGGCTCTCATTGTCATACTGGCATAAATTAAGATTGATGAGAGATTAAATCGAGCTGCACCCAACAACCCGCAATCAATGCATTCTGACGGACAGTCGATTCTACTTTTTGACATTTTTGCCTCAAAGTTTTACACTTTTGACATTTTAGTTAAGTGACAGCGTTACTCGGGCCTGCAACGTTTTATTTTTGGGAACTCTTCTTTGCAGGCCACTACATACGTATGACAGTAGGCAGCATAGTTTACAGTTGCGTGTTTGGTTTATATTTAATTAAGCCATTAATTTTGCAGATCATCAGTGTGTAAACAAGTTGCAGTATTTCAAGTAGTCGCCATTTTTGTACATAGCTTAATGCTTAATAGCATTGTAGTATAATAGTAGTTATATTTGTATCACCCTGTTTCTAAGGCTGAACAGTGTGAAATTAAAAAACAAAGTTATCGTCGCATAATCTGTCACCCACTCATCGACTTTAATAATTAAATACGCGCAAGGTTACAGGGACACTGCGTTTGCAACAGTTAGTTTTACAGGAAAATAGCCACAAGATCAGTGCAGTTATTTGTTCTTTACTTTACTTACTACTTTTTTTTTTTTTTTTAAACGCTGCGTCTTTTCCACCGCTGGTTTTCTGAGCGCCTCTGGTCTTACATGTGTCCTGTCCAGGCCCAGTAAACCTGAGCACCAGCGCTCAGCTCGTGGCTCCGGCCGTGGTGGTGAAAGGCACCCTGTCCATCACCGCCTCCGAGCTCTACTTCGAGGTGGATGAAGAGGAGCCCGGCTTCAAGGCCATCGATCCAAAGGTAAGAGACTCGAGCTCCGCTGTTCAGCTGTCACTTTTCTAAACCGTGCTTAAATGACCTGCACCGCTGCTCGCACGGTTTACATTAAAGTACGACACCGGGGACGTTTGATAACGTGTCATTGTTTTTGAAGAAGCTAAATAATAAATGGTATGATCAGTGTTTCCAAGTTTGTTTGAACGTTGGATAATGTTGTTGCGAATAAAAGACTCGTGTCATGTTTTGTCTTTGAAGTTTCAGTTTGTCTGAGTCTGGACTGAAAGAGGACATGCCATCTATTAAACAACATAACATTTCATAGTATTTTTTTTTTTGCAGCTGCATAAGACGATCATTTTCTCAGTGTTTTGTTGAATATCTTTAAAATGCTTTGAAGACCTAGTAAATGTTGTATTATTGTTGTATGTTTGTGTTTACGTTTTAGTAATAAATAGGCCGAACGGTGAAACATAAAAAAAACAGAACTTCAATGGATCAGGCCTTTGCATCATAGCACTGACCAGCTTTATGTGTACAGCGTGTTATTTAATTTTAAACAGATGCAACAATTAGAATTAAACGGGAGTATACTGTACGCTTATGCTCTAATAATAATAATAAAAAAGAATGAAATAAGCATTAATCCTGCTGATCGGCGTTTCAGCCACAGTAGACTCCTGACCTACAGGTGGTTTTACGTGTGTGTTTGTACATAAGTGCGGTTTTCAAATTTGTATTTAAAAAAAAAAAAAGAAAGAAAAAAAAAGTAGTGCGTGTAATTGTGTTTTTAAAGGGCCACGTTTTATTAAGAGAACCTTTTATCACCGTGTGTTTTAATATAAGAATTGAATGAAATGAAGTCGACAGTGGAGGTGTCGTATAAGATGAACCGCGTTTAATCAGATTTAGGCTCCAGTGTTGCTGCAGGCCTTTTGCTGTTGCTGCTGTTCAAACACACAGCAGTGATGCTCCCAGGCCTATATATTAACATGCATCGTTTGATTTACATTCATTCGCAAATCCTTTTGAGCCTGTGACGCGCTGTAAAACTAACTTACGGCCGAAAGCAGGCAGTTCACATTCCATCTTTAAAATTTACAAAAGCCCTCTTTTTTTCTTTTTCCAGTGCTGACTGCAGGTTTAATTGTCTCCGGTGAATCATTAAATGATCTTTCTAATCAAACAATAACAAAACAGACTGCAGCAGATTTGCCTGTCATCTCAGCTGTCAAAACACGTCAAGACACGAGGCTAAGTTGTAATTTAATTTGCAACATTTTATTAACATTTCTCTTAAGTCACATAATGAAAAAAATTGAACTTGGCACGCTACATTTTATTTTTTCACTTAACGATTTTGTGCATATATTTAAATAAAAGTTTCTTCACTTTGTGAAAACATTTAAAGAAGACAACTAAAGGTTACATTTATTTGAAAATGTACCTTCACTTTCTCTGGCAGTGGCCCAATTGTTCCATTTTTTAAAAAAGTGTTTTGTAGTTTGCTCGTTTTCTTACTGACTTTTCACATTGCTTGGAGAATCAGTTGGAGAATTTTTGTCCTTCTCTGAAGTCTTATCCCAAAGTGTCTCTCGGCTGTGTCTCGACAATCACTTTATAATTTGTCCAAACTTTTAGCATTGGTGAGGATTTCCCTCGCTAGTCTCCACGTCTGCTTAGCAGCAGCCTCCAGGGCTGAGTGAGGCTTTCCCTGAAACAAGTCCAAGTTTGGCAAGAAGTAGTGGGGGCATCTGCGGCACTGCAGACACGATATGAGCTGCAGCAGGATGCCATTCAGTCGGTCTCCGAGGCAAGACTCGTCCCAGTCGGTCTCTCTTGGGTGTTTCTCGCACTCGTACAGCAGCAGGGTCTTCATGTGGTAGTTGTTGAGCGGCTGTCCCGGTAGCTCCAGGTGCCGGTCCCTCAGAGTTTTCAGGATGGAGAGACACTTCTTCCTGCAGCCGGCCATTAGCAGCCTGTTCTCGGCCTCGCTGAACTGCAGAACCCAGGCGTCGCTCTCCGCCGAGCTCTGCTTCCCCGTTAAGGAGTAGCACTCTTTGGAGAGAAGGTTAAAACCCTCGGCTTTGACTTCTGCTACCCGGTTAGGACCGGGCCAGGGGATGTGGGGCATGGGCCACTGAGCTGCACTTCTAGGCCAAATCCCAGTGCACTTGAACGCGGGGGTGATCTGCACCACATACCTCTCCCTGATCCGTAGTTTGACCTCGCTGGTGTCTGCTACCATTTTAACCACGTCGCGGTAGCTGCATTTATCCACGGCCTGCGCCACCAGAGTCTGAAACCTGGAGCGGATCTTTCTGGCTGATAAATAGCCCGAGGCGGTGATGAATTCAACCCACAGCGACATGCTCCTTTTCCGGCCGTCACTCAGCTTCAGCACCGCGCAGCCGGGCAAGGAACCGTCATCCACAAAGTTGAAGACCCCCATTTGGTTGAGGTAAAGAACCACCTCGAACTCATTGGGGGAGATGACCTCCATCCCCTCATAGCGCGCGTCTATCTCACTGAGGGAGCTGATAAATCGCGGCTCTTGCACTTCCACCTCTTTCAGGACATCCGACACCACTTTACAAACCTCCCTTATGGTCTTCGCAATGGCCGCTTTGCGAGCTTGGCATCTCTCGTTGTAATATTTGTTAAGCTGGTAAACCAGCTTAGCCTGCGTCGCAATCATGTTTGGGCAGAGGTCCGGGCTGTACACCGGAGAGTCGCAGTAAGTTGACGGATCCAATGCTTACCGGTAAAGCCAGAGGCAAATGCTTCCCCGTGCAGGAAAAATGTGTAATCAAAGTTTTTTTTTTTGCTTTTACAGCGGATGGACGTCAGTGTGAGGAGGAGGAAACGGATAGGGATGCAACGTAATGGCTTGCTAAATATCAGTCCAACTCATGAGCACTTCCAGCACAGCTAGGTAGATTCATATTCAGGTTCTGAGTCCGTGTCCTGTGCTGCAGACGCTAGAAGCTACAACACCGTCTGTGACCACTCATGTCTTCCTACTGCGCGCAAGAAACTGTTATTCTCTCCTCTGTGCCCCCGCTCACTTTTCGTCCACACTCAGCTGTGAGCTGGACTTGTGTAGTTTATGAATGGTTCCTTTAGCAAGAGTGAAAGGGGTCGGGCTTCTCTTCCTGCAATCATGTGCGGAGCTGTCAGTGCGGGCAACCAATCAGAGCATCCAGAGGCAGACAGTCCTGCAGGAGAGCGCTCCAGTCCGCCTCAGCAGCATCTGGACGCACGGATCTGTCCGCTGCTCTCAAAGTATAGACACGGGAAAACGCAAACCTTTAGGTCTTTACGGGGAAATGCCATATGTACACTAGTAAGCCAGCAGTAAAACATTTATTTCAAGGCAAATGTTGCTCTTTACTCGCAGTTTCGCCCGCTGGTGCGTATGGAGGATTAAGAATTTAGGCACAGTGTGAGTGACAGCCTTTAACTTTAAACCTGCTTGTATTGTGCGGATTTAAGTCTCTGTTTCTCTTTGTTTTAAATAAATACAACCCTTGTTTTTTTTTTTTACTCCAGCTTGAAACGCTCAGTAATTGCATCGCTTTCATCGACCAGAAACTTTTCCTTATTTGTATCCGTCGACTGGTTTGCTGCATGTCCTACTTTTATCATAAACGTCTGGATTTGTTATTGGCTTACATTTGTAAACTCGTGCGCACGTTCTAGGGATTAATGTGCGATTTTTTTAACCTCTTACTTTTTAAACATTAAGTAAGATTAATTAACAAAACCCATTATTTGTTAACGACAGGACAAGCGGAAAAAAAAAAATTAATGTTTTTGTTTTATTTGCTCTATTTGTATGCGATGCAATTGCCTTCTACAGTGTTTGACACAGAGGTTAGGCCCACATCACAGTCCCGTGTAATTTTTAAAAAAGAATTCTAAATGGTAAATCCATATTTTTGCAGTTAATTATTGAACAGTTTGATCAGTGCGCATTTGAAAAGCAAAGGCGTTGAGTGCACCTGCAGCTCGGGGCTCAGGAAAGCGCCTTAGATTCTTGTAAACAATCCCAATTTGAATACTTGACGTTGCACTCACTCGGTGGGCATTCAACCTGTTTTAGTTTAAATTTCAGTGAATATTTTAGGGGATATTAACACATTAGGTGTTTAGTTAAGAGTGTGAGCGACACAGCCGCGGTGTCTGCGGGCTTCCCTCTCACACAGGCTCTCATTTGCCCGTGGGTTTATCGCCGTGAACACCGTCCATACTGAATAATTTAACCAGGGGTCTCTCCGAGGTTGTAATTGAAGTCCCCCTTCTCACCCACACTTCATGTTGGAGGACTAAGCCATTACTTTCCCCCACAGACAAGGGACGGCACGCGGTCTAATGCAAGCACGATAGAAAAACGAAAGGCAAACTTCTCTGGAATATTTTTCAGCTGAAGCATCTTCGCACTTCTCTCTCAAGTGTTCGCTATTCCCCTTAATGAGGTCGCGGTCGTGAAGTGCTTGTCGCAAAATGTATTAGATTAGAGGTTTCAAGACGCGTGAGTCTCCTTCTTTTAAGGCTTATGTAATGCAGCTAAATGCGTTTTCATTTTAAGCGATGACGCTTTAAAAAAAAAAAAAAAAAAATCATCACATCACAGCAATTGATTTATGGGGAGAACTGAAGAAAATACATTACAGTAATAGCATATAATAACAGTACAATATGTTTAACGTCATTTTCACTGATCAGAGACAATGAGGCCTACTGTACTGAACAAGTAGCCTGCCCGATGGGACGTGTGAGTGTATTTTCTCTGCAGCGCGCATTGTAATTCTTACAGCATATATGTTGCTAAACAGTATTTTAAAGTGCACAAAGTAGAACCAGAAGGCTATTCTGAAGTTTGCTGTAAATAAAATGTTAAAATTACGAAGTAACATACATCAAACTTGCTGACACTTGTTACAAAAATAATTTGACATAATGCAGAATACTGAATCAGCAGTGCTTTCCAGAAAGCGGTTTGCAGATATGAAGTAGCCAACTATGCAAAAGATTCAGAAATAGGCCACAAACATTTCAGAAAAGGCAAAGATTAATGAGCCCCCCCTCCTTCATAGTTGCCACGTCCTCTGGACTTCATCACTTAGCCTTTTCCACATGGTGATCAGACTTTAGGGAGTGTGAGGTAACTTTTGATTCAGTTTGCAAAATCTATCATTTAGATTAGCGTTAAGAGAGATGTAGGCAGGCTGGATATTTGAGGTCATGTCTGTGTAACGGGACCTTACTACATTTAAGAAGCAAAATGCATAAATGAGCATGTTCCAGTGGTTGTACTTACAGGTCAAAGCTAGTCACTTTGAATTAAATATAGGATATTGCATTTTTATCAAACATGGCTTGTCATTTTTCCTGGAATGTTTAAATTTGAGTGAACATTTTTGCATTAAATTCAGTTGTCCCCACCAAGAGTAAATATTTTAGGAGAAATACACTGAGTAGCATTTGCTCTCATCATTACATTAGAATTTGACGCACAAGTAAAAAGAATGACTACACTGACTCTAAGCTGCTAACAGACACACATCATCTATTTGGATATACTTTGACATTACTAGAGTTTGTAGAGAAACTGCGGCAAGAGTTTACTCTGCGGCTTGGATTTATTTTAAGGTTTTGAAGAAATCCTAAATTGCCATTTGGCATTCTTTTCCTCAGAATCATTTTTTTAAAAAAGCTTTTTGAAATAATGTAACTTTGGAATTTAATAGAAAAAACATAGAAACAGAGAAAAAATGTCTGGGTGTTTGATTTCAGTGTGACTGTTTATTATCAAGCCCACTGCTCCAGAGAGATTAATGGACACTACTTCGAGAGCAAGTGTCCAAATATTATGAAGGACATGCTAACTGTAGCTTAATGAAATATATGGAGACATGAACACAGACATTATTAATCAATTCTGGCCCACTTATCAAACCACATGCTCCTGCAAAACTGTGTTTATTTTTCATCACAATGTAAAAAGAAAGGAAAAGTGGATTAGATTTAAATGATTAAAAGCCTTTAGGATATTTTTTTTCCCCCTCAATGCCTTAAAGTAAGTGTGTGTGTAAATCTAATGACAAGAGCCAACTTATTGTCAGACACTCATTCACCCATTTTTTGCTACTTCTCTGCACCTTTATCTCCCGAAAACATCCAGAATTATCTGTGCTTCCTAAAGAGGTTCCCCCTGGTTTATATTGACTGGAGAAAAGATCAGGGACCTGTCAGAGAGCTCTTTGATCTGAACCCGTGTGACGACTCCACAGTGATCCCCCTCACAAGCGCACAACAGAGTCCATGCCTGTGCAAATCTCAGCCAGCTGATGAGTAATCTCACCGCTTCTCTCTTTTTTTTTTTTTTTTTTTCATGCTCTGTCTGCCTTTCCCATTGTCTTGGCTTTATTTTTTGGCTCCTTTACCTCAACTATTATTTACCCCCCAATTATGTGGCTTCAATACCGTGAATACTAGCACTGAGCAGAACAACCTCTAAAAACATAATTTTTCTTTAAACACGTTTGGTCCCTTATATGAGGATCTTATTTCATGAATGTTATTAAATGTTTGCAGTGTAATTTTGGTTGGAAGTCAGGTTTTTCAACTTGTTGCATTGTCAGCTTTAAGTGCCAAAATGCTGACAGTAAATACAGTATGTGTGTTTTAAAGTAACAGTCTTCACCAAAATGACCTTGACCTATAAAATACAGCTTTACATGATGTATCTACAGTCTTTTAGGTATCTGTATTTGATGGCATGATACAAACAGTTTGTTTTGAAGCAAAAAGTGCTTACATTTGCATAAGAAAGTTCTAGTTTCCCCTTTGGTCTGTTTGAAGGCTTTGTACTTCCAAGTGAGTGATAAGGCAGGAGGATGTCAAGGCTTGGCATTTTTAGGCAGTACTTTTTCTCTCTCTGGAAACCTGATAGGTGAAGGGAAAAAGTGGCTTACTGGCTCAAAGCATACACAGACATGTGCACATATACACACAGACCCACATTCACACCCATGTGAACACACAGTACATTTTTTGATGCTCTTGTTCACATATTTCGGTGCTGTCTCCCGGATGGACCCAGCTGCTTTCTCGACGGAGGGCTCAAAGAAAATCATCGCAGGCAACTAATTGCCTGGCAGGCCCCTGCATCTGCTCGGCAGATAGCAGAACTGATGAAGTCACAGAGCAGATGTGTGAGTGTGTGTGTGTGTGTGTGTGTGTGTGTGTGTGTGTGAGGGTGTGTGTGTGTGTGTGTGTGTGTGTGTGTGTGTGTGTGTGTGTGTGCGTGTGTGTGTGTCTGTGTTTAGCAGCGCCCTCTCCATGTTTAGACACAAGCTATCAATATTGCATGTGGAGTTATTGTTGCAGAGGCACTTCTGGAGACTACTAATATTGCATGTATGAGGAAGTGAAATTGCTCCACTTCTGCCTGATTGGTTAGAGGAAATTTCAGCAAAAATCTGATTGGAGGATCATTGGAACCCTCCCTTGTTACAGTCTAAGTGTATTATAATCGATTCATGAGCACACTATTTACTCGTTCTGATTGTGGTTTTTTAGTGTGTAGTATATTAACGTTGGAGAAAAGTCAAATGTTTGTTTATAAATGCTGGCAAGTTCATTAAAGTAACTTAATAGTAATTAAAAAGCTACTTTTTAAAATGCATTTCATAACTTAAAAATTTTCATTATTATTACTCTTATTAAAGCCACAAACAAAGGAAAGGTAACAACTACAACACTGTAATTTACCAATAAAGTAGCTGGGTATACAAATAATAACAAGTGGAAATTTTAGGGATATTTGTAGAACATTTGTAAACTAGCTAATGAATAATAAGGTGATGTCATTGTTATTAAGCTGGCATGCTAATGTCAACCTGTCATTTTCATAGGAAGAGCAAAGCACACTTAAAGGTGTAATATGTAATATTTCCACATTCAAATATCTGAAAATGACTTCATACTTGCATTATCTCAAATGTTTCCATCAATGTTCAAACTCAGAGAAATCCCTAACTTTATTCAATGTAACAGATGATTTAATTTGGTCACCTGTCAATGATGTCATATCGTTACTAACGTTTCATTAGAGTGAAATGACATAATGTGAATATGATTCACTAAGCGTAATGTGAACAAAACTTTAAAGCCTTACCTCGTCTTTAAACATGAGTCGCGTCAGGTAGTTTCATCAGCAGTGGTGATGAAATCACTTCCCATGATCCCACGCCGCTTCACGACAACATCAAACTACACCTTTTGTTATTATTTTGTGAGACCCCCTAGTGGCAGAAATGACTTTTAAATAACTGAAGCAGCTAAATGTATATTCCAATGTAACACAGTCAAAGTTATTTATTAAAAATGTGTGTAATTTATCTAATGTATCATTAAACTATATTCATATTATATGCAATGTATGCTTTTGTACAGTATGTAGAGTCTGGCTGATAAATGGTCTGTCACAGATGCACATATTAGTATTGACGCATAGCTTTGCTGATATCATCCAATATCACAAAAAAATCTTTTTTAAAGAACATATGACAAAAAGATGAAAAAGATGCTTATTCAAGTAATGCATATTTTGTTTTGTTTTTTTTAATTCTTATTTATTTCTAATAAGTGGAGTTTACTGTTCAGTGCACTGACGTCAGACTCATTTTGGGAAATAAAATTTTATTGTTAAACTGTAAAATATCCTTCCTTCATTACACGCCTTAGTCGCTAGTATTTGATAACCAATCATAACAAAACATATTGAGATATTGGCCAATAGTGGATGAAGCTATCTGTCTCTACTAGTATGTATGCACTCAGTGAAATATAAAAACAACTTTTTTTTATCTACAAAAAACTAAACACATCTTTAATCGTGCTGCCATTTCCAGATTCTGGAAGTAGGATCAC
>JAPQRN010000001.1:2199519-2218849 GCA_037367275.1 Coranthus polyacanthus
CAACTTTTTTTTATCTACAAAAAACTAAACACATCTTTAATCGTGCTGCCATTTCCAGATTCTGGAAGTAGGATCACACACAGCGTGTTTCCAAAAACTTTTGAGGCCACGTAGAAAAGTATTGTACTACTAATTATTTTTTCTAAAGGTCAGTGTCCAACCTTGGAGTATGCTATGATAAAACCCCCATTGAAAAGACATTGGTAACTCTAATTAGCGGGGTGGTGACGGCTACCCGGTGTTAGCTAGAGTGGCTGAATGGATGGCCACTCAGTCAAAGAAAACCACCCTGGTGTTATGTAGCGACCAGTCCCATATTGTTAAGCTCTCCCTAAAGTGTGAAACCACTGGGACTACACCCCTCCCCCTTAACTGCTCGGTCCGCCAAACTCTCATGGTCGCCAGGGACGACCTTCGGCTGCAGCTGCCAATCACTAAGAGCCATGGCAGCAAGAGGTCTCTCAGAGAGGAGCCTATTGATTTTCCAGTTAGAGCCTAAGTAGTGTGTGCTATAGGACTAACGGACAGCCCAAGCAGGTATGTCATTATCAATGAGCCCAAGGAAACGGATCCCCTCGCTAGCACTCATTCATATTGGCCTGCCTACCGTCCTCGTTCCCTCCCTCCCGTCTCTCCTTTATGCCATTTCACCATCCATTCCCTCTGCTCTCCATGTCCGCTCTGACAGAGTGCATCCTGAGATGGTCAATAAATTGCTCAGCCAGACCACAACTAGCAGAGTGATGGGTTGGGATGACCTTCTTTCTCTTTCTTCCTTCTCCACTCTTTCACTGTCTGCCCCTCCCTGCTCTACAGGTACAGCAATTACAGCACCTGGAAGACATAAATGTTTCCGTACAAGACGTGTTATCATCACAGACACAGAGTTTCCCCTTTTCGAAACCTCAACATTCAGGGTCAGTTTAATCTCAAGCATTGATCCCATGCGGCCCACTTTGGCTCACCCAGTCATCAGGAAACCCAATTATTATCATACGGCTTCCTCACTTTTCCTCCCGCTCTTTTGTCCAGTCACTGTCCAGGCTTTGGGAGCTGCTCAACACAAAGACATGTGCAAATAATTAGGAATGATTTAAGACAATTAGAGGAGATAAGGCCAAATAAAGGTTTTAAGCTTCCTAAAGTGTATTACTGTTTCCCAACAGACCAGTAAAGACTTGTTACCTTTTCTACTGTTCTTTATCTCCTGGTCTTCCTCAAACACAGTGAATACACATCTCTATTTTCTCTCCCTTCTGAGTCTCAAACCACATTGATGATTGTGATATAATGTCTCATATTTCACTCCAGTTGTTTGAGTGAGGTTAAATCAGCGATAATGAACTCATTCTGTAGCGATGAGGTCAGTCTGCTCACCACCATATGTGCAGTGTTTTAAGAACGTTGGAGGAAGACTTGTTAATGATGGGTTTCAAGGCTTTGGAGAACCTGAGATCCTCGTCCCCTCTCTTGCTTATAACCTATTCTTTTACCCATGATCCTCTGATTTTCTGGCCTTTGTCAAAATTTGACATTAAAGGCCAAGTAACCTGCACAATATTTCTTTCTGTAGTTTAGTTTTTCAAGCTTCTTTCTCTCATCAGATGTTATTCCACTTCAGATGTTTTACTGTGAATGTTCACTTCTTATCAGAATTGCAGTTGGGAGATTAAGGCTGGGTGGCACCAACATGGATTAATTTTTAAACCTGAGTAAATAATGGTTTAACTTGAAACTGCTTAAAATTAAGTTTACAGTTTAACCTCTCTTTAAACCTTGGTTTAGTTTTTACTCTAAACATAGTTTAAATGCACTCCTGTTACACTAAATTGAAATTAAATTAAAAATGTGATCCAGTTTTAACTTTACAGTTTATATTAATAAAGCTGGATTTACTAAACAGAAATGTTTGTAATTATGCAACAGAGCTCTGCTTAAATGTTCAATATGCAAGATTTGTGCATGTTCTTGTGCTTACGTGAAGTTTGTGTTGGAATCTGTGTTGAACTTGATGCTGGTCACTTGTTGACATAAACTCACTTCATTTCTAAGCTAACAGTAGCTAGTGTTGCACACTGTTGCCACGGTAGAAGAGCAGAAGAAGGCACTGGAGAACTCGGAGCAAGCATAAAGATTTTCACAGAAACAATGTTCCCAAGGCCTCTACATTTATCATGGATATGGACAATGAGAGTCTTTGCTTTACAATTGGAGTTAATTAATGTCAACAAATGACTGACTCCAACACAAACTTCATATAAGCACACAAACATATGTGAATCTGAGATACTGAAATCTTATACTATTTTGCCATATTACTCCATTAATTAATTATTCCAGCAAGCTTTTCTCAAAGGAGAAAATAGAGCTTTTTGATGAACCATCATGAGTACACGAATTAGAAAAATATTTTAGCTAGTTAGGAAATAATGTAATATTTCCTGAAGCAATACAGAGCTGCCAGAAGTTAATGGTTTACATCAGTGAAGTTGGATTCACTAAACTGTGATTAGTTTTTAATTGTGCAGCAGAGCTCTGTTTAATTAAACAAGGATTTTCTCATTTTAAACGTAGTTTTGCTAAACTCTGATTAAACCTAGTCTTACATTAAATTAAGCTTTGTTGGTGTAAACAAGCCTTAAATTATATTTTACTTTCTGAAGTGATGTAAGCTCTTGTGACAGGCTGAATCTTTACAGAGAGTGGTAACCAGGTTGGACAGTTTGGAGAAAGACAATTGCCACATTGGTAATCACGTAAAGAACCATTAGACACAGTGTCATCTGGCCACCTAATGAAGACTAATGTCTCCCTCCCAGTTGCTCTTCAGACGTGTATACACTCATATAAGCACCCAGGACAGTCCTTCTGCTTTTGCAAATAAACATGCCTGGTCTTTCCATTTGTGACCTGACTTTGGACCTTAACACAGCCACACACCGACGTGGCAGAGACCTGGCGAACACTTAACCAAACACCTCCAGACAAAGAGCTGTCGCCGCTCTTTGCACCTGAGCCTAGCCCCTCCATCATGCTCCATCTCTGGGCTTGACTGGGCCAGTCAGGGGGGCAGGTGCCTCCCCTCCCTTCCTTTGATTGATCCCCCTCTCTCCATCATTTATTCCCTTCGTCTGCCTCTGACACACGTGTCAAAGGCAACACGGCAGCCTGATGGATAGGCCTGTTTATGGATGCCAGTCTGCCTGGTAGGCTACTGATATTACAATCAGCACCTGTGTACCTGCTGTTCGCACAAGCTCTGTTATTCAGCTGAGGTCAGGGAGACACCAGGCTCCGATTGAAAGATCGATGTCCAGCCGAGCATATTGGAAATCTGAATTGTAGATGTGGTTAGGTTTGTCAGAAAGGTCTGTACTGCATTTTGGATGATAAAACTAGATCCATATGTCATAGACTTCGAATCAAGATCAGTGTTGTTGGGCTTGCTTTCATCTGGATTTTGACTGTAGGAATGGTTTAAAGGAAAAATAGCTGGGCAGGGGCTTAATATTTGTTATAACTGCTCATTTTTCAAAGGAGTAAAGAGTATGTCTCACTATCTAAGGTGTGCTGATTGCACTGATATGTACTCTGTGTAAAGACATCTCATGTGCTGGAGAGCACAATGTTACATAGCTGAATTCTGGTGCTTCCATTGCCATTATGGTTAATGACCCATTCAGTCTGGTTGAAATGGCACATCCATTGGGACACACTGCAGATTACTTACTCATCCAAGACTCCCTTATTGCAGACATCAGCACAACAAAGCTTGCCCTGCAGTACAAAGACTGTTGAATAAAATGCTGTATAAAAACAAAACCGTTCTCTCTGACATTAATGCTATAGAATCAAATCAGGGAAAAAAACAATTTAATGGTGAGACTGACTTCTTGCAGCATTTTTAGTCATGTTTATCACAGCTTTTTTGTATTAAACAAGCCCTGGCATCTTTCCCTAAACCAAACCCACTAAAGTGTTTTCACTATAAAAATGTTAATAATGCTGTCAGCAAAACCAGCTAAAATTATAAATGGAGATGGTGGAATGAAATACATCATCTGTGAATTAACATTTATGTTCAGGATCAACATTTTTGAAATGAATTGATTAACAGTATTTATTTATTTTGTTGAAATTAAACCTCAAAGTCGGTGCTCCTGATGCAGTGCTGTTAATGTCCTTTTGGGGAATTTGTAGACATTTCTCTTTCCATCGTTATTTTGTTCTCTTTTAAAAAAATACATCTTGAGTATCCAAGATGTCTTCTAATTCTTTCACCCTATTACAGTTGTAACTCTCAAAACACTTGTCACCGATAAATCCATAGCTGGAATTGAGTCACCTTCAAATTCTCAAAAGTACTCACAGGCCTTTCTTTTTTTCCCCAATACCCTTTCTTTCCCTCTCCTTTTGCTTAACCATCCCTAGGACAACTAGCCCTGAATTCCCCGAGATGGGTGTACTTTTCACCCCACACCCACTTAAGCTGGTGACAATAGCCGGATTAGAAAAGAATTTACTTCAACGAAGCTTCGCACCAACCCCAAAAAAAGCCTATCCATCACTAAATGGCAAAACGGGAGATTGAAGGAAAGCGGGGAGAATGCGATAGGAGCCGGTCAGCGATCTTAACCTGTCTGATGTTTGCCATGGCAGCTTATAGGGGAGTGGACGGCCAATGGCACAGAGTCTTAAACAGCTCTGGTGCTTCAGAGGTGGCTGTGGCCGTCTCCTTGATTTTCTGAATTTCAGTGAAAAGCATATACATTCCTTTTCTCCTTTCCCTGGTGTGCGAGTGTTTACTGATGAGCTTGACGAATCAAGGAAGGTATTTAAACTCATTCATTCCCATCTCAACAGGTGCCCTGCAGCATCTCGAAGGCCCTGGATCGGGCTGCTGGTGCTTTATAAAAACCTAACACAGAGAAAACAGTCAAATGGCTAGTTTTTGTTGCTGTAGTAATGTTTTCCATTTAGTTAATTTTTAAGTTAAGTTTAGTTAGTCAGTTTCTAAGTGAATCTATATATGAGATTTTGTTAATTCTTTGTCCAGCAAAAACTGAAACACTTGTGCATTAAATGAATGCAAAGGTAGCAAGAAAGAGAGAGAATATTCCCAGTTTGTGGATGTCTGCTGTATTTCTTCCATGTAGTCTTATCCATCCTTTGTTTCCCATTACCTTTGTGCCACTAATTCTGCTCTTTGTGGCCTAAATCTAAGCTGTGATGGCATACACAAGGAGGCTCCGGGGACAGGTTTATAAAGGTGTTTTAGACTGGTCTCAATCTTCCTCATACATTAGTCTAATGCAACAGTTTCAGGAAAAAAAATGTCTGGCTTAAGCCTAAGAAGTTAGCAACTGTGTTCCTAGGCTAATCTAGGACCAATATCTTTAGATTTCCAGTCGGTACTGCATTTTCTCTTCTTTCTTTTCTCGTTCCTCAATATTATTAAAGAAACCAGAAATGATGACCTCTTTTTAGAGGTCATCAGAGTAAACCATCAGTTTAACTAACTGAGGAAAAGGTCAAAAAAGAGGTAATAATTTCTGGTTTCTTTAATAATATTGAGGAACGAGAAAAGAAAGAAGAGAAAATGCTTTTAGTAAACGCAGTACCCACTGGAAATCTAAAGCAATGAGGAGACTGTGAATTATTTATTCAAAGGTAACTTCTGATCCTGATCAAAGAATAATAAGTGTTATGCCCTGCCATATGAAGTAGCTTTATTTCAGGCTCCTTTTTTAATACTCCTGACTTTTGCCTGTAAAATATCTTGTATGTCTTAAAATGCTGCTGGAGTGAATTGAGCTGCATGGTTCAATCATGTTTTTTTTAGTTTGAAAAAAGGCTTAATTTACCCAACATAATCATCCTACTTAAGACACTCAAGAACTAAACAACTTTGTGCAACCGATAAAGTCTGTTAATTAGATCTAAGCCTTAGTCAAGGTCTATCTTTGTGAAACCACCACCTTGTCTCTATATTTGAAAAGGCTGCCACAGTTTTATCCCTCGGCATTCCAGAAAGCATTCCACATATAACAAAACACAATACTTACAGTATGTGTTTATTACACTCGAGAAAAGCATTACATTGACCTACTTCTTGTGTTTATGTCTTGTAAATTTTTATTCCTTTTTAATGTGTTTATGTGTATTTTTTCAGCTGCCACCCTCACTATTGCTTGTTTGCTGTCTTATTACTCTATATCAGGGCTTTTCTGAGGCTTTTGCCCTTATAGGCTATATGCCTAGAGGCTGAATATTTAATGAGTTAATGCACTGAAGTCCTTACTTCTTTACCAATTAACCCAGAGACCACTGCAGCATTTCCCTAAATCCACACAAGACCTTTTTTTGTTCCCACTTCAAAAAGGCTAAGCACCCAAGGAAAGGAAAATAGAAAAGACTAACCTGTTAGCAAACAGTGAAAAGGGACAGAAAAGGGTTTAATCCTTATTAGGCTAAATTCAGACTAAGTGGCCCTGAAGCCCCTTTCAAAGGGGACTCTCTTTGGGGAGTGCAAACTCTTACTGGGTAACATTTGGGACTGAATGCTTTGAGCCTTTAGGCTTCATAACCTCGCAGTCGCTGCAAGCTGGGCTTGTTTATTTTGCTTTAATTCACACTCGCAGCTTCTTAGTTGTGTTTATTTTTTTTGACCTCGTAGTTTGTTTTACTTCCCTCGAGGCAAATGTATCTTAATGTGTGACCAGTGATTACATCTTGAATTTGTTACATGATGGAAGAACAATATTACCCATCAGTCATTGGCGGACACGAATGGTGTTGCCTCCTTACATTGCATCCAATATTGTGTAAGATTTTATTCTCTGTAGTCTCCTCTAAACACAGTAATGTAGATCATTACATGTTGCTGTTGTACATTTGTGCAAACCACAGATACAATCTGGTACAATATCAACATGTCTGAACCAAAAATATGTCATATGAATATTAGAAGATAGCATTATCTTGGCATGAATATAACGGTCAATTGTTCACAACATATTTCACTTGTTTTCTCAGCATTATTATTGGTTTTTATGGTTAGATAAAGCACTGATAGCGCTTGGTTAGGGCTAGAGAGAAATACCAGGGCTTGGTTTAAGACAGGAAAAAGTCCACAAAGATTGATTTGAAAAAAAAAAAAATCACTCAAAATAGGGGTTGGAAGTATGGCCTAAATCTTGTATCACCCTATATGTAATTTTATTTCACGGTAACAGCATATATCATAATATAGTAATTATAAATTCAATGAAGAAATGGTTTAAAATGTCCATACTTAATTACATGTTATTATTTTCTTCTTTTATTTGGAATTTCATACAAACAACCCTACTACAGGCTCCTTGTTTTGTCTTCCCTGTCGAAGTCCTTCTGTTCAGAATTACCTCGTTTTGTGTCACATTCACTCTCCTCCATTTTCTTTTGTGTTACTTTGATACAAGTTTCCTTCCTGCATCCGTTTCACGTGGAAGAACAGAAAAAATCTTGCCACAATGAGTATGATTTGGGACATAATGATATGAACGATAGAGCATAAAATGAAATGGACATTTTTCTGTTGTCACATTACACACACTAACAGTACACAGCCCTAACTCAAAAAAATATTTAAACAAAACCCCAGTCTTTTGCTAACCCTAACCAAATCACTTTTATTGCCCGAACCTAAAAACTTATGGGAGTTGAGATTTGAAGTGCAGCCTCTGGTAGCAAAGTCCTGGATTTTGTTCATCTGTCATCCACCCCGAGCACCTGCTGCCTATCAAGGAAAGGCGAAAACGTAGCAGATCCTTCAATGACAACTAACATTGATGATAAGTGGACAAATAAAGATATTGTACGTATGGCAACAATGACAACATTTTTGTGTCGACTGGGTTATATTTTTATGTTTTCACCACTTGCCCAGCTGCATTATCCCATACTAGTTCCCCAGTCACGGAGCACGTGGGTAGCCAGTTAAGGTGGATAAAGCATGGTCCTGCAGAGGCACAGAGGATAACTGCTGGAGTGTGAAAGTAGAGTCACGTGGCTTCAATGTCTTTGGGTCATATGATTCCAAGTTCTTATAGTGACGGTGAACTGCTTTGCTTTTACATAATGTATGGATTCCCCCTAACACGCCTACACCTTCTACCTGTAATTCTTCTCTGTGGCACCTCTTTCATGGTTTCATGTCATACTTTTCCATGTTGATGCATCTCTTTTTTTCTGGCTTGTACCTACAGTACCCTCCTTTCTTCGTGCTTTCTCCCCTCGACCTTTTTTTCTGCTATCACTCAATCTCAAAAACAAAATCTGTCTTAATTGGCTCCAGAGGGCTCCGGGAGGCTTTGTGTCAACGGTGATGTGGGTCCTGATTGGTCCAGAGGCTCAGGAAGCCAACAGACCCTTGTTAGTGTGTCAGGGGCTCTTTGCTTGCTCATTAGTCCGATGAACTCATTTAATGATGGGGGTGACAAGGCCTTGTTTACCAGTGTGGAACAGAGGATGGGGGTTAAGGCGAGAGGGGAGGAAGGGAACAAGAATATGGTTAAAGAATATGGCTGCATGATACTGGCAAAAACTGAGATTGCAGTTTGTTTGTTTTTTTCTTCAATATACATGGCTCTATGGAAAAAATACAGGAAGATGACTTTCAGCAGATAACTTGAATAGCTCCTTTTTCTTTTGGTTTTAATACTTGCAAAGACATCCAAATAGTTTTTTTTGCTTTGGATGATGTTCTGATCACTTGTATCACCACAAGTGATGGAGTTTTGTGGTCCAGATTTAAGCAATCAAACAAATTGGTATGTGTTTTCACTGAAATAAGAACAACCAAATCTTGTGTGGTGTTTCTCCTGTTCCTCACTCAAGTTCAGACTGTAGTCGACAACTACCAGGGGCGGGACCTACTTTGGTTGTTTGATAAACTGATGAAGAATGATTGAAAGTGGCTACGTTCACACTGCCAGTCTTAGTATTCAAATCACATTTATTGGTCATGTCACGTCTGATTTGTTTTTTTTGGGGGGGGTTTGCTGTTCACAAGATATTTTTAATGTGACCAATATCAGATTCCCACATGAACCGATCATGGTCCTGAACTGGCCTACATGCACATATTGCAAGAACAATAATAAAGACATCACATGCAGCAATGCTGCCATACAAGTAAACATGGAGGCCACTGAAGTCAACATTTACAGTGTCATTTATGAACGGACGAGCAGTGGAAGCAAATTTGTGAGCAGATGATAACGAGGCTGAGGATGAAGAAAAAGGGGTCTCTGGTACAGAATTGTGACAATCGTTGATGTAGAGTGATGTAAAAGTCGCAGTTATTCCAATATGACTGAGGTCATGTTGTGATTTAGGACCATATATGGAAATGGCTAAATCAGAATTGAAAAGATCAGATTCCATGTGATGTGGTCCAGTGGATTTGGTCCACTTTTGCCTGCATTCTGAACATGAAACGATATATTGTGCAGCCCTAGGAAGGAACAGGGGGAGTTGTAGTATGCAAAAAAAATTAGTATACAATTTTTGTGGATACACCAGAATAGAGTATCACAAAAACCTTACAGTAAATGTCAGCTTGTGTTCGTCTGCGCTTTGTTTCTCATTTGCTGCAGTAAAAGCACTGCTGTCGTCTCGGTCCAGTGAAACTACAGTTATTGTCGATGGCTTGATTCTGTGGTCAGTCAAGTGAGGAGGAGTCAAAGGCAGTGTCGCTCTGATGTAGCTACGCAGCGGTTAACTCTGTATTTGTGGCTTCTGAATACGAATTAGGCACATCTAATTTCATTTGTAGAAGTCCTAGAAATCTGTATGTGAAAGTCGTGGTGAACGCTTGTGTGGGGGGTGGAGGGATGGGAGGTAGACAGCTTTTTTTGAAATGAAATGCAATAAGAAACTCTAACATGCTGAAGTCCACAGGTTTTTTTATGAATTCTATCAAGTCCTCCCAATACTGCTTGTCCCTGGTCTCTGTTTTGATGTTGATGGATCACCTCTCTTCCTCCCGCTCATTAATTTCATCACCTTATCTCCCACACCACTTCATTTGACCAAAAGGTAATAATAAATCCCTCATCCATTATCCTTTAACTGAGGCAGCCACGCGGAAATACTTAATAACAGGCAACAAATTGAACTTCAATCACCTCATTTTCTTTCAAAGATGCACAGCACATTAAACTGAGTGGCCGAATATGCATATATCACTTATATTAGGCTGCTTGTGTAAGGTTGTAAGGATTTATTTTTGTATGAAGTTGCAATCTGACTTTTTTTTTTTTTTTTTCAAAATTTCCCACAAAGAAGGTTTTACTTTTCTGGTAATTGGCAGTGGCTTCTGTCCTCTTCAACTCAAGGGTCTTATCAGCCCAAAAACACACACCCACTCAGTCTGCCCGACGGCGGAGGCAGTTGAGAGCCTCATCTATCTTGAACCATGCTACTGATGGTTGGGCTGTTGCTCCCCTAACTCTTTCTTGATTCAATGCAGTTTCAATTAAATTTCATCTATGTCACCGTGTTCTTCCGTTAGACTTTACCGATGTTTCTAAAGAGAATGCAGTTGGTAAAGGTTTGGGAAGGAAAGGGTGATGGAGAGGGTTCACTGGCAAGGACGGTCTGCGAGATTCAGCAGTGACAGTTGTGTTGTGCGTGTGTGTGTGTGGTTACACACCGTAGCTACAGTCACCCGGCCCCTCTTCATGTGTCCCTCTTCATTCCGCAGTCTTTTGGGCATCTGACAAAGACAAACGACAGTGCTTCAGAAATGAGCAGCAGCCCCGCCGCACAAACAGGTTGAAAGAGGAGGGAGAGAGAGACGCTGAGAGAAACCAGTGCAATCAAGGCCAGATCCTTTGTTTTCTGTTGGGCTGTGTCCTCTCGCATGACGCTCTGAAATTGATCTCGAGACGCACCAGACCTGAATCCACAGATATTGTTCCACTTGAAACAAAACATCAATAAAACTGTGATTTATACTCATCCAATCATGTTGACGTGTAAGCTCCTGATCCATTTGATATCCCCTGTTTGAAAGGTTCTAACCTCCTCTCGAGCGCTATGTTGACAGTTTTTAAACTGAATTTGCTTATTTTATTTAGATAGAAAAATCTATGTTGTTTGTACGACCTGCAGTGATCTGAATTTCATCAAAGGTATAAAATATGAAACATTTCTGCATTGAAATATCTAGACACAGATAGGCCTTCATTATATAATGTATTGATTTTTGTTGAAATCCATAAACATATTCAATGTAATGGTATATTTCATTTGGTCGCATGTCAGTGGCGTCATATCCCCATTATGGGGAAACACCGGATACAGTATCTATATACTTAAATGGAGTTTCCAAGTATCTGTACCTCCACCAAGCTAATGTGTATGGCAACGTAATGTTAAAAGCTAACTTACCATTAGATAAGTCGGCTCATCTAATATTTAGTTAGTATGTTACATTACAGTAGCTAATGCTACTTGCAGCTATTTCATTACAATAAAATGACATAATGTGAAGATATGTCACTAATGATGTGAATAAAACTTCACATCATCAAACCATGTCTTTTCTTATTGTTTTGGTTGTGAGACTGTTGAAGTGCCTCTGTAGCATTACCATCTCTTTGAGTCTGACTCCACCATTGCTATCTATCACAGAAGAAGCTGGTGCAACCATAACTCCAGCTCGGACAATAACTTCCACACCATTGTAATTTGTCCAGACGTGGTCAGAACGACTCGAGCATTACAGCACAGATAGTTTGTCACGATCCTTGTCACCCACTCAGCTTTTTCATCTGCAAGGGAAAGGGCGATGCCGATAGGGACAATGATCTCGGGAACATAGAGTGCTATTTACAGCAATTCCGGGAGATTCATTGGTGCAGGGAAAAATATGATATCTGGCTGCCTCAGCCACTGTCATATCTCTCTGAGTAATCAGCGACTGCAACTTCATCACTTCAGCCCTGGGTGTCTTCTTGACACCCGTCGGGAGGTCTCCGAGTGTACTCCTGGGGATGAAATAAGTCAACCGCTACCATTTGAAGGTGAAAGGTTACTCTGCAGCAGTCAATTGTCATACACCTGAAAACAAGAATTTTGTTTTTTGATCAGACGCCAGGAAGAAGGTGTTTCTGGAAGATGAAACAGATGTACAACATTTTCAGTGGCTGGCAGTGACATGTACAAGCTTAGATTTCTGACATTATTGCTTTAGAGGGATAAGAAAAATATAGTAAAAATTAAATATAATAACAATACACTATATGTAGAGAATATATTTGCAGGAACTGTATTGTAAATGTATCAAATATAAAACTGAGAATTGATTTAATGGTGGATATTATATAAGACGTAAACAACACTCAAAAATGTCAAATTACTATGGTGGCCTGGTGGCAGAGTGGTTGGTTGTGTTGAACATGAACGCAGTGTCCCTGGTTCAACTCCCGGTCAAGGTGACCTTCATGCATGTCTCTGTTCCCTGTTGCCTCTTTTTTCACAATCAAGACACAAAAAGCCCAAACCAAACCTAAAAAATGAGATGTTTTTGATTCACACTTAACACTGTATGCTGGTATTACTGTCGGTCAATTAAAAACTTTAACTAATTAATCACACAGTATGCTTTGATTAATTGCGATGAATTGCAGAGATAATAACAAAACCCAAGCCTATATGTTAAAGTACCATTTGAATTTCAAAACCATCAAGGTCATTAATATTAGATATCAGCTCAGAAGACATTTCTTATATGTACTAATATAAATCATATTTGACATTGGTAAATGTGTTTGATCTTCAAATGCCAGCTGAATTCCAAAAAAGTCCAAAAGACAAGAAGAAAATATTCTGTTGGCTCTTTTTCACTGTATAGAAACAGTTGGGCTTAGTCCTCTTTTACATTCATTTTACACTGGTAAAGATCAATGTGGTTTTATTATCAGGAAACCAACGACTACATTATGACACCATCTGGAAGTGTTTCAGCACATGTTGCTATGAGCTCCACATGTCTTTGTATGGCGGTGGCTTTATGTACTCATCTTTTATTTTATTTTAGTTCACAGCAAAAGGCCCCACTGTGTTATGAGCTTCAGAAATAGTCAGCTAAATATAGCTTGTGTGGACACTACCACACTACTTAACAGTTTCACATCAGAATACCTATTTGATTCAGAAAACATTACCACCATGGTCCTGAGAAATGTAGTGAAATTAGTAATGCTGCTACTTGTGGCGACGCTGGTCATATGTCAGCCGCAACAGGAAGGAAACAAAATGCATCTGTGTTAATTTTTAACTCCATATTTCAAATTAATCGCAAAAATTAAAGCATCAATTTTGGCAGCTCTACGATTAAGAAATAAGCATCATGTTTGACCTGCTTTGGCTCCACTATTCAGTATTCCAATATACTTCAGTGCTTTTTGCTGAAGGGCTACAGCCTCTTAACAAACATTTTAGTAGCTGTCCTGATTAAATATTTTTTTTCTGGTGCTGCAGCGTCTTTGCTATGCGGTTGGCTACTGGCTGACGGCGACTGGCATCGTCATCTCCAGTCTCTGTTAAGTTAGATAGGAGGCTGGCGGATGCAGCCCCAGCCAGCTTCTCCAAGCCACTAATCCACATTTAATTGAACTCCAGAGACTTTGAAGTGAGTCTGTGATGCAGGCAGGTCTTATTCCTCAGAGAGACAGAGAGGGAGAGGCTGTCCTCGGCTAAGGGCCTCAGCTGGTCCGCTTCGCTGTCCCCTGCCTTTAATGAGCTCCTTTAACTTAACACTAGGCCTAGCTTGCTAGCTTGCATTTGAATATTTTTGATTAATAACACAGCCTCTGAACCATGCTGTGACAACCTAAAGTGTCCCTTTTACCTTTCTACCACATCCCTGTACGCCCCCCTGTCAGCAGACGCCTTTGAAACTAAAAGCAGAGGGTGAAACAAAAGCCTAGTTAACAAAGCAGTGCTAAGTGGGTTAGCAGCAAATCTAAATGCTGGATTAGTAGGAGTACGAATCGCAGGGGCAGGGCCAAGCATCTGATTCTGTCAGGCGCTTTGACAGCCATCAGAACAAGTTACTATGACAGCCACCGCAGACTCCACGGGGACACGCTAAGCTCAGCTCATCGGTGCATTTTTAAATCTGGAGCTAGCTAACATAATATTGTTGACCCCAGTGCCAGTGGAGATACAAAAACAGTCTAATCACATGTTTAACATAAAATAGTTAACTGTTAACCTCATGCTTGTGTGAAATTATTACAATGCGTCAAAACAGCCATCACACTGCCTTTATATTTTACTTGCCATAATATGGATTATCTTTTAGTGGACTAAATATTTCCTTCCCACCGTATAGCTGAATAGCACCCATTCTCCTGCTAAAGGAATCTCTTTTTCATTGAGGCCGATCAATATAAGACATTAATCGTGCTGTTCGGGATGTCCTGCCATCTTTGTGTGAAAAATGAACAAACAGAGGCTTCTTTCTGCTCTTTTTTTCCCTCTTCTTTTGCTTACTTCTCATCTTCTTTTTCTGGTGTCTTCTTTTTTAATTGTAATTCTTTATCCTCTTCTTTTCCTCCAGATTCTAGCCTACACTGAAGGTCTTCATGGAAAATGGCTCTTCACAGAGATCCGTGCTGTCTTTTCCAGACGTTACTTACTACAGAATACTGCTCTGGAAATCTTCATGGCCAACAGAAGTAAGACCGCACTTGATATTTACCTATATGTGAACATTTAAGCTTATTGTAACCCAAATGTATGTAAATAAGTGTTTGTGTTGACTGTGCTATGAGATGCCTCATGAACACATAAAATCCTTCCATAACTGGATGTTTCTTTGTGTCTGTGTGCAGCGGCAGTCATGTTCAACTTCCCAGATGCAGCCACAGTAAAGAAGGTGGTCAACAGTCTTCCTCGTGTTGGAGTTGGCACCAACTTTGGCCTTCCACAGACCAGGTTAGACACACAAACAAACAGAGTCACCCTTTTCTTGGGCATTCATATGTTTGTTGGTTGATTCGTAACCCTCCGCAGACATCTATGCAACATACTGTATACCTCATAGGTAAGATGCAACTTGCTTTCATTTAATCCATTAAATCATAAAAAACAAATTAGTCAGAGGAATAAGTGAAATGGGATTAGAGAGTTTTCATATCCTTGTTTCATACAAACCTAGAAATCCAAACTGAATTTTCTGTCTTCCTTTCTTGCTGCCTAATGTATAAAAGGGTTGGTCCCTGAATTGTCCACCCCACCCAGTCTTTTCCACCCCTCCCAAGCATAATTGGCTTCACACAAACATAGTCCAGTTCATTTATTTATTTCCATCAGTGTGAAGCAAATACTTGCTTGTAAGCCTGCAGGGCACAACCCATTCCTCTGCCCCCCTCTTCACATCGGCCTGCTCCGTGTCCGGGCAGCGCTAAAAGTCAAGTCTAAATGCTGGCATATGTGTTCTCTGTGGGAAATGAAAGTAGTGCTTACAAAGGGTTTTGGCGCGGGTTTTGTGGCATATTGAATTATATGTTTAATTTTTTGGTTCAACACATTATACAATGGTAAAAATGTAAAAATTCCAGATGTTTTGGGGAAATTGAAATTTTCGTTTCCGCAAACTAAATTTTAAACTATCAAACAACATCTAACGAGTTGTGGAACATCTGTGGGATTCTTTTAGTTTCATCCTACATTTAGTGAAGTATTTGTATGTGACCCACATTTTGTAAGTATATTTTTTTACCAACATAAAATGTTACATTTATTAGTTTATCGGTGCATTCTGTGCATTCTGTCTGAGAAGGAAACTGCATTTACTAATGAGCCTGTGTGGACGTAGGGGAATATGTATAACATGCAGAGTTGGGGCAAGAGAACGGGAGTGTGTGTGTTTGTGTTGGGCTCATTAATCAGACTGGTTTGCAGGTCAGGGATACCTTGCCTGTTTGACCTGAGGACAGCTGTACGGGGCAGTCTGGTGCTTACACCAGCTCACACAACCAACTCAACACTTTTTCTTCATGTCCGTAGCACTACAGTGATAATTACACAACTATATTTGATTATCCATTTAATATTGTAGATTATTATTGATATTGTTCATCTGATTTACAAAAAAAGATACAGCTAAGCACCCACCGTTTTAACACTATCACAGTCTTTCTTTTCTCTAAATCGTACAAATCTAAATCTTTCACTGTGATGTGATTCACAGCAGATATAAGAACACTGTACACAGTTGTTGAAAAACTATTGTGTCATGCAGTACACTTAAATTTAGAGAGTTGCATTCTCACCTTTGCAAGCCCTAATGACTATAATCTCACACCCTGACAGTGATTAATTCCATCATTTTCCTTTGTTTTAATTAGATTGGGGGTCATTTGTTTCTGTGCTACTTCATAGATCATGTTCTGCGCCCTGGATGTGTGTGTGCGCTCACACACCCAAACATGTGTTCACCCCAATTTATTGCATATTTGTCTTCTTAATTAGCAAGACTGTAAAATCAATAGATTTTTCATAGAAGGACATTTGTATTAGGAAATCTAATAATGCCTGAGGATTTCTTTCGGTGTGCGTTCTTGTGATGTGGTGGCAGGCTTTGTCTGTTTCCTGTTTTACACAGTTTTTCCAGAGCTCACCAGGGCATTTACATGTGAATGATCACATCAGTTTAAATATCTGTGTATTTCTCTGTCTTTTTCTATATAGACGAATCTCTCTGGCAACCCCAAAGCAGCTTTTCAAAGCATCCAACATGACCCAGCGCTGGCAACGTCGAGAGATCTCCAACTTTGAGTACCTCATCTTCCTCAACACCATCTCTGGTGAGCTACCCCACCTAACACCTCTGAGCGGTGTGAGACTAGAGATACAACCATTGATCGGCACATTTTACAAACTATCAGAACTTAATGGCTGATGATTAGGTTTCTCATCTGGAATTACTGACTTTGAGGAAAATAATAGCTCAAAAAATAAAAATCACCCCCACTGAGACTTAGTGTTGTTTCAGATTTATTGACTAATTACTTAGAGTTTCATTTATTTCTATATTTATTTAAGTATTTAATACTTTAACAACATTTTATCCGGTTTCTAATATAGTCCTAAAAATCCACTATCGTTTGACACAAATGTTTCTGTAGTCATTTTTATTATATGTTCCAGTTGTGGATACCATAATTTCATAATTTAAATGATTTAAACTTTTTACCTTCTCTTTTTTCACCATGTCTCTTTCCATCAGGCCGCAGTTTTAATGACCTGAACCAGTACCCGGTCTTCCCCTGGGTTATCACCAACTACGACTCAGAAGAACTTGACCTCACTCTGCCCAGCAACTTCAGGGATCTGTCCAAGGTTAGACACTGGAGGCAGTTTCTCTCCTCCTCCTCTACCTGTCCTCTTTTCTTAATCCCACAGAAGCGGAAGGCAGTTAAGATACAGGAAACATTTGGGGTGTGTGTAGTTCTTTAACTCCATTTACGCTCTGTAATTGCCATTGATCTTAGTTAAGCGAAGCAGCACTTTAATCACTGGTGACTGATTGCTATCTTCACACAGATGTAGTACTGTGCCTCTCATTCAGTTACTCAAATGTTTGGATCTAAGATTAGTCAAAGTTACTGCATAGTTGTATCGCTTTTAACAAATGTAATCTTTTTTGCACTATTCTCAATTTATTTGATCTAATTCAAGCAAATTTTTCATCTTAATAAAGTGGCAGATATGTAATTAGAGTACATTTCTAAAAGTGATAGACATTGCAGATAATCTGTATAGTTAGCTGTTGTCTTTTGTTAGCTGAGGGAGTTGTGCCTTTTGCAGTTCAAGTACATTATAACTCTTCATATTCTCCCCTTGTGCCTCCTATATTCTGACGTAGCCATCATTTTGTGTCCATAATTCTAAGCTTATAATTGAAATCTCTCAAATTTGACCTTCCGCAACACTCCAGGAAGTGAAGTAATACTCCCTGGTAGCTCCAGGCATCAAATGATGGAGTTTAAAACAATGAAACGTGCCCTGAGATGCTCCCTGGCACATAAATGCACTCATTCACACTACTGAAACAGCTTAAAACATTCTCCCCCACAAGTAGACATGCAATTATTATTAGTCATGTACTAACTCACACACATATACAGATAAAGGTAAAAAGAGGCACACTCTACAGTTTGCCAGATCCTGTTGTTGTACTGAAATCAGTTGTGTGTGTATTAGTGTCCAGTGGTGGGAGGACAGAGGATTAGTTTTGGAGTAGGATGATAAAGCGACTGTCTAGCTGCTGGAACCAAAATGGCTGAATAAATCAGCCTTGGAAAAAAGGCATGTGTTAATGGACAGGGGATATGTTGGAGGAAATGCATTTCAGAGTCACTCTTTAGACTGTTTGTCGAGGTCCTGGGGCCATTCATGTTCACGTTGGGTGAGGGAGAGGTGAAGATACTCGGATACTTATGACACTGAATGAAACGACTGCAATTAGACTAAAAATGAAAGTGCGTTAAAAACTCAAAGGCCTGTGTTGATGCAAGTGTTCATACTGAAACCAGGAAGTGCACTAGTTCAATCCTAATTCTAATCCTGTGTCACGGTATTAACTGTTCATTTTTCTCTAAGCTTCTCTCTAATATTTTGAACTTTCAATATCAAATTTCCAGTTCTTAAAACCCCCGTAAGCCTGGGCTGCTCCCACAAGGCTGCATTTTTAAAGCCAATTAAATCATGGTTTAACTTGAAATCATGTTGTTCCAAACCGTCTTAAAAAGATTCAATTTCAACCTTTCTTTAAACTTCACTTTACTCTAAACCTATATTAAATGTAATTCTGTTGCAGCAAAACTCCAGTTAATGTGATCCGGTATCATTTTAAATTTAGGCTTGAGGAGGTATAACCTTTTGACATGGTTTGAGCAAAAATAATCAAGGTTCTCAAAGAAAATTAAGGGACACACTCAACCCAACTGAGGTTTATGATGCTGAATGTCTCAAGGTTATAGTTTCTCTGCTGAATCATCATGACTTGGCAAACTAACAAACCTTTTAGCTAGCTAGCAAATAATGTTAACATTTTATTAAGGAATACAGAGCAGCCAAAATGATTCCCCACTTTTTTATACTTACCAGGTCTTGACAACACAAATGTATTTATTAATTTATTTTAATTTGGATAAACAAGCATCTCCATGTTGATTAAAGTTTATTCAATTCTGATTTACATTAACAAACAAAATCAGTTTTTAATGGTGCAACAAAGCTCTGCGTCATTTTAAATCTGGATTTAGTC
>JAPQRN010000001.1:2247773-2273876 GCA_037367275.1 Coranthus polyacanthus
TTTGTGTGGACAGACAACAAGGTGTCCACACAGATAAACCAGGGTTTTAAAAATCTGAACTTTAGAAAGCATTTGAAGTATCTCCTAAAGAGGCATATGCGTGTGGATGGAGCCTCAAATGTAGCGAGAGATGTATGCAAAATATCCGTATTATTGTCAATAAGGCCTTAGAAGTGTCATTTTTTTTTAACATCAACAAGTAGATTTTTCACTGCTGCACATACTGAGTGTGGTTTTCAGGATGTTTTGATCAGCTTTTTCTTAAACAGTCTTTTTAGTGTATACAGACCTGACAAGTGTTTGCTTTATTCATCCGTAATCGATACATAAGAAAACAGTCTGCCGCTGACAAGACTCTGCAAACATGTGCGTTTGATTACACACCCACACCGTCAGTGACACACACGCACATACACTCGCATCACCGCTGGCATGCAAATGAGTGGATTGATTTGTTAAGTGACATTTTAACATCCTTACAGACAGCTCTCCATAAGTCCTTAAAAGGGTTTTTTAGGGCCAGTGAGGGAAGGAGGAAAGCGTTCACTGTCACCTCGTTAAGGCCGAAGTGAAATCCAGCTCAATCCAGACCATAAACCTAAACCGCAAGCCACAGAGAGGCACAGAAACAGCACTGATAGGTCCAGTGCAACTCCTGCAGACCTGTAGCGCACACAGAAAAATGATCACTAGAGCATACGACTAAGGTAAAGAGTAACATTTTTACTCTATCTTAAGTTACACATATTCACTATTAACTAGTTGCCTATTAGCATAGAATACTGGCTCTTATTAGTTATTAAAAGCACTTATTAATGCTTTATTCTGCATGACCATATTCTGCTACTACTAGACCTAATTACTGCTTACTGATAGTAATAGTAAGTAGTAGTAGTAGTAATGACTTTGTTGTACAGGAATTAGGACCGTAATATGCTTTGCTCAGTATGGGCCTTATAATGTGATGGTACCCAAAGGATAGTCAATCATGCTTAATAGCACTTAACAAATATAATTAATAAACTTAATTATTATGTAACAAAACCCAAAACTACAAGTGTTAGTAGTGTCCAAATATCTCTAAATGAACGTCTCCGTAAACGTAGTTATCAGCAGTAGTTGTGGAATATGGTCATCCAGAATAAGGCATTAATAAGTGCTTTATAATGACTAATAAAGATCCAAATATGCTACAGATATGTATGGTAATAAGCAACCAGTGAAAAGTTCAATACGTAAGATGCCCTCATGTTCGTGTGCAAAAGTGAAGTTTGTGTTAGAGTCTGTTTTGTGCTGAGAGCTGGTCCTTCGGTGGCATCAGCAGGCTCTCATTTCTAGCTAGTGTTGTGCAGTGTTGGCCATGTACAGGAGCAGAAGAGAGGCTTTGAAGAACTCGGAGTGTAAAGATTTTACTGGAAAAAACGACCCGGGACTTCTACATAGCGATCAGTGTATATAGGCTGTTGTCGTGGATGTAAACAAGACAATAGATATCTTGGAAGTGGAGTTACATAATTTCAACAAGCACAAAACTCCAAGACTCCAACACAGATTTCAGCCTGCACGAATCTTACGTATTGAACCTTTAACGGTTAATATGTGTACCTTAAGTGTTACTGCAAAAAAAGAGTTAACATGAATCACACCCACCTACAAGCAGCCAGTAAGTTGAGATCAAAGCGTTTTGGTTTTGCTCCTCAGGATTTAAACATACATGTGGTTTTATGTCCACCAGCTGGTTAATTGCAATCACTTGGTGCCCAGGTCAGATGTATAAAAATAATAATGGCATGTCTCATAAGTCTAGACTATACTGTATCTCTTTTTAACAAGTATCACGTTGACAGACATTTTGACATGTGTGTGTGTTTTTCTTTAACTTCCTGTTCCAGCTACAGATGTTTTAAAAAGGAAAGAATTATAGTAATCCGAGACATACACGCAGACAAGACATGTTCATTATAGTATATTTTTATTGAAATTCACTTCACAGTTCTTCACACTGGCTGGCAATAAAAGTGAGCATAAAACTCTAAATAAAAAAGGATGTTTTGCATTTCTGTGCGTGGTGGCTTTGAAGTGCAACAACACTGATTAAGGTAAATGATTACATTTTCCTACATAGGAGAATATTCTCTGTTATTGTTGCCTTTGGAAACAAGTCACAGAACACAACAAAGGGACCCCCTACGTTTCAAAGGTGTACTTTGTCAAATCCATAACAATAGATATGTGGGATTCCAGTGACTTCTACCCCCTATCAGCATTTACATAAAGGCATGCTAAATTATTCATTAATTATCAGAGAGTCCCCTGTGGATGGGGATGACACACACACTGGCTGCTAATTGGCCCATCAATAATCCTGCCTGGTTCTCCTGAAGTGGCACCAGATCCCACCTCAGGAATCTGCTATCTGCCCCAACCTTCTGCTCCACTATTTCCACTGAGTGGCACTACACGAGGAGACACTTCCACACCTGCTCACATGGCTCTTTGTTAATGGGTTAGTGGTACAGGACATGCTGGATTGAAGTAGCCTAAAAATATTTAACATGCAGTTTCATAATAAGTTCAAAATTTCACATCAGTGATGCTTTTTGTAGAAACTGTTACTGGTACAAATAAGATGAACTCGTATTTATATGTGTTTATATGTAGTGTGTGATCTTGGGAGCTATTCATTCAGATTCAGATTCAGATTCATATATTCATTCTGAAATGTTGTGTGATGTGATGTTTGGTCAACACACTGTCAGGATTAGAGATTAGATGATTTAGATGAAACGAACCATAGAGTAGTTATTGCCTAAAAAGTTAATCAGCAGCAGTTTTGTAAACTGTTCAAAAGCCAGAAACTCTCTAATTTTAGCTGTTCATATGTGAGCATGGACTGCTTTCCCTCATTTTAATTCATTCTAAATTGAATATCTTTGAAATCTAAAGGGTATAATATGTAATATTGTAATGTCAAAAAGTTACCGGGCCTATGCTGGTTAATCAAACAGATGATTGATTGATTGATTGGTAGATAAAGCTTAGATAAAGATTAGATTCACTGATAATGAAAACTCTTAAACTGTTTGCAGAATGAAGCACATTGTCCTTGCGTCCTAAACTGACTGTTGTTTTAGTGGTAACATTCAGTTTTCCAAGGTTCCAAACACAAGAGCTTTGAAAAGACATGATCAAAGCGTTTTAGTGGAAACCCACAGGCAGAGGCAGATACTTTTTTTTTTTTAATCTCTGAGATCTAGTCCGCTGAGGTTAAGTTCCTACAACCTAGACTTCAGTCGCAGAGTAGTGTCGAGCCTTTTGTCAGTCAAATGTTGACAGACCAAACAAATACATTAATTCCCAGTAATACACTTCCAATGCCAACCTAGCACACACATGTGTACACTCTCACTTATATTGTCTCTTTCTCTGCCTCCAAATGGTACATGCGAGGGATTTCCATAAAGGCGGGCCTCTCGAGAGGGAGCTGCAATAACATGGCTGCTCTTTGTTTCCCCATGCTGATTGACAGTAGATTGCGGTGCACATTAAATGCCCATCAGGCCCAGCTTTAGTTTTAGAAACAGCGGAGCAGGGCCCCGTCAAAGGTCAATCCTAACGCATAATGAACTGATCTTTCTCGCTGTCGCAGACGCACACAATTGAACTCCACTCTGCCTACTATTAAAATGGGTTTGAGTAAAGAGGGCTTCCCTGCCTTATAATGTAACATTAATGTAAAAGATTTCCCAGTGACAGAATCCTTTAAACAGAGCAATATTCTGTGAATATACTCATGTCAGAAAGAAAGATAGACGGAGCCTAGACTGTCTTAGACTGCAGGGGTTTTCTGTTTTATCTTAATACTACAGGGCGTTTTCTTTTGTTTTATTTTTCAGCCCATGTTTTCAACTAAGGCACAAAAAGAAAATCTAGACACATTTAGTAACTAATTAACAAGACAGTACTTTCATCTAAGTAGGGTACAAACCAATGTATGTGTTAACTATAAAAATACAGTGTAAATTTAGATTGAAAATGATCATTTTTGATTTAAATTAAAAACGGTTTGATCAGAGATATACATATAGAGTAACAAGTAATGTCTCTTCCTAGTTAATTGTATTTGTGGATATTTCCAGCAGAGTATTAGGGTCAGATTAAGAACTGACAACAATACAGTCAATCTTTCAATACAAAAAAGAAAAAAAAACAAAACGTTTTTTTTTTTTGCTTTTTGAGTCAAATTGTTCAGAATAATGTCAAAATTCTGAAAATAAAGTTAAAGTACTATTCCAAGAATGAAGTCAAAATGAAATAGAATATTCAGTATTAGTGCCAGACATTTAAAAAAGTAATATTTTTTGTATTTTGAGAATAAAGTTGAAATGTCAAGAGTAAAGCTAACATTTTAAGATAAGTTGAAAATTTGAGAATAAATCATACTACTGGCATTGGCCGCCTCTACAAAATGCTTTGTGGAAGTGAATTGGTCAATTTATACTTAAGAATTGACTTTCGTAACAGGGAAATTATTTCGCTTTTAGTGCATGAACACAGTGGATGTAATAATAAGGATTAGAGATTGTGCAGAACATGCGTCTGTCCAGAAGGAGAAACCGCATTCATGCAAACTCAAACTGGAATATTGAATTCAAACGGTATTTCAACTTTTGGACTTGAAATGTTTTTTTTCCAACACTAATATTCCCATTTTTGCATTATTCACACTGCACTTTCATTGCTCAGCTTTTCATGTGCCTCAACTGCACACAGTCCCGTCTTAATATCCACGCTTTCGTCCCTGATTGAAAGTTGTAATTAGGCGAGTGGGAAAGAATTAGATGCAGAATGAGCTGTCACAAAGTCACATTTAAGTGAGGGATGCGCTGGTCTCTGCAGTAAAAATTTAAATGATATAAATTGCCATTTAAGTGTAGCACAGGCTAATGTTTTGTCACAAATTAATGTGACACAAGGCAGCAATGACAATCAAGGGCTGCCTCATTCTAATTTGGTTGTGTTTAGAGGGCTTTTGTGAGGCGACAGCTTTACACAAATTAACACAATTGCCTGTTTTTATGAGGAAACCATAAATGTTTTTTCCCTCCTTGGCCGGCTAATGAGGAGAGAAAACGGCATGTATCTCAGCATTATGGTAATGCTGAGACGTCTGCAGAAGAGCAACATGGTGCTCTTATCCGCCCACAACCCGCAGAAAAAAAGAACAAAGACAGAAGCTAAAATGGCTCCCTAATGAACTACAAGAGTTCTCTAATGTTTTGATGCTCCCATATGATCAGATATGGATATACTTTGCTTTTTGCTCATTATAGAAATCAATGGCAGATTCTGTCACAGGAACAATTAGCAGCATGTTCTGTTTTCTCTGAGGAATGTGTCTTTGAGGGGCATTAGTGAAAACTGCTGTTCAATAATGGGTTGAAGAACATGTTCGGGGACTGGCATTTGGTTATTTTATGTTGTTTAAATGCTCCGCATCTGTTGACATTTACAATACTCATAATCCTCTGTCTTCTTCTGTGCTTACAGGCTCTAGAGAGCGAGTTTGTGTCCTGCCAGCTCCACCAGTGGATTGATCTGATCTTTGGCTACAAGCAGCAGGGACCTGAAGCTACCAGAGCCCTCAATGTTTTCTATTATCTGACTTATGAAGGCGCAGTCAACCTCAGCTCCATCAACGACCCCATGCTCAGAGAGGTGAGGCTGAGACACAGCGCAGTGCATAAACACAGCTTTTATATACTTAATGGAAACCTCCAGGGCTGCAAAAGGGCCAAAACCCGCAGTTCCTCAAATGGCCACTTGAGGCTGATTTGAAAAGCTCCAATCCGCATATTTGGTACAAAAACGGTTTTAGTCTTTCTAACCATTTTCCCCATTCATGACAACTGTACGGGGGTGTGAAGTTTTATCTTACTCACCCATTTCAACTGTATTACGGTTTACATGCTTAATTAAGGCCATGTTTTGAGTGACAGGTGGGTGCCTGCCATGTGGGCATTCATTGACAAGTGTGTTTATTGAATAAAATGTATTTTTTCATAACCGACTGCTCTACTGTAACTGTGGTTAGGAAGTTACACTAACAACAAAGTATTTTGTTATGGAAAATGCACACAAATGTTTAGGAAGTTTGCCATTACTTAATTACAACCTCTTAGCATAACTTAGCTACCTTAGCCAATATTAGCGTCGATTCATTAGCATGGTCTGTCGGCTAGCGCTAATTACAAAATGGCTTTTGCCAAATGCAAATTCAAGGCTTCAAAATTGTCGTTCACAAACCAATGGCTGACATCATGGTGGCCACTTCTTTTATACAGTCTGTGTTATACACACGTTTATGTACGTACTACTTGGCTAATTTAACTCCCTTGGCAGATCATGCTGAGTAAGGGGAAAATACCATATTACAGTAAGTATACTTGAACGGCAGTGCTCTCAAATGGATCCTTAATTTGACTATATTATAAAAGCATCTGTCCACTCACTGCATCTGTATTTCAGGGAGATTCTTGATGCCATTAGCCATGTTAAATTGGATGGCTGTTGTACGGCTTGCTAACAATCTCCTGGCAGGTATTGCTGAGCAAAGCCTTTCCCCCTGTGTGATACCTCTGAAAGCACTCCGCCAAGTGTTCCACTTTAACGCCTTAAAGCCTCCTCCTTGGCTTTCATTCATTATTCATCCCCCCCACTTTGAACTGCTGCACACGTAAGCTGCACCGGTCTGCCCGAAAGCAACCGCGTACACAAGGCATGCAATGAAAACAAAAGCAGAGCTCACTTGACACCAACCAGCCAAACAACTTCACCAATCTGCCGGAAACGGCAGCGAGCAGGTAGCAGACCACCTGACCCTGCACCCATCAGCATTTCTGATGTCTAGATTCTGGAGCAAAAAGTGGCACATGCCCTATTTTTATTTATATTAGAGTATAGCCAAAGGACCTTATTAAGGATTTGTTTAATTGTATTGTTTGTTTGTTTGTTTTTAAACTACTGTCATCAAATTAATGGCTGAAATTTGGAAACACAACAATGAAGACTTACAGGGTAAGAAAGAAAAGTAGGCAATTGGTTTCTAAACAACATAAGATTATATTACAGCAACCAGATAATTTGGTTGTTTGTTTAAAACATATGTGACTGACTAACAGAAATGACCCAAGTTATAATAACTGGAATCATTCTTTAACCTAAGATCCTTGTGACATTTAAATCTAAATGGAGATGAGTTCAGAGTATATCAACGGGCCGAGCAGCCTTTCGCCTCCGCTGTTCCGCTGCCCTTCATGCTCGGTGACTGGAGCATCACAGGCACCTGGGGTAGATCTTGATTTATCACCTCATTCACCCTAATTCCCATCCAGATGTGCTTTGGCCTTTAGCTACACACAAACACACACACACACACATGCAGGTTCATTACCAGGGTGCGCCGTTCATTTTCTACACCCAGCTCAAGCCCATTACCCATTCTTCTGCTTAACGATTAAATTGAATCACTGGTACTCCCCTCTTTCTGCCAAGCGGTTCCTGTGACCATGGGATTGATAAATTCATGTACATACAGGTCGCTATCACAGGCAGGTGCACGTTGTTACTAACGTAGTGCTTCCAGCCTGCCTGCATATGATACTTTATACTGAGCATGAATGCAGATTTTGAAAATGCATACTTCTGCACACATGGCTCACAGTAGTCATGAATAATGCTATGTATTGCACAATAAATTATGAAATACTTTTGCCAGCAGAGATTTTGGGAATCTTTTGCATTGATGTACATAGCAAATCAAAGACAATTCTGTTGTTTGAAGATCCAGATTGAGCTGTAAGTGACATTTTTGTGACCGAGACAAACAACTCTCATAGAAAAGTTTATCTGTCATTAGTATGAGACACAACACATCTCAGTTGTTTTGTTTGCTTGCATTAATTGGCCCTATCCAAGAATCCATCTCAACAGCTTAATGGGTAATACTTTATGTTAAGGTCCTTCTAATAAGCATTTGTTGATAGATAATAATGTTATCTATTTATTTATCATGTTAATAAATAATGCTAATATGACTACAGAAGTGTTAATAATAGCATCATAAACATATTTATTGTTTATTGTATGTACTCTTACTAACACATAATGTTAATAAGTGTCTTATTAGGGCCTTATTACCTCCTGTATTAACTAATACTTTTTAAGGGACCCTCATATAAAGTTTTACCCATCAATCTATAATATACAATCTATCTGTGCAATGGATACTGGGATAGGGACAACGAACACTTATTACTAGTACTTTAATATGAATCATTACCAGTTGATGTTTTAAATGACTGCATCATACTGCACTGAACCTAATAATGTGAAGTTACAAATAGTTTCAGAATATATGTAACATAGTAAGAAAGCGTCAAAATTTGTTCCCCTCCCATGAGATAAAAAAAAAGGAGATTGTTGTTTTCTCCTCCCTCTGATGCTGAGTCCAATCTGCTAGCTTTCACCTTTGAAAACACCCTCAGTCTGAGCACTTTAATTAGTTAAATAAACCAAAGTAGTGTTATCCCCGCAAGCTGAGCCAAAACTCTCATTCAACTGTGTTTTTGCGGAAGGAAGCATGCCCTGTCTGTGCAGAAGGTGGAAACAGAGTTCCAGGCCTGGGCCTCGTCAGGACCAGGCTCCGGGGGTGGCTGAGGGCTGCAGAAGCTTTGAGACCGAAGGGCTTTGGGTCTGAAAGTGTCCCCAGAGTCTGCCATTACTGAGTGACAACTGTTTCGGCCTGAGCTGTGGTCTGGGCCAGGTCAGGCTGCATTAGGACAGGCCCCGGGGCTGTTCATTGTCAGGGGGGATGGGTCACAGATGTGTGTGTTTGGGTCGGAAAAGGTAGTAGTAGACTCGTGTAGAGAGTCCTGTATTCCTGGTTGGCTGTTCCTGTATTCCTGCAATGTTTGGCAGGCACCAACTCCCAGCGGCTCCAATCACACCACACACACATACAAATATTATGCACACACATTCCACAGATTTGAATGGATCTTACCTTGATATGTTTGTACACACATGTGTATGTATACACGCATTCACTGGCATGTGTATACCTTTGTATATTTATGTGCTCATCAGTATAAATGCACACGGTTGAATGTTTATGTGTACATTTCTGTTCTGGGGGAGAGTTTGGAATATCTCAGCACAGATTAGGGAATGCTGTGGAGACCACTGCTGTGTTTTTCAAAACCATGATTACTTCCTGTCCTGCGTCTGCCACAAGTCAACTCCCCCCTTCTAAGCGAACTGTGTATGTGTGCAGATGCTTTTATTTGTACGTGCGTGCACCCTTGTGTATGGCATGCATTCACATCTGTGTTGCCTCTCTCTGTGTAAAGAGAAACACACCCTGTGTTGCCTTCTCATCGATGTACAGGGCTTCCCCTCTTTCATATGTGATTATGGAAAATCCCACCGCCCCTCACACCGACGACAAAACACAGAGCTCGTCTGAATTGTACAGCGTTTGCGTAATTCGGCAGAAGACGGGGAAATATACCCACGCGAGTGAACCTGCTTTGACACATAGCCAAAGTCATTCACCAAACATGAGGTTCACAGGTTTATTTTTTCTGGACTGTATTCTTGGACCTTAAGTGTACTTTTTTTCCCTAAATTTTTAGCATATAGACGCATAGCCAAAGATACAGAGTATGTGCTACAGCGATGATTCCCAACCATTGGTACATGTACCCCAGGGGGTTCTTATAAAGGAGATTTTAAAAAAAAAAGAAATATAAATCCACATGCATCTGTTGAGAAGGAAAAACAACCAACAGGGTTTGAAACTAATGTCATAAGTAAGACATGAGTCAGTTGAAAACCTTTTAACATCACATGTTGCACTTTAGAGTGCAAAAAAGTAGTTGTCCAGAGAGTAGAGTGTTTCATTTACTGAGATAAAAGATAAATGATAAAAAGGGTTAAAGTAAAAGATAGTTCAAAGTGTTAAGACAACATAAATAATACAATCGATAGCTAAATGTATGAATAAAAAGCTCAAATAGTGGGATAATGATAATAGCTGATTTTTAAGAAAAATATTGTAACAATATACACTTTTACATGATTCTGAATTATTATTAATTCTTTACTTTATAGTCTAGTTTACAGATTGTAACGGGTCAGTAAAAGGGTACTAGAGCTTATCTAACCTAAAGGTTAGGAACCACTGTGCTACAGTATTCTTCTTGTCCATAAAATAAGGCCATTGTAGTTTTCATAGTCTTTCTATTCAAAGTCTTATTATTCTGTTTATAGAGTGAGTGTTGTTGGGCTGATTTGCATGATAGCACTGTGTTTTACATGGAAATCCATCTTGTCAAATAGCTAAGTAAATCAAAAAGCAAGCCGTGGACGCCTGAGCCAAGAGGGTGTTGCAGCCATTTAAATGTATAGAATATAGAAAACCCTCATCAGACATGGGCCAGCGCCCCCAAAAGAGATTGGCCTTGTGAATGGCCCCTCATATAATCACCTGAGCATTGCATTGGCATATAGGGATAGGACATGCTGACCTAGACTGAGCCACTTTCCAATGTTCCACAGCCTCATAAATGTCAGAGTTGAACTTAATGAAGATAGGTTGAGTGGCTTTGAGGAGTCTCTTCCCCACATTAGCTTAAGCAAAATACTTGGCTCTGAAGGCATAGCAGAGGGAAGGCCGCTTTGACCTTGAATGGCGGCCTATCACTAACAGAATAACTGTGAATTAGATAGAAAATGCATCTGGCATGAGCAGTGTTAAAGTGCATGTTTAGATTTTTTTTTATATCACATAACAGAAGCCTTTATTTAAAGCAATTTATTTTGGTCCAGTAGATCAGTGTGACACATTGGTAAATGTGTTTCTTTTTAAAACATCATTCCTTGAAACATAAACAGTGGGAATCGCCGAGTAACTCATGACACTATCAAGATATGTTGCCCACATACCACTAGTGATTCTGAGATACTCAGATGCAAGTCAGTCATCTACGATACATCACAATGTTAGCGTAACTGAGGGAGAAAAAATTCCAACACAAAGGGAGAATGAATAAATAAATAATGTATTCTTTGCATTGTGGTGTCAGTTTCACAGAACTTGACAACTGAGATGAAATGATGCACAGTCTTAGCTCAGTGCCTCTTTAACACACACAGACACACACACACAGACACACACACACACACACACACACACAGACGCACACTCACTGCAACTCCCATGTCCGTCTGTGCCGTTATTCCAAGATGTAGTGAGTCCGGTGAGTCGAACTTACAGAGGAATCCTTTCAGAGTATCTGCATTTTTAAATAAAAATATCAATATTTGGTGCTAGTACGATACAATGCATACGATATGTCATATATATGGTATATATGATATGCCTGTATCGATTGTCCCATCCCTGCTACTCTAATATGTTATATTGGCTAATTTTATTCATAAATCATGTGCATAAATACGGACATTAATCTTTTCTGTTTTTTATAACATCATATAGAAAGGCCTCAAGGTTACACTCATCACACAGCAGGTCTGAAATGATCTTGTGTGTTGTTTGGGAAAATGGGACCATTACACACTATATTAGAGTTTGAGCATAAAAGTCTTCTCCGATGGCAGAAGGATCAATCATGGTTAGGCAGGGAAAAGAGAGAGTGCAAAACTAGACAGGTGAGGAGAGATCATATAGACTATAGAAAATGCTGAGTGTACACAGTGGGGAGAGAGCGATGGATACGATCTTTGTGTCTTGCGTCTTTGTTCACTTACAAAATACTCTGTAGATTCTCTTGGCAGTAAAGAAATTGATGAAACCTTGTAATGGACAGTTAAGATTGCTCCTTCTCTACGCCTCTCTGGTCTCTGGTTAGTTTCAGACGATGTGTATGAGCAGACTAACTTCCCCAACTTCCCTTTTTCTCATGGAAATACCATATGCAGGCCTCAACCATGAGCTCACTCTCACAGGCGTCGCCAAGTCAGGCTCAAACTTCTCAGCGTACAGACGCACACACACAAGCTGTCACTCCCACACAGTCGGTCACAGTGCACACCAACAGACTGACGGATCTGTCATAATTTTGCTTTGGCCATTTTCTCTCTGTCTGTCCCTTTTAAAAATCATCTGGATGTGTCCCACGTTTATACTGTGGAACACATGAGTTATACTATTTTGTTTGATGTATTTGTAATTCAGTCAATGCAGTTAATTGAGAGAGTGGAGTTAACATTTTTGTTTTACACTTTTAAAACCACATTTCATTGAGTGCTTTGGATAACAGATGATAAAAGCAACACTTAGACAGTTAGCCAGTTCCTAGATTAGTTGATCAATGCAAAATGAACTATCCATTTAAATGGTCTTAACGTGTTCGTTAAAGTAAAAAGAATATTACAGTAAATATATATCGGAAATATGTAACAAATAGAATAAAGAATGATATGGCGATGCACTGACGTGGAACACACCCACAACATGCGTGGATGTACGCATCCACGCATGTTGTGGGTGTGTTCCATGTTAGCGGGCCTGACACTGAGCTCTGTGATGATGTCCAGAGGCTGCTCGGCCGGCGTCTGCTCTGACATTTATGGTCCTATGCCTCTTCATTAACACCACCTAACCAGCCACTCGCCCGCCCGCCTGTCCGTCCCAGCGCTCCTCTCTAATTCTGTGTGTGGTTGGGGAGGATAAATTGCCATGTGTGTGTGGAGAGACTGTCAGATAGTGAAAAAGTGTGGTTATATGTATGAGTGTGTACATTATATGTGCTTCAGCAGCTTGTTTGTTTGCTTGTTGTTCAGACACAATAGTCTAAGATGTAATGATACAATGTCTGGGGATATAATGTCATGTTATATGTTTGTACGTACCTTTTATCTAAAAACAACTAGGCCTATGTTATATATTTTGTTGACTTGTGTACTTAAATGTTCAAATTCAGTGAAATGCATACTTTTATTCAATGATGTCATATCCTCTTTATAGGAATACAAGTTAAAACAACTCCCATGACTGAGTAAACATTTTTTTATTATTTGCATGCCATTTAATACAGTTTAAACAGTTAAATTCAGTAGATCACTAATTTACTGATATATTTTAGTGTTGATCTAGTTTAATATCATGTGTGACCATTCCATAAGTCGACTCATCTAAAGCTAATTAACATTTCCAGTTACATGTGGCTATTTCAGCAAAATGAATGAATAACGTGAATATATGTCACTAAACATAATTTGAATCAAACTTTATCAGCAGATTTCCATCCAGGAATGGTGGCGTAAACAACAGCTCCTATAATCCCGACTCTACTTCACAACATTGTCAATCTGTGCCTTTTTATTATTGTTTTGATTGAGAAGTTATATACTGTGCATTTGCTGCTCTTGTGTCGTGATCTCTTTTATTGGCTCCAGTGTTTTCTAATATTTTTTTTTCCTCTCTCATTTTTGCCTACTCAGGCTGTGGAGTCTCAAATTAGGAGTTTTGGACAGACCCCCTGCCAGCTGCTCATTGAGCCACACCCACCCAGAAGCTCAGCCATGCAAGTGGTGAGTAGTGTACAGACAATCATACAGCCAGATAATCTTAGAAAGTCATAGGGGTAATCCTCCTGTCTAAAGTTACTCTGCTGGGTCAGTCGCCAACTGAGCTCCAGTATCATCCTCTGTGCAGCCCGTTTAATGCCGTCTTTGATTTCTTCTCTGCCCTCATGTTGGCACGCTGCGCCGCTTCACATAAGTCTTTTTCCTAATTTGAGCTCATTATTTCCATTTTTCATTTACCTCCTGTCTTTTCTTTCTCATTTGACAATTGTGGGAAAATAAAATCTTGGGTTTGAAAGCATCTCCTCTCTCGTCATTAGAGAGGTGTGCGTGGAAGGGAGAGATCACAAGCATTTGTGTGCATGTGTGTTTAGTAAAGGGGGTTGCAGGACTTTGTGCTGGAAACCTGGTACCGAGCCAAATTTTCCACCTGAGCTGGAAGCACAGGAGATCAGTGAAGGAGAGCAATGAACAGCAGTCCTGAAGTGACGGCTTTTAAGGGCCAAGCAGTGCAGTCAGTGCCTGCTTGTGATGGACCAAGGCCCCATGAGTCCCTATTAGTGTGGTGTCCCTGTGGCGCTGACAGCTGGCTGTAGACCACCACCCAGCACACACATGCACACACAGACACAAACTCAGACTGGGGCTTTGAATCCGCCTCACTTATGGCCAAGTTCCTATGAAATGTTTTTATTTTTACTACACATATAGTTTTCAAAGATAACATGCAGACGCCGGCATTATTCAAACAGATTCTTGACCCTCCCCACGCCTTCATATTCCTTCAGAACACGCTGTTCTCTTTGCTTTTACATGTTCCTGCTCTCTACTTTCTCCCCATCCTCGCTCATGTTAGTGTGTTGTCAGAGTGTCGGCATCTGCCCATGCTGGTGGTAATGATACTGTCAGTGTGTCTGGTTAGCTGTCAGGCACACCGGATTTACTCAGGTCTGTTCTTGATGTTAAACACTGATGTTCCTCTTCTTTACACGCAAAGAGGAAAATGGCTCTCTGTTAGAGCTGCTTAGTACAAACACGCTGTAAATGGCTTCATGCAGACTCTGTCTATTTGAAGGAAGAAGTGTGACATACGTGAAAGGTAACACTTATTATTAAGACCCTTGTAATGGGTCTTAATAATAGGTAATAAGGCCCTCATGCATCCTAATGAGATGCTTATTGACATTATAAAGTGTTTTTGTGCTTCGCAGTATTTATATGAATGTTTTTATTCACATTTGATCAACTTTGATATGTAGAGCTCTTTCTAGATGGAGGAGTTGTGAAAAGTGGATAATGTGTTAATAAGTGCATAATATGATGGGCAGCTGTGGCTGACGAAGCAGAGTAAGTTCCCCACAAACCGGTTCGATCCCAGGCTCGGTTTATTTATCACTTCAACAACTTTGTCTGACAGAAAAGTGCTGTGTCAGTGGTCCATTTAACAAAGGATTTATTAACTTTAATAAGGCAGTGTTCTCACTTTAGATCCAGTAGCTGCAAAAAGCATAGTTAACTGTTAATAGGACATAATTAACTTCTAGTAAATGCATAATAAAGTATGTATTGAACTTGGCAACAAAGAAGCTCAGTCAAAGTTTGACAATGACATAATAGGTAAGTTAGCTGAAATATTGCTACTAGAAACAAAATTCACAAGAATGAATGTAAAACATTGCATATAATCAGTTAATAACTCTTATCTGTCGGTCATCCTAAAAAGGCACATTTAGAAGAAGTCACATGAGGTTTTGAGTAATCATGATGTTCATTTTCTGACAACATTAACAAAAAAATCAGATTTCTAAAAGAAATCATCAGATTAATTGATAATGAATGTGATGGTTAGTTGCAGAAAATGTAATTTTTCTCTAAGAGATGGCATCAATTTGTTTTCTGTTATTTTTCCTGCAACCTTGCTTCAAAGGGATCTGTTGACTTCTTTGTACAAACTTCAACTCTTTTCCCTAGCTTGGCTCTGCTGCTTACTTGCTGCTTTTTGCAATCCTGCTCAAACTTCCTAACCTTTCTCTCTGTCTTTCTCTTTCATCCCTCTCCCTCCTCTGTTTTTTTTTCATTTTATCATTAATACCGGCTGCGACTGCTTCCCCTCTCTTTTTGTTTTGCTCTTTGTCTGCTGCTCCATATTTCGGCTCTTTTTTTCTTTTCTTCCCTGCATCCCTTCATTGTCCGTCCCGGGGGCCTGAACAGTATCTTCTCCTGCAGACCCCACTGATGTTTACGGAGCAGATGCAGCAGGATGTTATCATGGTTTTGAAGTTCCCATCCAACTCTCCGGTGACCCACGTTGCCGCCAACACCCAGCCGGGTCTAACGTCCCCTGCCATCATCACTGTCACCGCCAACCGTCTCTTTGCCGTTAACAAGTGGCACGGCTTAACCGGTGAGGACACATACAGTGTATTTGGGTGATTGTTTTTGAGCTAAGTAGAATTGTATGCATTAAAGTTTAACTCTAAGGGTTTTCTGTGAAGGAGGCTTCTGCAGCAGAACCATTTTCATAGTTCTCGGTTCATCTCTTTTTTCCATAGTGGTGTTTAATTTATCCGAGTCAAGGATTGACCCGTCTTGTATGGGATGGACGTTGATTTGGGAGACAGTTGACTGCGTCTACTGGATAGCAGTATCAAATGTGACACATGCAGCAGCCAGCATTAGGTCTCACGTCCACCTCCATACATCAGCCTCTCAGTTCACAAAACCTTATTTACTCAACATCCATCCTACCCCTGGAAGAAACATTAAATTTGATAACTCTGAATTTATGGGGATGAAGACTGATTGGTTTTCAGTAGAATACACTCTTCATCCATGCGGACCAAAGACCAGACTGATTAATCTAATTGGTCTGGTGAGCTGGCATAATAAACCGAATGTGTTCCAAATGCTGTTCGGGAATAATTGTTAATTGCATGGATTTACTGCAGTCTTCATGTTGCTGGGAAGATTTAAAAAAGAAAAACGGGAAGATGTGCACAGTAGATACAGATTCATGCGCAGGACAAAGGAGACAAGCCAACATCGTAACATGTTATGTTGCCCACCACACAGATGCAGACATTATATTTAGCTCATGGATGTTGTGTTTCACTATGAATGTTTTTGTTTGGGATAGATTTTGACATGCTGTAATAGCTAAACCCTCAACCTAATCCACAACAGTTCCGATCAAGAGGCGACCTGAAAAACCTGAAAAAGAGCCAGTGTGGAAGTGCTAAAACCTGCAGTTAGTTTAATGTCCACTTGAGGCTGGCTCATACTGTGAATCAATCCCCATCCCCCCCCTATGTTAAAATGCCCAAATATTCAGCAGAAATAAACACCTTTACAGCCTGGTAGCAAAAATACAGGTCCCTTTAGCCGATTTCCCTGATCATTACAACAGGACGGGAGAGCGGATTTCTATATAACTTACCTGTTTACATTGTATTAAGGGTTACAGCCATTCAGAGTTACAAGTGAGGCCACTTTGAGCGACAGGAGAGTGCCCTCCGTGACCGCTGTGTGGGCTTTGATTGACAGGTGTGATTGACAGTTCACTTGCCTGCTGAGTCTGACTTTCAGAGCTTCTGTTTATTGAATAAAATGAAATAAATGTTTTATTAAGTTTACTGTTAACGTACTTACAATATCTAGCCTGTAACTTAAGCATAACTCTATATTAGCTACTGCTAACATCACTTTGTTATTCTATTATGTGGTCAGTTAGTTAGTTTGCTAATTATCGCAGGTTGGACTCACTAACACATTGTCTATACTTTACGTAAAGTTGACAGTACTGTTATCAAACACATATCTATGTGTTAATATTTATCTGGGAAATGGACTTAGACTTTTTGGTGTTTTGTAGCTGTAGCTGTTGCTTGGCGAGTTTCACCACTCACTCTTCCCCAGACCCATCCTCCTGCCCAGATATGTTCACTTTTGGGTCCAAAAAACAAGATTGCTTGAGGCTTCAAAACAGCAATCCACAAACCAATGGCTGACGTCACATTGGCTACATCCACTTCTCTTATGCAGTCTATGGGTCGGATCCAAAAATACCAAACAAGTGCTTGTTTCAGTGTCTCAGTATGATGATTCATTAATTTCTCTGTTTTAGTTTGTTTAATTAATTAAATATGTTTGGGTTTAGGACCATTCCCACAAAACAGGCAACATAACATGTTTACCTTAGGTTCTGGAAAAATGTGATTATGGATTAAATGATTCATGTACAAATTTAGATAATGCTGAATGGATGAACCACATTATGTGTGAGCAGCTTTTATCGCTAAGAGGCAACAAATGTTATTTTATGTCCTTGTTTTCCATTACACATTAAGAACAGTATCATGTTTTGATTCTGTTTAGTGGACTATCACAGCTGCTTTTAGATATAACGATCTTGTATCTCACAGTTAGCCTCAGAAATCATTTCTCAGTGGCCTTGGTCGGTTTTTGACATAATTGATTGTGCTGGAGAAGTCTTGGGCCGGTAGGTGACACAGTAGGTGACTTTGTGGTTATGATTTTCCTCTGTGTTATAATGAACTGAAACCCAGCATCTACTCCTTCGCAAGGCCATATGATTACAATATTAATCAAATCTGTCTTCTTCGCTGTCAGGTCATCAGAGCTCAACGGTGCAGGACCAGCAGTACCAACTTCCTGTGGAAATTGACCCTCTGATAGGTATGCTGTCACTTATGTGTGAGGAGGAATCCACACACTTGTGTATGCTTTACACAGTATGAGCTTGTATATGCATGAAATGTTTTTTTGTGTATCATTTGAATCCTACTGGCATCTTGGTGACTCATGGCAGCGCAGTGTGTCGTGTCCCTGGACAGTAGATTAGAGTTGTTTCTCAGCCTTTGCCCCAGTTCACTCTTCATGATATAGGCCCTGCTCTCACACTAAACCATTTGCATGCAAATTGGAATGCAATGAGCTGTGGCCTAGGCCGGCATTTCATCATCAACTCCCCCCTTCTTTCTCCCACCGTCCCTGCCCTCCCTCCCTTTTCTGCATCCTCTTTGGTTTAATTTGAGCGGAGGGAAAGGACGCGTGTCAATGGAAATGAATATGAATGTTGTAATAATGTGTGATTGAGAATGCACGGCGGACGGCTGTCAGGACAATATGGGAGCCTCTCATCCTTCACGACTTGTTGATGAGCAGGAGAAGAGTGCCGAGCCGCGGTGATGTATGGGATGCACTGGTGGAGCAGAGAGAGACGAGCCACTTCTATCCCGCTCCTCCCGCCTCCGTCGCTTTTCGCAGCCTCTCACAATCTCACGCACATCTGCAAAAAGGGGGCTGCTTTTTCTCTGTGAACGTTGCGGTCTCATTCTCACCAGACCATTTCCACACATTTCTTTTCCACCCATGACTACTGAAAATATCCAGAGTTCAATTTTACGTATTTATCTTTATCTGCGTGATCAGTAAAACAAAAGAAACCTTTGCCTGTGCATTAGTATTTATACCTTAGGGTTTTATGAGAGCATCAGTTCTTGTGTCTGTTATTCATCACTGGATGCACACCTTCAAGCGAATGTTATCTTTTAAATCTCCTGTAAAATGTTTTATTTTATCATCTGGTCTCACATTTGTTGTCATTTTTAAAACTGAAGCATAAATATTGTGCGTGTTTGTGGGAGTGCGTGTATGTGTTTTGGGGGAGGTAGTGGGAATTCTTGCTCTTGTCAGTAATCTATTTATGCTGTTTGCATTCCAGGAGCAGCCTGAGTTAAACACAGTAAACTGAGGATGAGTGTTGAGCCAGCTGGGGCTTTGGGAAAGGTTACAAATTAGATGAAGTATTGCGTTGAGCAGATATATTTGACTTTCTGAGTCTCCGTACTCGATTCTCTGACACCTGTTCTCCGCTACTTTTGACACAAATACATAAGAAATACTTAACAATACATATATCTCTCCAGAAAAGACAAAGATACCACTTATGGATAGGAGAGAAATTTCTTCTCCAACCATCCACTGGCTAAATGACGCAACCAAGCTGAGTTTGCTGCTTGCGTTCTTACTTGAGTGGTGTACGTATTTTGTTAAAACCACGCAGGCTCTTGTCGTTACTCAGACTCTGTGGCCATTAGAGAAAATGTACATGAACTGAAATCAGAATATTTTATGTTGCCTCTAACAAATCTTCCTTGCACTGTGGGGTGAAAGTGAAATGAAGCTTCGCTGGAGTGTGAGGACTTTAAAGAAAAGCTCATAAATAAACAGCAAACTCTTTGCTGGATACATCTGTGTAAACTTTAATCCCTCTTATCTCTCCTCTCCAGCCAGTAACGTGGGCAGTCATCGCCGTCAGATCTCAGACCTGCTGGATCAGAGCATTCAGATCAGCTCCCAGTGTTTCGTCATCACAGCCGACAACCGCTTCATCCTCCTGTGCGGCTTCTGGGACAAGAGCTTCCGTGTTTATTCGACTGACACTGGTACTTTACATTCCTCGTGCTTCTTCATCAAAACAGCATCTTCTATTAGGTTTACATCTTAAATGGGGAAAAAACGCTTTAATAGAGTTTATGAATATAGAAAATCTTTATATCTTCATGCAATAGCTTAGACTGACGTGACGTGCAGCAAATTTGCTACTATTTACTTTACTTTTTTAAGGTAAGGTAATCATTTTCTTAATCATATAATCATACAATACAGTATTGTTTTGGTTAAAATATAGATGAAATCATAACACACACATTTTCTCCTGTAAAAGGAAGTCGTGACATCAAATACTCTCTGTAATGTTATGACTAATGTTATGACTTTCCAAAAACCTAATTTGTCTATTTATGCACTAGTTCAAAACAATTTTAAATGCCTACATTTTCAGAAGTTAAGCCTTACTCCACAAAATATGAAACAACTGCTAGGTCTGTAAGTGCTGTACATGGTGGCATGAACCCTGTAAACCACATTTGGATGTGGTTTTGTAAGATGACATTCTTGCAGTATTTTCAAAATATAATGGTAGTATGAAATGCACTGAGCGTATTTACTTATAGGACAAATGAACTCTTTCTGTTTCTGTTTTTGATGTTCCGTGAGCATACATCTTTCAACCTTCAGGCCAAAATATCAGCTCTTATTATTATTTCCATCTTAAACAAATTGGAACTTGATGAATATATTCATGTTGTTAGTGATAAACATGATGTTAATGGGACCCTTAACCCATCCTTTAGCACCATCCTGAGGACAAACCCTTTATTTTTAGCCCAAGTTGTGCTAAGGAGCCAGAGATATGTGTTCTGCAGCTTTTTGTTCAGCAGTTTATCAGTAAAATTAAACTGTCTCTGCTGTTCGTTACACTGCAGATGGTGTGCTGCTATTTTTAGACAATCCCAGTTTACTGTAGTCTCAAATCCTCAAATCACAGTTACTGTGTTTCGTAGTTGTTTGGATTGAGTATACAGTAGTGCAATGCAAATTTTTCTTATTTTTCACTAATCCTTATTATAACGTAGGGGTGTAATAAAATATTGATCCACTTGACTATCGGTGTGATCCCGTATCGATTCTCAAAAATGCTACAATGATTTTTTTTTATTATTTATAGGCTACGTACAGAGTCATGGCAGGACCTGCTGACGTAGGCAAACGTTCGTTTTTCTGCTCAGATTGCACAAAAAATAGTGCTATGATTTTAGATGTTAAAGGGACTGTGATACAAGGAGATGCAGATCCCACTGTCCTGATTGCAGAAAAAAAGGAAACTTTTTTTTTAGTCAGATTTTATACAAATGGTGATATGTTTTTTTATATTATGACATACTTTCCTAAAATTAGGTTTAAAATACATCAAATTGAACGAAAACCTCTGTATTATGATGTGTGTTGTGTTGTATTGTGCAGCCGTCCCTATAACGTGTTATTCTTACTACTGACTGAACTTGCATACCCAGTGTCGAATGCAGACATTTTTGTATAAGCACATGCGCACACACTGACTCTATTGGGTCAGGGGTCCTAAATGAAACTGTCTGGAGCTTCATCTCTGCGCCCTGCTTCTCAGCTCTTCTCTGCAGCCTCATTCAGAATCCTACACACATCTATACAACAGAGTCTGATTCAATTTCTATAAGCCAGGCCCTCTCTGTCTTCAATCAAGGAGGGAGGGAAGGAGGGATGGGAGAGAGGAGATAGCTCTATTGTGCGACTGCCACCGGGGTGTGCGACTGGAACGTGAACACGGTTTAATCGCACACGCTCAACAGCTGCCACCGAGGTCCCTGAAGCCCCGGGGTTAAAGAACTGAGGGATTTTATCAATTACAAGACCTGATTTGGTACACGTGAATGAAAAACATAGCCTCATACGCCAGCGCACACACATCCGATTTAATTTGTCTGTGTGCGAGTGCGTGTGTGCAAGCAGATGAGGGTGTTTAATATGAGGTGCATGGTAGCCATTATCGCTGCAGCCATCATTACTTATTTTCTGTATTTATAAAGATGTCAAACATCTTACATGTTTGATGTCTCCATTCTTCTTTGTAAGTTTAGGCAGTGACCCCCCCAGTTTCATAATAATTCTCATCTTTCCAGACAGATACAGCTTAATTATCCAGTGGACAGTGATTTTGACACCTAGACAGAAATGTCATGTGTTGCAAACTATCCACTGTTTGACTGCAGAGGTCACACACTGAGGAGTGTAATGAGTATTAGACAGTTAGACAGTAGAGCTGTGGTCTGGAAATCTGACAGCAATTAGCCTCTTTATATATACACATGTAGGGCAGTGCATGTGTGCACACACACAGAGTTGGAACAAATATTTATTCTTGTGTGGGAATTAGTGGAAGTCTGACTTTGTGTGGATGTTGTAGAATGAGCAGCCAAGCAGACAGATGATCAACAAACATATGGTGTAGGATTTAACAGCACAGCATTTAACACAAAAAAAAAAAAACACTTGTAAATTTGGGGAATAAACTGATTTTTCTGTTAAAGTAAGACTTTACAAGTTTTATTACAAGCAGTTGTTAAATATTGTTGAATTGTAATCTATTTGTATATCTCTACTGAATGTGATGTGTCCTTTTTAAATCAATTTACTACTGTTGACTAAAACACTTTTTTGTGTTTGAAATTAAAATAATATTTTCCACTATTCGTTACTGATGTTGTCAGGTGTGGCAAATAATAATCGTCAGGTGGTGCGACGAGGTAAAATATTCAATCAAACCAATCAATAACAGGAAAACGTGAAATGAAATGGTTGTGAATAGCTGTTGTATTAAATGCATTAATTTCTTTATCTGCATAATTATTTGTCTTCAAATGAAAAATTGAAAGATACTAAAAACTTGGCTACTTGAATTCAGCAATCTTAGATTATTGTAAATAAAAACAAAACCACAAAATAATACGTTGTATTCTGTAGATGTTACAATGGATACTTGCCAAAGATTTCACTGGTATAAATAGTAGAAAAACATGACATTTTTGACAAATGTTTAGTCGTACCACCTGACATTTTTTGGGTGGTGAGTTAAAGAACACAGTCAAAAAGTGAATTTAAACATTTTTAAACGTTATTTAGCAAATGAGGCTTTTTAAAAATACCTTTTTATGCTTTGTCACTGAAACTTCTGTATTTTCTCGCAGGAAAATTGACTCAGATAGTGTTTGGGCATCGTGACGTGGTGACATGTATGGCTCGCTCCGAGTCGTACATAGGAGGCGACTGCTACGTCCTGTCAGGCTCCAGAGATGCCACCCTGCTGCTGTGGTACTGGAACGGAAAGCACAGCAGCATCGGAGAGAGCCCAGGCAGTAAGTACACATCAAACCAGCCAGTAATGCACACACACACACACACACACAGTATTCTCTCAGTGCTCACTCTCCCAGACAGTTGTGACTGTGTGATTTACGGCCTCCCTCTGTAAAGTAACAACTAGTTTCGTCTGACCAGGCCAGGCCTCCTGCATACAGATTGGATTTCGCAGCACTGTTGCACCCGGAACAGCCTTCGATAATGTGTTTGAGATTGTGTGTGTGTGTATTTCTGTGAGACCAGATATTTTGTGTGTGTGTGTGTGTGTGTGTGTGAGAATCTGTCTTTAATGTGAGTGAAAGTGCAGGCCACTTAGAGACGTTAAATGTGATGTTGGGGGTCGCCGGCCAGCACATGAAAGTTCACCACCATCCATGGGCCACGGGGTCACGCTAGTCGATAAAAGTGAAAAATGTCATGGGCCTCACTGCGTTACCATAACATATGGCATTAGCCATGATCAAAGCATCGCACGCACATTTCTCAGTCCTTAGTCTATTCCCTCCTTGGTGCTAATTTGGTCAGCTTAGATTGCCCTACATGTTGTTAAGTGATCCATTACAAATGGGCTGAAATTTATGACAAATTGTAATTTGGTTAATAAGCCACACTGGTTTTTGATTTGGAGGAAAGAGTGTAGATGATTGTTTGTCACTTATCTCACATGTGCTAATGTGGGATGTTTGAAAAATATTGAGTATTGCATTAATGCACATAGATTTTCCTTTTGCCTGGTGTTTTTACTTTGGGTCTTTTTACTTTTTACTTTCAGGTGAAACACGTAAAGGAATATAAACCCCATTTGAATTCTCTGCTCTCATTTTTCTATTATATTTGTAATATTTTTTTCCTCTGGTTCTGTCTAGAATGACAGATTCGCAGCATAAATTTAATTCCACCTGCTAATGTTTTGGAAACGCTGCTTTAGTTTAATGATTCTTTCATCCTTATGGCCTAGAAGCAGTTTTTACCCGCTTGTTTACTGAATTTGAAATTTCCATTTGTGATGACAGTGCATGCCGGAAGGTTACACAAGGGTTTAAATTAAATGACACAAATAATAACATCATGCTTCAAACCATAAGTCTGACTGCATATTTGCCAAGACTGCACTTTACTTTGATGGATTTATGGGAAGTGTATATGCACATGACAAAAGGAGTTCTGTATGTATGTGCCCATGCGTGCACTCAGCATGTTCTTGTAAGCGTGTGCGTCAGTCTAACCTCAGTCGACTTACCATGCTGTAGCTAGAGGAACAGACAAAGCAGTCGTCATCCCAACCCCTCACCACCACAATGTGATGCTCCATTGCCCCAGACCGCAGGAGGCTCACCCGACATGAAACACACACACACACACACACACTTGTTCTCACACAAAATACATACAGACAGCAGACTTTTCTTTATTCGTCTTCCAAAAAATGAAGCACTTTCAAGCTCGTCTTCACATACACTTGAATGAGAACATGTGCACAAATACGAACACACACATTCCTTTTCATGCATAATGCTCTGTGAACATCCCAAACACTTCATAAGCTTGACACAAATGCCTCTGAATGGCTGATACGCACATGTACACTCTGACCTATGCACACTTGATGCTAGCAGCAGGCACATGTTGTTGAGCATCACGGCAGCGATTCCTCAGACACCACTGCCATCTGCTGGTCACAGTCGGGAAAGCAGTTTAGAGTGAGATTTATTTGTAAAAGTAGCACGCTTGTTTGAGAACAACAACCACTTTAGTGATTTTTCAAGTGCACAGATTTCAGTATATACACAACAACATGTACATCAACCTCAGACACACACAGAGAAGCCCATATATACGTTAGCATTCAGTAGCATGCTACAACAGTGTGGTTTAACAGCATTTCATTCAATTTAGATTCAGTATCATCCGCTAATTTAATCTGAATACTTTTTAATCCCTTCTCAAATTTATCAAAGTGTAATTTAAAATCACAGGTCATAAATTAAAGACACCAGCTCTTTAACAGGATCTCCATTAGGTATATCATTTTTAAGTACCTTGTCTTTTAAATGCTTTTGTACTGTAAGTCTTAAAACACCCCCATTTTTTTAGTTTTATGAAATATAAGCAGTTCAGGTCCAGTGAATGACATGAAATGTAGCAGAGGTAAGGAGTAAAGGAGGTTTTTTTTTTTTTTTTTTTTAAAGTTTAAGTTACCAAAAACTGAAAAATAATGTACATTCAAAGTAATGGGTTAACAGCTTACAGCTTTTCCGCAGCAATGGGAGTTAATTAGGTTTTGAAAGTTGATGTAAATAATTCCTACAGTTGTCCTGATTTGTGTTGATTACTTACAAACGTTACGCGTAAACTATTGCTCCGCAGGAGGTCGTGTGTTGTTATCGCATGGCGAAAAAAGGGCAATTAACAAGGGAAGACAGACTGACAATCATAACCCTGAAAAGTGTACAGCAGGTTTTTGTTTTACAGAAAATAGAGGTTCTTAAACTTTGGACTGTAGTGTACGTGGTTTCATTTTTGACATGTTGTCCTGCATGCTGTTGTGTCTGTGAGCTCACCACGGCAAATTCCTAACATTTGTTGTAACTCTAACTCTCTAACGATAACTTGAAGCTGCCAATCAGAATTCAACCCTACACACACACACACACACACACACACACACACACACAC
>JAPQRN010000001.1:2275363-2292788 GCA_037367275.1 Coranthus polyacanthus
TCTGTGTCTGTGTCTGTGTCTGTGTGTGTGTGTGTGTGTGTGTGTGTGTGTGTGTGTGTGTGTGTGTATGTGTTTGCGTGCGCCTGCAGACAGAGAAGACAGACAGAGAAGTAAAAGCTGATTTTGTTTTGTCGCTCACCCTGACAGCTCAAACCAAAACCAAATCACACAAACTTCATGACTTGGACCGTAACTTATTCTCGCTCCGTTTGGCTCTCCATTTAGCCCAGAAACATCTGGATCCAGTGAAGGCAGGCAGGGGAGAAGGTTTTGAAGACAGGGAGAGGCGGTGGGTGACAAGTGCTAGAACGGGAGAGCGAATCAGAGGAGTGATGTATGTGGAGAATAACAAGCCACCTCTTAAAGTATATACAACACACTAAAGTGCATACGTATCCACGAAAAGACAATGTAAAGGAAACAATCTTCTGAGCTGCTTTTTAATTTAGTTTGTTTTTATTTCGTGCATTTTTGTCAGTTTGTGTTGCACCATGTTTTTTTTATAATGTCTCGTATAATGCTGGATAAATAATGTATATTCCTTTGTGTCCTGTAATGCTAAAGCATCACTAGAGCTTTGCACAGAGTCTGTGAGGTTTTTCTTTTGCTTCGTACTCTCTCTAGTGACCAGATGAGGTAATACAAGCTCATATAGAATATTTAAAGAGAAAACTTTGTAAAAGCATTACTTTGAAGAAAACAAGACATTTTAGATTTTGTTTCACTTAATATTGTCCCTCCGTAGTTATTGCACAGAGGTGTGGGGCGAAATGTATATGACTAATACTAAACATTTGTATCTAATATAGAAAACAGCATTTAGTTGATTTAAAACTGTAAACCAGAACTGGACTATTACATGAAAATGTAGAGAAGCTGTTTATATTAAGACCAAATTATAGAAGGGAATTAAATTCAAAAGCAGATGTTTTCACTACATGGACTGAAACTGTGGAATAATCTGGACAATTGCTTAAAATGTTGTTCAAATATTATTCAATGTAATAACATAATATTAAATAAGGTGTTTGAGTTTTGTGATCTGTGAAGGGAAAAAAGGAGAACTAAAAAGGGGTGGCCTCTGTATTTATGGCCATCTGTTTATGTGAAGATTTTTTCTTCTTCTTGGGCCTTTTTCAGTCATGTATGTGGTATAAGTAGTTTGGTTTACAGCGTATTACTTGTTTTTGTAACATTGCTTTCAGAAACCGAAATGAGTGAAATAAACGGAATTGGATGCTGTTCCTGGTAATGTACAGAATGGTTTTGTTTCTGTTTCCCCAGCAGAGTTCACCACTCCGCGAGCCATCCTGACGGGTCACGACTGTGAGGTGACGTGTGCGAGTGTATGTGCAGAGTTGGGTCTGGTCATCAGCGGCTGTAAAGGTAAGTGTTCAAAATGTTAATGTGCCAAAACCCGTTAAAGGGTGACTCGTCCATAGAGACAACAGATGCGGTTTTTCTGTCTCCTCTTACTGTTTTCTCTTCTGTGCAGAGGGTCCTTGTCTGATCCATTCCATGAATGGGGACCTGCTGCGGACCCTGGAGGGCCCGGAGCGCTGCGTGCGGCCCCGCCTCATCCAGTCCTCTACCGAGGGTCACTGCATGATCTACTACGATAAGGGACAGTTTTGTCTCTTCAGTGTCAACGGCAAACTGCTGGGACACATGGAGGTGGACGACAGCATCAAGGTAAGAAAAAGCCCACCTGCAGCAGCGTTTCCACCAGGATGTTTTTCTTGCTGGTCCACTGTCCAGAAAGGATTTATTTTACCAGACAAATTTAAATACTTAATCAGTGATGTTTCATTAACTGTGTATTTTACAAACACAAGTGTATGCTAAAAAAATGACGACATAACGAAGAGTAACAGTTCAACGAAACAAACAGTAATGAAGTGTTTTAATACAGCCACATTGACTGTAAAGCTGTTCTTCTGTATTGAAATTGAAATGATTGATCACAAAGTCAGAAGCGACAGAAAATGCTTAATTCCATCTGTCACGCAGCCCTGTGCAGCTTACATCAGCATCAAACCAAATGCTGAAAACTCTAAAACGGCAGGCGGAGTTCAGTCGAAAATCACAGGCATTGACGACATGTCAACAGACACAGAATATCACCAGAAGGTTTGCTCTTCACGTGAACTGACAGTTTGCTGCTGCTGCGTTGATACTGTCCTGTTTAAGACCGGTAGAGCAGAGAACGGCAGAGTTCTTTCTGTGGGTTAGTTTCAATCCTCAGTTTTATGATGAAAATAAAAACTCTCCCCCTGATTTACTGAAGCAGGCTTCAACGAGAGGTGTGGCTGCTGATTCAGTCATCACTTCAAGGCCAAAGTGGTACATGAGAATTATTAGACTACTGGACTGGAGATTTTAATTCATCAGTTTTTTATCAAATTTACCAGCCAAAAACTGGTAATTACCAGCTAATTGGCCTACGTGCGTGTGCATAAAAGCATGTCCGTATGTCTGCACCATATCACAGCAGTGTAAAAAGTCCTCTCGCTGATTAAAGGCTTACTTATGGTTGGAGGTCTGGTAAGGGTCTATGTGCCTCGGGCCGAACTGTGGCTTCACATCTCTTTCCCTTTCACACACACACCAGAGGAAACACTTCTTTTGATCCACAGCCCTGTTGTCAGGGCAAATTGTGTCTGCGGCAGTGGTAGAGAACATTCCAGCGGAGTGGTCAGTCCTGGACACCTACGCCATTAACTACCCTCCAGCGCAGGATGACACATTCCCCATTTCCCACATTTCCTCCCTCGTGGCTGGAGCGACACAAGATAGTGGCTACTGCCTTTGGTTTCCTGACCCTCTGTTTCCGGTTCGGCCTGGGAAATGTAAGCCGGCGCTGACAGACAGCCACACGCCTGTTTCCTATTAAGAAAGCTCTCATGCCCGGGCTCCTAACCTGCCATCCAGCCTGCTCCTAGAAAAAACGCAAATACTTCTTAGGTACAACTTGATTAGCAAGCACACAGACAAAAATGGGTTGACTGTCTTGAAATACAGAGGAAAGGAGCTAGTATTTGTTAGTGGAGTTTGTTTTGATTTTAAAGCCAGCTTCAAGCTGTAATAAATATGTGTTTTGAGTTTAAAGTCAGTGTAAAGTAGTAATAAATGTCAAGGGAGTCTGGTGACTTGGAGGAGAGCGATGTAACAGCTTCAGTTTTCCATCAAAAAGCACTGTCTGATGGCAAGGTAATGCAGTGAAAATATTTTAAATGTAGAGCACACTTAAACTGATATTGTGTTTTTTTTTAACTGAGTAAAATCGCTTTTTGTTTCCACTGCAGCAGTAGGCTGTATGGCTTAGCTGCTGCATCGCTGCTCCTGTCTGCTTCTCCAAAGTGGGTCCATGCTGTATACATACATACATACATACATACATATACATATATACATATACATACATACATACATACATACATACATACATACATACATATATATATATATATATATATATTACAATCAATATATATTAGCAATATATATTAGCAATCTGTATTACTGACAATAACCAAGCCACGATCCAGTGCATCATCAAGCCATGATGCCTTAAAAATCCTGAACACAAAAACTGATGAAAAACTATGTCCACAATTCAGTACAGTATAGTTCAGTCTTTTCACAAGTTTTCAGCAACTAACATGTATAGAGCGTTTACAACCAAATCTCTGAATTTACGTTACTGGACTTTTATGTCATTTTACGTACTTGTAGAGCTTTGTATTTTTCCCAGAATTCCTTCGTAAAAGGCGAAGCTATGATTTGAGCATAATGTGGGCCACTCCTGGCCTTGTCAGCTCTCCTCTGCTGTTGTAAATTCCAGTCATGTCAGATGGCATTAAGAAAATCCTAACATCTATGAGTGAAGCTGAGAGAGTCTCAGCCCCCTCAGCTCCACCCCTTTGGACTCGAACAGTATTTAGTGCACTCGTGTACATACCAGAATCAATCTTCTCAGCCTTTGGAGCCTCGGCACAGTATGACTCCAGGATAAATAAGTGTTTGTCCTGGCATGCAGTATCCACTTAGAAAGACGGAGAAGGAATGAGAAAGAAAGAGTGTATGTTTAGTGAATTTATAAGGGTCTGGAGTCAGAGGTTAGATGACAGGCTAACAGTCAGCATCCTAGTCTAATAGCAGAGTAGAGTGACAGAGGCCATACTGAATGGATTACAGTCTTTTAAGCACTAGTATAACTCAGCCAGTGTAACCATTCCAGAAGTTTTTTCCCCTGCCTGCGTCCATGTAACCAGGGGGATTAACAGAGCCATAAATTAAACTTTTTACCTTTTCCCAGCCACACAATCCACCCACCGTTCCCTGAGAGAAGTAGGAAATATGGGCATTAAAAGTGCATGTGTTTCTGCTGGAGTCATTTTTTAGTCATCTGAGCCCGCGTAGCCATCTTAGCTCCCACAGAGCCACCGGCCATCTTATTTGGCCGCCCAGTGGCAAAGGGCTGATTTATAATGTCTGTCTGCAGCCTCCTACCTGGCCTGGCTGACATGTCTGCCAGCACTGCTGCCTCCCGCTGAGCTGCACTCAGGTCACGGACTCTTTTAGCAGATACACGACTACATTAATACAGTAGAGGAACTCTAAAACAGCTAGAGAGTCACTCTTTCAGTATTAGACTCAGTATACAATCTGTTTATGCAGACCCGTTTATTGAATCCTATGATAAAAGATAAAGTTACTCAGTAGTTTTTATATACAATTAATGCATGTAATAAGACACAAGTTATATTAGATCATTCTTTGGTGTTTGGTGTCTTTAGATGCCTTTACGATGATCTTTACGTTTTTGATTCACATGAAGCTCATTCCAGTGACGACTATCAGGTGTTTTCAGTGAAATGACTCTGGTAAATTCACTATAAATGAGCCTAGACAAAGTGGCAACAGGCTGATGAAAATATTTGTATGAAAACTCATGAATATCTTGTACCGGACCAAAAAGAATCCATCCAAGCTTCTTTAAACGTAGTTTTTCAGTAAAAAGTAGGCATTTGTTATATGCATATTGAGGCAGTAATTTTCCCATGTAGTGATTTGCACATTGATCATGATGGGTGGAATTGAACATTATCTTTATCGCTGTTGTCAGATTAACTCTGAATGTTGATACACAAGACAATTACCGTACACGCACAGTGGACCCACAGCACACAAATCAAACCAGCGCTGCACTCAGTCACGCTCTGTTCCCAGCCATGTTGGACGATGATCTAACGGAGCAATTAGGCTGGATTGATTCTCGAGGCCGGCCGCCAGCGTGCGAGTGCATCAGTGAGCCTGTTTTGTCTGTTTGAGGGCCTTCACACGCCACTTTGTTCCTATCTTAAGTTTTTGTGTGATGAGAATGAGAAACAGAACTTATTTAATTCACATTGTGGTGGGAAACTCCATGGATGTTGTATACAAAACATTTGCTTAATTTAGACTGTGCTCCTTCAACGTCCCATCCGCGGCTCCTGAAGGGTTCTTCATGGTTTCCAAGTCAAGTTCCTGAAAATGACTTGTTCCAACTTCAAAAATGGAGTTTAAGCTTCATTTTTCCATTTAATACGAGCCTGATTCAACACACATGCTGCTGATTATTGAAGTGCTGAATCACTGCAGTGTGTGCAGCTGAAAGACGGCCGACCTGTGTCATAAAACCACAAATGAGAAAAGCTCTAAATGAGTGTCATTCACTGCTTTTAGAAGTCACATTCTGCCTCGTCATTTCATCGGCCGCGCTCGCTCGCTGATTGATGCTCCTGACTGTTAAAGTTTGGACTTCCACTGCGCACAGTGCCCGTAATAGACTCTAACACACGACTTGATTTGTGCACATGTGACTCCCAGGGGAACCATTCAGCTGTTACAGTTTGCAGGAAAAGCAGATGAGACAAGTAAATCTCAGACCTTCACAGTGGGGAGCCATCTTTGTTGCAAGTCTGCGTCTGTACACAGAAAATCCCGAAGGACGGCTGCGCTGACCTGGGATCTTTTGTCGGATTACACGACCTCGCTGTATGAGCTTTACTTTGACAAGAGAGGAAAAAGTAGTCCCCGATCCCCAGTCCTATTCAAAGACAATTTATGATCGTGCCGCTTTTTTATCTTTGGAGTATTAAAGGACAGGTAACAGATAAATAAGATCAAGCACATCAAGCAGGGCAGACACGGGGCTATTTCATGTCGTACAGTATCCTGCTGGAAGGAGACGTTTTTGACTTGAATTGTCTCTCCCTGTGTTTTCCAGGCAATGCTTCTCAGTCGTGACGGTCAGTATCTGCTGACAGGTGGTGATGGAGGTGTCATTTCCGTCTGGCAGGTCCATAACCTTAAACAGCTGTTCACCTACCCCGGCTGTGACGCAGGAATCCGCTCCATGGCCATGTCACATGACCAAAGGTAACAACAACACATGCAAAACACAGTAACAACCTTTGTATATTTAAGTTATTTATGTCAAAGCTGCACATTTTATTTACAGAGCCTAAAAGATAAACAGAACTGCAGTTTTTACCCACGTGTTCCAGCGTTTAGTGACAATAAATGGCTCCTTTTTATTAGGTGTACGGTTTATGTATCACTGAACTTTTATTATACTATACTAATGGCATAAAATGAACAGAGAAAGACCATTAAATTGTTAATCACAATTATTTAGATCAATAAAATTGCCCAACATTAGTTTTTTATTTAGTTTTAGTGTGTTTAGTGTTAGCGCTCACCGCTAAATCAAAAGTGAACATTTAAAGAGTCTAAAACAAAAGGGAAGCTGATTTTACTTTAACCTATTTTTTTCCCATCGTAGTTTGAGTCTGTTTTTAACTCTAAACCTGGTTCAACATTTCACAAGTAAATGTTAGGAGGAAGTTAGCAATAAAAGTGCTCATCATGTAAACTGTTGCTTTTGATTAATCAGCGTTAACAATCTTAATATTTCTCGCTGACCCAAGAAAGCATCTATTTTAATATACAGTATGCGATTTGTCGATTATGAATTGATAACCCTTGAACATAATCAGTTTTTCGACTAATCATTGTTAACCAGGTAGGCAAAGAAAACCTCCTAATGTTCTCATTGCTCCTCTAAGGTGCATCATCACCGGCATGGCATCTGGAAGTATCGTACTCTTCTACAACGACTTCAACAGATGGCATCACGAGTACCAGACCAGGTACTGACAACGCAGCAATGTGACTGAACTCTTATCAAATGGCACTATTCTGTCTATATCCTGAATGTATCTCAATGGAAGAAGAAGAAGAAGAAGGAGATGATGAAATCTGTCCTGTTATAGTAAAAAAATCGACTATTTTTAAAAAGGGCATTGCTATATTTTGTAGATCAGATAGAAGATTTTCATATAAATCATAGGGTGGGGGTTGTGTTACTGTTCGGTGAAAAACAAATCTATTTTTAGCTGTAAGAGTCTATTTTCATCTCCTCTGAGACAGAAAAGAGGATTTATCGGAAGCTAGTAATAACCTTATCTTTTGACTTAAAATTCCAAATATTTGTGTTCTTTAGAGTGAGTGATTTTTTTTTTTTTTTCCCAGTAGGTGCATATGTGGGAATAATTACTAAGCTTTCACCTTTTAACATGCTTTTTGCCTTTGTGGCAACACAGCGGGAAGATAAGTGTCTCAATAAATAATAAATGCATTGGAAAGAAGCTTACAGTAACTAAAGAGGGAATATACATATACATATAAATAAATATCTATATATGCTGTTTAAATGTAGTCCTCCATATTTAAAAGATGCATTTCCATTTCCTCTGTATCTCTGTGCTTGCTGAGAGATTGCGTTTCTGTGCATGGCTCACTACTCATAAAACTCAAACGTCGGAGCACAACGATTAAAACAGAATCTTATACTGAAAACCAAGCGTCCCTGTATCAGTGATATCAACATTGAGCTTCATGTAAAGAGGATGTTAGGAGAACCATGCCGACTAGCCTGCTCCTTTTTAAAATGACTGAAGAAACTGTTTTCTGTTTTTCTTTTTAACCACAACGGGTTTCCACATAATATCAGTGATTAGAAATAGTCATTAAATGTCAGGTCTGACATGTAACACGTGTGTAACCACATTTATTCACATTATTAAAACCACGTCATCTCACACCCAGCGTCCTAACAGGCTGAGTAGTGTCTCTGAAGTCCTCTTTGAGTCCCATCTCCACAGCAGCTAACAGTAAAGTGAGATGTGCAATGAAAGGAAGGACTTTCTCCATTTCACTCTTTTCATTTTCCATCTCAGTGTGAGTGACTATGTTGAGGTGTGATTCAGCTCTAAAATCTTAATGAAACCTATTCCTTTGGCCCTCTTTGATTTTGAGGAAACATTCCTTTAAGGTTTGCGCTTTGATGTGGTTTGAATTTCCAGTTCATTATTTGAAAACTCCTGTTATCTATTATCAATATTTTATTTTTATTTTTATTTTTTTTTTTGCCGATCACTTTTGGAGTGTTTTGTGTGCTGAGTTCTGAAAATAAAATGGATTTTATAACTTGACATCTCTGGCCTTGTGTGTAAGCGCATCTTTCTTTAGGAGTGCACGGCACCCTCTACTGGTCAAAACATATACCACACACAAAGTAATCACCACAGATGACGTTCATTTTAAGTCTTTATTGCATTTGTATTTTTTTTGCTGTACTGCAGGTTCAAAATAGTGGGACATTAAAAGCAGCCACTTTATTCCTAATTAAACTGTTGCTCCAACTTATCACAGCTCATCTACATCTTTAAAATCTCGTCATACAAATTCCCGTTTACAAACTGCTCTGACAAAGCATATGAAAATCTACTTCAACTACATAAACTAAATGGGATTCTGCGTCATCTTGACTGTGTGTGTTTGTGAGGACATGAAGTAGGAGCGCAGAGGATAACTCATGCAGCTTAGAGTCGTGAAAAGGTGAAGAGGGAGATTAATTTCTTTAGCCACTGGAGGTTAGCCCTACTAACAACAGCTGGGAGGAGTTTCAAACAGGCACAAACAAAAACACTTGATGGTTGTTACATAAACGTTATATTGAGGATGAACGATTGGGGAGCTTAACGTAGCCAAACTGGCTTTAATAAAGGCATCTTTAAGCTGTGAGCTGTAGGCCAGTGGTCAGGCACGAACCCCGTCACTTTCACACATTCATCCAAAAATCCAACTGGTCAAAAAGCGCTAAATGTCTTAAATGTAAAAACAGCGATGACTAGTTTTCTGCAGCCCACTGTAAAGCCGTGTAAGTAGGAATTCTGGTTTCACTTAAAACCGGAGTGTGCATCTTGTTTTTGCAGCGTTACGGGTGTAGCAATAAGCAGTTAGGTTGTGAAAGTTACAGTTATGACAGTTCACCTGCGTTCTGGTGTCATGTTTGTTAGATCTGGAATATTCTGACTCGCTTGATGTCCGGTACGAGCAGTTGTGACGTCGACCGCTTTGCATGAAAAGCAAGTGAATGTGCTGTCGATCGAACAAGCATGATTTCAAACTACAGTATGTATACATCTACAGAGTTCACACCAAATAACACAATGTGTGAATGAACGTGTCGGTTACAGAGGCGCACAAAATAATCTACCCATTGAAGTTCTGAATTAAAAAGGAAAACACCACAAGGAAAAAAAAAAGGCCTTTTACTTCCAGTGGTATCCAGCCGTGCACGTACAGTACTTCTGTTTTTCCCTTTCCATGGTTTTGTGATCTCTGAATGTAGATGGAATTTTACTCGTGGTGTTCACAGTATAAAAGCTACTTAAATTAAAATAAATGCAGCTAAATAATACACATATATTCAGCTGCAACATCTTCAAATCATTTTCCAAAATCACTGTCCAAGTGCGTTTTTCTTTGGTGACGTCGAATCATTTTACAGTCCAGTCTAAGGATCATTCGGGATATTGTCGCCGGACAGAGTTTTGTAAATTGCAACTCTTTATTTATTTCTTTTATCTGAATCTCATCACATTACTTCAGGGAATAGAACCACCTGCAAGGCTAGAAACCACTCCAAATGCTCGTGTTGTGTAATTTGACTTGACATTGTCATTTGTGTGACAGGCTTGCTCATCACCACTTTAACATGCACGATAGGCAACGCATTGCCTGTTACATCCAGTTAGCTACTTGGTAGATATTCGTTTTATTCACTCTGTGCATAAACAGTAAATCTGCAGTTAAAGTCAGCATGGCTGTGGCCAGAGAAAATACTGATCCAGGTTACAGTCGACTCAGTGGGTTGACTGTCCAAACACACTAAGGAAAACTAGACTAGGAGATGTTTGATATGTTGGACAAACTGTCTGTCTGCTAAAGCATTAGGACTTCACAGTAGGGTGCGTTTGTGACATGAATAACTATTTACATAAGCGCAATCAAATAGGATAATAAATAAAAGAGAGGATTCACATTGACGTGATACAGTAATGCATGACTTTCAAAGACAACCACTAAAAACAGTGATACTCAGTTCATTCCCTTTCTGCACATCCTGCATTAATAAATACAAACGTCTATACAATCAACAAACTCGAGAAAATGCCTTGCATCGTCCGTCTCTGGAAGTGGGATAAAGAATGAGAGAAAATGGAGACACAGCGGATACTGGCTCAGTTTACAGCAACCCATGTACATGGAAACTGACTACAATATTCAAGCCAAAGGTGGCTGGACTAGGTCGGGCGTTTAGATGCTCTCTGAGAGCCCCTCGGCGGGTAGAGCGCTGGGAGAAGGTGGGCTCGATCTGGGAGGTGTGGAAGGAGGTGAGGGGAACAGGGTGGGGTGGATGTGAGATGGGGAGGGCGGGGCTTGTTGGCTCAGGGGAGAGCAAGGAAAGAACATGACAGGTTGGATGGGGGAGACAGGGGGAGGCGAGACTTGTTTGGTGGGAGAGGAAGACTGAGGTGGGGCGTCTTTGGTAGGAGAGGAGGAAGAGGAGATGTGGGTCAGTTTGGTTGGAGATGAAGGGGAAGGACAGGAGACGGGCGTGGAGGGAGTGGTGCAGGTGAAAAGAGCCGACAGGCCTGATGGTGACGGGGTTTCTGCGGATGAGCAGGGAGCAGCTGAGGGCGACGTAGGTGATGTTCTTATTTCAGGGGCGGAGGAGGCAGGTAAAGAGGTGAAGGTTTCGGCAGAGGGCGAGGGAGAGAACTGGAGCGAACTTACGGGAGCAGAGGAGGAGGGGAGATCGAGCTGAGGCGCTAACAGGTCGCTGTTAGTTAGGTACTGAGAGGAGGGAGGATTAGAGGAGGGTGTCGAGTCAGGCACAGCCGGGCCTGGAGCCTCAGGAGAAGCAGTCTTGGTGGGAGAGGCTATCTCGGCAGGTTGTGGTGCTTTGGTACAGGAGTTTTCAGGCGGCGGCTGTTTGGTTGGAGAAGCCGGAGCTGGTTTTGTCGGCAAAGCTGGTTTGACTGGAAGGGCACAGGGAACTTTCTTGCCGACCGAGGACGGCGGCACAGCTTGGATCCCCGGATTGTGACGGCTGGTGAGCTGAAGGGCCTCCTTATCTAGAGCCGTGTTCTGGAAAAACAGCCACACAGACCATCAGCGTAATACTTACACATCAGACTAAAAGAAAAATATTGTGGGTCAAACTACAACCCCAAACCACACAAAGCTGGGACAGTATGGAACATTTCTAAATGTGCATCGACTTGTAATTCACTGCAGACAGTGTGAAGATAATATATTTGATGTTTTGTCTGGATTAGGGACAGATAATTATCACATCTGATACTCAAATTTTTTATTAAAGAATTTAAAGCTGCGCTACTTTGGTTCTGATGCAGCCTCCTCTCTCTGCCTGTAGCCACCACTTCCTCAAGCAAATGAGAAAATGAGAAAACAACTTATTTATTTACTAGTACTTGTTATTTCTAATTCAGTTCAATGTGAAAACTGACATTAAATGTCCTTGAAATGTTGTGCTTTGTGTGTTTGATTTGACAGTCGGCTTAAAAGCATTTCAACCTAGTTTTGTGTTGGAATTATTCAAATATTTGACACCAAGGTTGAAGTTTAGGACTTGTAACGAGGTAATATTTTTGAGCCCTTGCTCCTTACACATAAAAATTCCTCCAGAATCCTTGAATCTTTTAATTCTGTCCTGCACCGTAGAGGGTGAAATGTCCTTATCGCTTCCTTTCTTTCTTTCAGGAACAATGTTTTGAACCTTTCAATGACTTTCTCACACATTTGAGGACAGATCGGTGACGCTCGGTTCATCTTTGCTCTTGAAGGACGAGGACTTTCCTGGATGCTGCTTTTGTACCAAATCATGATTCCAATTAACTTCCAAACATTAGCTGTTTCACATCATTATAAGTTTTTACCTCATTACTCCTCCTAAATTGCCTCTTCTTCTGAAATGAATGTTTGCTTACAAATCAAATAAAGTTGACCGGGAATTAAATATTCTATCTTCATCCTGTCTGCAATGAAATACAAACCGAACTACATTGAGAAATCGCTACTTTCTGTTTTTTATGTGCATTTTCCATACTGTCCCAACTCTCTCTGGTTTGGGGTCAAGACACAAAACCTCAGTAATTCAGAAAGAAGTTTCAAATCCTGTCATGTTGTCCAGTGAATGGATTTAAATCACCAATCGCAATAATTACTGAATCAGTTGTGTATTTAATGACACACATGATGAAACAAGCTAATGGAAATGGATTAAAAAAAAAACGAATAATGGCTCAACAAAAAGACAGTATGATTCACACACGAGAAGGCAAATCAAGTGCAGAGGAAGGGCAAAGGAGAACCGAGCTTTTCATTTAACAGGGTGATACGGGTTGATGGCATTTTGTTCTAAATTTTGTCTGAAACAGACGGGTATGGACTGCAGCGTTGCTCATTTGCCCTTTGTGCCGAGTGTCAGCAGCAGAACAGACGATTGGTAGCGTTCAGTGTTAGTACATACCAGTGCCTTGGAGCTAATTCAGAGGAAGGTAATGCACGCGTGTTGAGGGGGAGGGAGAAGGGAGAAGCAAAAAAAGGGACAGAGACTAGTCTTACTCACAGCTCCACAAAAAAAACCAAAAAAAACCAAACACAAACAGGCATGGCGGCCAGTGGACAGGTGTTCCAGCTCAGCCCGGTCTGAAGGTTCACATCACGACAGATTACAAACCGAAACTGAATTTGAAAGAACTGAGCTGGAACAAACTGTAACGTTTTCTGTAAGACACTAATTCAGGCAGCAAAATGCGGCAGTGAGCGCTAAGCTACATTTACATAAGTGTGGCTAAAATGCATTGGCAGGTTATGCTTTAAATGGATTTTTGAATGGACTCATTTTACCAAATAAGGTTCTTTTTGTGAACAAACCCCAGAAAAAGGCCAAAAAACCAACAACAAATGTATTAAACTGACCCTAACTAATGTGTAAAAAAAACTTAAGTACGTAATGCCTATTTCATCAACTAGTACTTTAGCTACATTTTGCAGTCACACGTTACAAAACTGACGAGTAAGACAACACTGGGGTAGCTTTGCGTAGATCAATGTCATCCAGTGTTAAGGTGGTGGCAGTTTGTGAACTTTCAAATGACAACTAGTAACTACTATGAAACCGTTAAATTAGCATAAACAAGCTGTTCTTACACTAACCTGACGCTGTCGTTACTCACAAGAGGATTCTCAGAAATTAATAGACATTGTTTAAAGATTAAATAAATGACTTTGTGTTTTTGAAGATTTCACTTTTCGTTAGAAACCACTGGGTTTGGACGCGACTGGAAATTGTAGCGAGAGAGAGAGAAAGAATGCTACTTATGAGGGGAATTTAAGAATTTTGGTCAATTCGTGGGTTTTGTCAACATTAAGAATGTTACGGATTAACACCAGGCTTTGCTACAGGGAGATCTTAAATCCAAGACAATAAAGCCACATGAATTTGCATCCATCTCTGTAACATTAGACACATTCGACCACCGGGGCTGCTTCCTGACACTGCAGTTTGTAACCTTTTCCACAAGGGGGCACCAGAGTACCATTAACCTGCACTGCTGAGGAACTGAGTGTGGACATTTTTTTTTTTACACACAGCAGTTACATACATTAAGTAGGCTTTAAATTAAATCACTAAGAAAGAGTAATGAGGAATAACAGAGAGGGATGCAAATGTACTCATTCTTGCATTAGCTTGCACTGAACATGCTTAATATACCCAACAACAACGCGATTAAACAAACACACCCTTCGAGACACAGACATTGTTCACATCCTGCGATTGAAACAAATGGAATGAAATGCAGAAGCAGGAGAGGAACGAGGAAAAGACGAGGTTAAATCCAGGAGAGGTCATATGTGAAGAGTGGTTGCGAGGCCCGCGACAGTCGGTTACTGAAAGCAGTTAGGGTGGGGGGGCCTGAGAAAGAAACAGAAAGTAAGAAGGAAAGGGTGGGAGAGCAAATGGGGGTGGGGGAGTTGTTAAAGATGGAGGAAAGGGCGTTGGCTGGAAAGGAAGGAGGAGGAAGGAAGCGGGATAAGGCGCGGGTGTGGAGTGTGTACCCGGCTCTCAGCTCCAGGCGTCCCCTGTAGTCCTGGGTCGGATGTGAGGGAGGGTCGTGGGGGGGAGAAAGGAAGAGGATATGGAGGAGGATGAGGAGGAGGAGGAGGAGGAGGAGGAGGAGGAGGAGGAGGAGGATGAGGCCAGCGCCCACGTTTACGCCTCAAACTGTCAAATGAGATTTACAACACAGTGAGGTTCTGAGGAGTGAAGAGGGGGATCAACTCAAACGTGTCATCAGAGAAACGTCCCCCCACTCGAGTCAGGCTGAAGAAAGTGGGCTAGGCTGGTGACGAGCAGCGTGACCTGATGAGATGAGGACAGGAAGTCGAACTGCGCGACAGGAAATGATGCAAGTGAGGCTTGAAAACAGATGTGGATGGAAGGATGTGACGACTGCGGGAATGATTTATTCCCTGTCTGATCTCTTGTCTGACATGTTTACAGCAGCATAATGTGTCTCGGCTGATCGTCTTTAATGGCTTCTCAGACGATGACTGAGGCCAGTGATAAAGTGCGCGAACACTGATATAAAGAGGCTCTGTCTTGTGTATTTGGGTCAAACATTCACCACCGTGCGGTGAATGTTTGGAAACGGGCCCGACATGTTCAATCCCCTGCAGACACCTTGTCATTTACTAGTAAACCCATGTAACAACCTTGCATTAGATACTTAAGTCGGCTGAAAGGCCATGATCTCAAAGGTCAAAAGATTTACAAAAAAACTGCAGCAAACATAAAACAGCAAAAAAAATTCAGAAATGGATTGGTCACGTGTTGGGTTGGGACAGCGTTTGTGGCTTACCATGATGACCGACACCCCGGCTGTGGTCGTGTTGTGCTTTGGCGCAGTGTTAAAGTGCGTCTTCAGTTTACCTGTCACTTCCATCTTCATGTTGTTCTCTATAACAGCATCGTCCTGCACAGACACACGCACAAAAACATGCAGTTTTCCACACGGGACAAAACCATCTTTGTGTACAGTTTACAAATGCATTCAGGTCTCAGCACAAACAGTGTCATAAAATACCGTAACCCAAGGGTGGCAGAGGACGTCTTGCGCTGTGTAACGAGCCTCGGCGTTGACCTGCAGCATCTTTGCAATCAGCTCCTGAAACGAAGCGTTTGAGAAGACATCAGGAAATGAGCCTCAGAGGGACAGCAGAGTTATTTTTTTATTAGTTTCTAGGGCTGTCCCAAATACCATTTTGGGGCTTTGAAGCTTTAGTGAAAATTAGTTCTGAATATTTGAAACTCTGACAAGGGTGGGGAAAATCAGGGAAACGAAATAAAAGTCAAGAGCCAAGATTTGTCTCGTCCGCCCAGAGCTTTGACATCGGCCTCCTACTGCTGAATCCACTTTGAGTTTTGAAAGCAAACGTCCACATTTTTTTGCAACAAGGAATTTCTACCTTTGCTTACAAGAAAGCAAGCTTTAGAAAATATGAGCACTTACAGGGTTGATGAGCCACGGATGCAAAGTAAACAGTTTGCTAACAGATGCCAGGCACAGATAATAGTCTGCATTTCATCTCCACTATTCAGAAGGACCGGGGTCAGGATTGGACCTGTCTTTTAAAAAGTCCTGCAGTTTCCTCATTACTGTGACTGTCTCTTGACACTTGACTTGTTCAACATCTTGCTGGTGTAGTTGTAACTTTAAATGTCCGTATCTGAGAATAACTGACAATAATAAATGTTGATGAATAACGTTGGGTGACTATTTCTCATTTCATGGGCTATTTGAGATTTTTGTGGTAACGTGTGAACCCATTTGCCAATTTCGCTGTCGATTACCATAGCGACGGTCATAGCTTTGAGGTTTTCGGGTCAGCCCTATTGGTTTCAGACTTTTAAGATGTCAAGCACTTACAATAAAAGGACCATGTAGGAGCAACATGGAGAACTGGGTTCTTCACTAAAAGTGATCATTTAAACTGTGAGTACAAATATCCTGACAATATAATACTAACAACCAGCACTGTCTGCATCATCATGTCACGTCCCTCCAGTCATGTTTACACACAGGTTGTCCAGAAAATAAAAAAGCCTCTTACATTTACACCTCTACAGCTCCACAGTCCTTACCAGCTGTGGTGACGATAGCTGTGCACTCGTCTACTGTAACAGCAGTTAATTAGCGGTTTGGTCTTGCCTGCTGAGTGCAGCCTGTCGCCATAATATATGACATTAATTTAGAGGCTGGAGTGGTGTCCTTCAGCAGACAGCAGTCATTAACAGGGTGGCCTCACACAGTGTGTGCCTCAACTACATAACATTGGAGAGCAATTTCAGTTTTCCTGAATTCAGCTCAAGGAGAAGTATCTCTGTCCTCACTGATCAAGATAAAAGTTTGATTTAGTGCATGTACAGCTTAATGAATCCCTCCAGCAAAATGAGTCTTCTATCTAATGTCATCTGACAGGTCTGTGTGTGTCAGAGGTCCAAACCTTGGCTGAGTCAGTGATGTTGTCCCAGTAAGGACTGGGGAAGTCCAAACGGCCCAAAAGGATCTGGTCAAACAGGTCCTCCTGCAGGTTACTCTCACTGCAGGTAAGGACGAAGAAATAATATAGATACACAACTCATAATGTGTCCATAAACACTGTAGCATATGATGAGATGAAGTTGAAAACATCTTGAAAGTCAGATTATAGATAGATAGTGGACTGACACATTGCCTTGGTTCTATTCTGCACATGGTGACATGAGAAAGAAACACAGATGTGGTTTAAGTCAGTTTAAATGAATTTCAACAGGAGTGGAGTACCTTCTAAATGGAGGGAAGCCACACAGGAGGATGTAGGTGATGACGCCTGCAGCCCAGATATCAACCTTCAGACCATAACTGTGGAAACAGACGAGAGATGTGCAAACAAACTCAAA
>JAPQRN010000001.1:2319361-2336205 GCA_037367275.1 Coranthus polyacanthus
GTGTGTGGTTGTGTGTGTGTGTGTGTGTGTGTGTGTGTGTGTGTGTGTGTGTGTGTGTGTGTGTGTGTGTGTGTGTGGCAGCAGGAGGGGGCTGCAGCGCCTGCAGACTGGGCGGCTGGGACCTGTGATTTGATTTCGGACGAGCAGATGGTAGGCTGCTGCTGGAAGGCAATCAGAGTGTGTGTGCACGTACGTGTGGATGTGTGTGTGTGTGTGTTTATGGGTGTGTGAGCGGCATGATGAGATTTACTTCTCGTGCAAACTACGAGGCTTCTTTCAAACTACGCCAAAATTTGACGCAAAATATAAAGCTACCTGTACAACAATCCAACGCTATTTCAGATGACACAGTATAGCACTACATCAAGCAGAATACATTATGATTACGACGTGAAATACTCTCTAACTCTGGGATTGGGAAATGTCTTCTTCATCAAGGTCAAGGTAAAACACTTTCCAGAAGACGTGCCGTACTCCTTCTGGGGAGCACGGAGGAGACTGGCTTTAGCTTGTCTAGCCACCCGTGTGGCACCACTCCGGATGTGAATAGAGGCTTATCAGGGCGGAGAGGCTACATGACAGAGAGCTCCAAACAAGTCAGACTGTCAGATTATAGACACATTTGGACTGTTGCTGTCTGCAGGCAGAGGGGGACGGAGGACAGGAAAGTGAAAAGACTAAAGCTAATCCTGCTCTATTCTCTTTCCAAGTACTCTTTACTTATCAGACGGAAGATGTTTTTAGATAAACCAATACGTGTGTTAGCAAATACTGCAAATGACATGCAGCCTACTAAAACAGTGAATTTTGCATGCAAATTGAATTGACTTCTATAATGGACAGGATGGAGTCAGGTGTCCAGGTCTGGTCTCAGGATCAGGTTACAGGCTGAATGGGTTAAACCTCTAGATTAGACGCGCAATCTAATTTAGAGACAGTCCTGCTGAAGCCAAGAGAGTGCAAACGGTCGAGAAATAATCAAACATCATGGCATGATATACTATAATGCACCTTCTGTTTTGTAGGAACCCAAAATAAGGCACTAGAGCAGCCATTCCTGTAAGAATTTCGTGGCCCTGTTTGAAATCTGAAAACCTGTAGTCCACCCAAATTTAATCACAACTCTGATAAACACATGACTAAGATGAAGCTTTTCCCTAATATTGTATTTCATAAACAGAACAATACTAAGGTAATGCCGTGCAAATGAATAATCCATTCACGTTAACATAATGTGCAAAACTACAAATTTAAGAAATTCCATGCGAAGTCCTCTACGACTGAACTTATGTTATTTTCACTTAAAAGTTGGAATCTTCTTGTAGAACTACTTGCATTACTATATTTCATGCACGTAGAGATCTACAATATAGAGTATATACAACCTGTAAAGTACATAAATGTATCAATGTAAGATCACGTGTTGAACTGTTTTTTCTTCACTACCATGAGGAAGGTGTGCTTCTTTTAAGTTGTCCAATATCCTGTCAGTCTCCTCTCGCTACACCGCACACGTAACACAAGCACCAAAGTAACTACTATTTAAAAGTGGCCCATAAAGTCTAATGCAGCATTCCTCATGGTAATATGAAGCATGAAATGCCCGTAAAGAACAGCTGGTCTGCATAGTTGATCGACTTAGAGATGGAAACAAACACATCGAGGCTTCTTGTCACTGATATGAGACTGAATTAATCGCAGCGGAGATTTTAATGGGATTCTCAAGATAAACATTAAACTGTGCAGCTGTGGACAAATAATTCACTGGGTCATATTTTATCTTGGTTTCTGGATAACCTTTGACCTTCATTACAGTCTTTAGTATACCAGCCCTGTCTACTCACCCAAAGCTGCTACCTATATAAAAATATAGTGATGGATATGGCACATATAAAGACACTTAGGCTGGGTTTGGTTAATCTAAGAATCTAGCCTAATCAGTCTCGACGTCTAATGTGAGTTTAGCAGACTCGTTTAAAACTAGAAAGCACTAAAACCTCCTCCAAGGCAGCTGAATTCCTCCAACAACATACATTTTGCTGGATGTTAACATGTTGTTGATGTTGTTTTTCCTGGCCTTGACCTTTGAGCGGAACTGCCAAGACGTAATCATCACTGTCATCAGGAACTCACACACACAAATTCAGAACGATATGTCAAAAATAGCGGACAAATCGCTAGACTGCTAACGGATACACCGGGAAAATCATAAGCTCCTTGGTGGACGTGATGAGTAAATCCACAGGGAAAATTAAGCAGAGCTCTGTTGCGCTATGAAAATGAAAAATTAAACAGAGTTTAAACAATATGGAGATGTTTTCTTACCCAAATTAAAATAAAATAAATAAAATAAATCAAAAATATGAATTCAAAATATTAAAAAAGGGGGAAACCGTTTACTTATTCCTAAAAAAAACATTACAGACTTGCTAGGTAGCTAAAACGTTCAACCTAGATCCCATTTTAAAGTTTTGGTGCAACAGAATTAAACATGTAAACTAAACTGAGGATTAAGATTAAATTAAGTCGTTCTTAACCCTTCCTTTTCATGCAACATAATTTAAAGTTAAATCCTGATTTGACTGGGGTTAAAAATGACTCCGCACAAAACTTTAAGCTAAAATTGCATAAATAAAGTAATAACATAGTGCATAGTATTACATAACCCTGAAAAGCCTTTAGAGACTATGTGCGTTACAGTGCTGGCCTGACGTAGAGGATGCTGGGCTGGCTCTGTCAGACCTCATAGGGGTCATTGTTCTCATGAGTCATTTCTCCGGCACAGAAAGGCTCCTGTCGGCTCACAGGAAACAAACATCAGCTTATATGGTCGTCAGACTTGATATTTAGTCTTATCCTCTTAAGCATCTGAAGGAGTCTCAATCTCAACGTGGTCTCTGTGTTGGCAACGATTACTCCTCTTTAACATACAAAGTTTTCGACTATGTACGATGACCAGACCCGATGATCACCCCTTTTTGAAACATATTTTTTAGACTTATTTTGTAATGGTTTTCTACTTCATGTTACGTAATTGTATGCGTGTCTACGTCATACATTAGTAATTATGATTATGTAAAAATGTGAAATGTCCCCCAGATGAAACATTAATATAAATCTTTTTGATTGGGGGCACCATGTGTTCAAAGCCCACCTCATCTCATCGCACCAGGGAGCCTTCAACAACTATTGTAAATGGAAAGGTTTCCATAAATGTGTCACAGATGGATGGGTGAAAACAGTCCCATACGGCTTAATAAAGCTGAATGTGACAGCGAGGATAATACACTCATAGATATGGCAAAAGGACAGAAATCTTTAAGTGTATTCATTAGTGCCTTGTTGAAATAATAGTGGCGTGTAATTGTGTGTGGATGATTAAACAGGGTGTAATTACCTCAACCGCTGACACAGCTGAAGCCTATAAATCACTGTGCTTTTTAGAGATAAAACCTTAGCAGGTCCATCTGGTTCTCATGTGCACATCATCTGCGTCATTATCCCATTTAACTGGAAACAATACAGTTCAGTTCAGTTCAGTTCCTCCCAACTGTCATGTTATTTATTTTTAGTCAATAAGTCGATGGATATTGGCAAGAACAATATTATTTCACCGTCTGCTTTTTGCACGCGTTTGCAGGATTACCAAAGCTGTAATTATGATCCATACACGAATCACTACAGCTTTTGGTGGTGTTGGACTGTCAGACTGTGTTAATGTGTGGCAAGTATAAGAATATAGTAATAAAATATGTATCATAACACGGGGGTTCCAGTTCAATATATTGTGATATATTATGATACTGTAAGGAAGCAATATTGTGATTTTTTTCAATCTAATTTTAGAACTTGTATAATATAAAGAACACGCCACCATATGCATAAAAATGTTATCTGCGTTTGCATTTTTCACAACCTCTTTAACATCCAACATCATCTGATATTTGCCTCTATCAGTAAAAACTAAAATGAAAGTGCTTTTTTTTTAATGTACATAGACCGTGTATATGTATATATTGCTTATTAATGTTTCCATCTGCTGTTCTGTTCCCTTAGCTGTTCAATTAAAAGCTCAGTGTGTATGAATTCGCCGGGGTTATAAGAATAATTGTTTTTTCATACCTTAGAATGAGCTGTTCATATGTACAAAGGGACTGTTCCCCTCCATGGAGTCTGCCTTGACACACTGCCATGTTTTTACAGTAACTCAGAACAACTTCTTCTTCCATTTTTACAGTCATTTTTACCATTTCACGTTTTACATTACACTATGTTGCAATCTGCAAATTCATCACTAGATGCTATTAAAGTTCACAACTGAACCTTTATTAAAAACACGTATAGTGTTTTTGAGAATCAGTACAGTATCCTAAAACATAAATATCCAAATACTCAAATGTACCAATATTCTCTAATACCTCTGTTTAACGTGCTTTCATTTAAAACAAGCACCTGTACTAACCCACTCACCTGCTTGCCTTCCAAAGTGTACAGTCTCCTCACAGCGCCCGAGTCCAACTTGATTGCGTCTGTGATATCAGTGAGAACCTGGTCAAAGGAGTGTGCAGTTTTCTTATTGAGCAGTATCCGCACCGCCTTGCGGGGTTTTACACCGCTGCGGATGACCGTGACGAGCTTGGGTTTGATAAAGTCCTTTGACTCCCGCTGGTGCTCGTTCTTCAGCGGGATGAGAGATGAGAGAGAGCGCGAGGTACCAGTTTTGATGCCCACTGACCAGTTGGGATTGACGTTCTTGGTGTAGTCGACACGTCTGAAGGGTTCGTTTGAGGCGCAGACATAACTCTCACCTGGAGGAAGAAATAGCTTTTCAGAATTAATGGTGAAAACCTGAATCTCTTGCAGACGACATTAAGAATTTTAGAAATGGTTGCAAAATATAAGGCATCTCTATTACACATTTGACCATACACACCATACGCGTGGTATTCAACATAAAATATGCGTCACATCATGGCAACAACTGAGTCAGTTGTCTAACAAAGAGTTAACATTCCTAAGTGAAACAAAAAGGCACATTGAGAGGCCAGGCCAGTGTTACACTGTCCTCCCTCCCTTTCAGCTGTTGAGCCGCTACACTGGCCTTCCTCCAAAGCATTTTGTTTTATCTGCCAGCATTCCATTTGAACAGTTAACACGCAAATGTTTCCCCTTAAGAACAAAGTCATGTGACAAATACATGGGGCTTGGCCGGTAAACGAAAACCACACAAAGAATGCTGGGTGATTGTTTCGAAGGCTGAGTGTTGGATGAGAAATTGTGGTACATCATTGTGTTTCTTTCCACTATGAGCAAGAAAGGGAATGTGACAAATACTTTCTCTTTGTGCTACATTCGTCACAAAAGTATTTTAACTGCCAAACTTGCGGATCAAATCGAAGCAACTTATACTTAACAGGTTTTTTTTGTGTGTGTGTCACTTCACAGATGCTTTTACAGGACTAAGAAGATCTTAGAAGTTCAAATGTGTCTGAGAAAAACAAACGGCTTAAATAGGGAACTCAAAGGTAAAGTTCAAACGTTTAACAGCACCAGCAGATACTGTATTTATCATAGCACATTGTTCAACAGCAATTAGGATGGCTTTAATCTGACATACAACTGAGTTTAGTAATAGTTAACATTACTAATGAAGGATAGAGGTGGGAATCACAGACTAACTCAAGACATGATTGTATTGAAAAACATCATCTACAATACCCCACTGTGTCAAAAAGCAGGAAAGATGTATTTATTCATTGCATTATGGCGTCAGTTTCAAGGAATTTAAGATGAAACGATGTACAAAAAAGTGATATTGATAATATTGATATTTGGCGCAGTGTATCAATAATGTATTGCAAGAGGAAATAATACCTGTATTGATATTTTTTCTCACCTCCAAATTAAGAATCAAATCTAGTCCGCAAAGGTTTGAATTATTTCATATGTGCCAAGTCATATGTGGAATAAGGCCATATGAGACAGTGTGTCTCATGATACCTGGCTTTATTAAGGTTGCAATTAACCAACAGCTAATTATAATGCTATGACACAGCTGGGGGACTAAGCTTTGGCTGAGAACTAAAGCAAATCCTAACTGGGGCTGTCATTCATCCCTGCACAATGACAGAATACTGAAATGCCCTCAGATGGCGACTGGTGACAAATCTATTCCCTGAGGTGCTGGGATCTCAGGTGCAGAATCTGGAAGTGATGTGAGGGGAGCCTCTGAAAGCAGCCACTGGCTGGTGGCTTCATGTGGACGACAGATGACGAACACCTGAACACAGCTGATCAAACCAGCTCAACGCCGTTTACTGCGGCGCTCAGAACCTTTAAACACTAAAATACAAAAGTTACCTTATGATGCAGCTATATTCTGATATGTAAGTAACGCACGTATTACTCTTCATACTTCTGACTCAGTATTTCCATAGTTGTATAAACAACTGGACTTAGTGTTCTTTTTGTATCTGATTGTACTTGTACCATACATGTTGCAATTACAAATGTTCCCCTTGATCTTCTACCCATTGACTGCAAACTTCCTATGACGATCACAATGTCATCGATCCATCAAATGTGCATCCATGATGCAGACCAGTCAGTTTTAGCCTGAGGCTTTGCACCATGAGCCAAAACATTAAAAATGTAAAAATATTCATGAGTGAGAGCCGCCTGAAACTGGGAACCTATTAATCAAAAAATATTTACAGGTTTCTACTGTAATTTCTCCAGACAATAATGACTAATTTTGTTTATATAATAACTGAGAAAATTAACAAAAATCTGTGATTACATGCAGAATTTTAAAGGCTCAATATGTAAGATTCACACATAGAAGTGGACAGAAAAGAAAGAGGAGCAACATGCAACAAAGGTTACCCAGACTGGAAACTGAAATGGGGCCACCCTCAGCACAAAGTTTCTAAAGCTTCTATCCGTCTACATCTTCAACTACCGCAAAAAACAAATCCATAAAATGTCAATAAATGTATTCTCTCAGCTAGAATCTCATTGTAAGCAATATTAGGAATCCTCATGTAACTACAAAGCTCTTTGAAAACCCAGTTCAGTACCTGCCACCTCTGTTGTTTTCCACAAGCACAGCAGTTCGTGTTGACTGGTTGGCTCAGTAATCCCATCCAGCCATAAGGGGCACACGTGTGAATGGTGCTTGATTGGGTTTTCACACAAAAGAGCCCCAGCAGGCCCCAATCAATGGAGGCAGACTGCTGACATGTGCTGTAATATTCCCTCTCCCCATCCATTAGGCGGGTGAGTAAATGAGGGTCTGACACTGGTGCTCAGCCCATCGGATGTCTGAGCTTTCCCAGAGTCACAAAAATATTTACCCAGCTTTCTATCAAATTAAGAGGTTTTTAGTTTTCTCTCACAGCAATAACTATTGAACTGAATGGATTTTTACTAAGCTGCTCACAGTATGAAATACAAATCTAAATTCATATTCACATTCACAAAGTCTCATTCATGTGACTGTTTGGAAACAATGTCAGAGACATAAAAGCTGAGTTCCAACTTTCATAAAGAATGATTTTCCAAAGAAGTAGAAAAACTGCATGTGATATTTAGAGACATCTTGCAGTGAAGTTGCAGACTGCAACCAACTCAATACTCATAAACCTTCACCTATGGTAACTGCAACCTGTGTGTTTCCATACATGTATTTAATGCACATTTTGCATTGGAAATTGTTTATGGAAATGGCAGAATTAAAAAAAAATATTTTTTTTTTTTTGCAAAAACGCAAATGCGCATAAGGGGAAATGGAAACGCCTTTTTCAAATAAATTCTGACGTAACCAACATTTAACTCATGTGATTGATCAGCTGACTGATCGGCTGTTTGCTGCCTCTGACCAGATATTCTGATTAAGTGTGAAGACATGTTTTACCACCAGTAAAACAGGTAGCGTGGACTGATGTAGAGACCAAATTATTCCAGTCTCATCCATTAAAAAAAAAGATATTACAGCCATTTTTATTATTAAAATTTATTAGAGCCATGTGCAACATAGCCTACAGCGCCACCTGCTGACTACACAACACAGCCTAGTTTATTCACTCCGAACCAGCTTATGGAAATGCACGTTTCACATTTGCTAATTTTCAATTTTTTGCTTCAGAGTGTTTCTTTTTATCTACAAACACATGCAACACAGATGGACAGAATACAGAATAGCAAAAGGCACCACTTCAACACATAACTAGTTTGGCTGGTAAAATACTGAACGGTTTTCTAGTTATGCTCTGGAAACAAAATGCTGACAGACAGATGGATGGACAGACTTGCTGACTGCTATACCACCCCACATAACATGCTGGGGGAAAAAAATGGAGAAGAGAAATTCCGTTCTAAGCTATTGTAGAAACATGATGGAAGACGACCCAATCCCTGTGAATAAATGGCTCATAAGGTGAAACAACTCTAATTTTCATGATTATACACTAATGAAAACATATTCCATTTCTGAAATTAGATCCTCCTAAATCCCCATAAATCTTACACACTAGACCTTTAAAGGTGATTGCTAAATGCCTGAAATTCTATTCACTTCTCTGCAAACTCCTTTTAGAAACGCCCACAAAGAGATTCTTCACCAGAACCGAGGAAAGCCTCGTGACGGATTCATGTCATGTGGGATGGATGATAGAGATGGGGAAGGTTGTACATACAACATTTTAATTGAACTGAACAGTGATCCTGTGAAGGTAAACAGTATATATATATTGAAAAAAATAACACTATATTCATCTGCCTCAAATGAAAGATTCTGCCTGGCATCAAACATGTTTATGTTCACTTCCATATTCTACAGCAAGGCGGGTACTCCTCCTCCTCCCACTTCCCTACTTGTAATTTTAACTTGGATGGTTATATGATGTTCATTTTTTGTTGCAATCACTCTGATATGACATGATGATCTGAAAAGGAAACAACCCAATCTACCTTCAATAACCCTACGTGATTTTTGTGATTAGTGACCCTTTCCAAAAAACATCACAACATAAGCTGCTGAAGCATAATTCAGAGGAGGAACTCTGGATGAGATGATAAATTATCTGACAGATGACCAGGATCCTCACATGCTGCATACTGTGTGCACATGTGCAGAGGCAGAATGGTCTGTACCTGAGCCAATGCACCAAAACAACTTTTGCTCAAAACTAGTGACTCTAGAATTCAGATCAGGCTCTGGCCTAAATCTTCCCCAGGTTCTCAGGGGATAGGGCAAGGGAAATGAGTGTAGCACAGAGTGTAGTTTTAAGATGAAAATAGACCACGACATGAGAATTATCACTGCAGTAACAGGTTAGAGGATGTGTGTGGCTGACCAATAACCTCTCATGTTAGTCATGCAGGTTAGTCACACAGTAGGAATATGAGGATTAATCGTTCAGAGGTTAGTGCTCCTCTAGGGTGGACAACGTCACAGAAAAGAAACAGTGCTTTAACAAACAAAAAAAGCAGGAATTGTGAATTTGTTGACTTTATTGAGGAGTCAATTTCACAGACGTTGACAACTGAGATCAAACAATGTAAAGTGCATCGAGTCTTAGCTTAGTGCCTCTTAAATGCTCACACTCACTGCAACTCTTCCACGTCCACGTTTGCCATCATTCCAAGACCTAGTGACTCTGGTGAGTCAAACTGGCAGAGGAATGAGTTTTCAGTGCCGGCATGTTTTAATAAATATATCAATATTTGGCACCAGTATGATACGATATATTGTATGTCATAAGATGCAATACATTCCCCTTTTGATAGTTTGTCTCACCCCTAACGGTGATAATGCACTAAGCTTTATTTGTTCAGGGACCTAAGTGACTGATCCTGCTCTTCATCAAAATCAACAATCATGTTAACTTTATTACATGAGTTATTAAATTATATGTACTCATATTAGTGTTGTATTCACCTCTTGTGCTACAAGCTGTGAACAGATAATGGATAGATGAAATTTCATGTGATAAGTCTCAGTGCTGAAAGAAGATGCAAATTCTTTGCACTTAGAGGTACACAAGACTCAAGACAACATAAGCTCAGTTTATGAATATATACAGTACTAGATTAAGGGGGGAGAGAGAGGAGAAAGGTCAGTTCAAACTGACCTCAACTGATGCCATTAGCTGAAGCCCAGGCTGAACTAAAACTGTACTGAGGAGGGGGTCCACTTGTCGGCTGCTTAGTGGGTCAAATATGTCACAACAGTTATGTCAGTTTATTCATAATGATACATTCATACATTGATACAACATTGTATACCCAGACTTCACACAGAGGACCCATTACTAGCAATGACAACATGTTGGATAAAGCATAAAGTAATGTGAATATACAAGGAATGACCTTTTGAAGCTCTGGTAGATCATGCCCGAGGCTATAGGGTACATTTTATGGACCATTTAACTAATATAGCTTTTATATGATCAATTACATGTCTGAATCAATTGAGTCCCTTGGAGCATTTGTGGTCTCATTCAGTGGCTGTTAGTTGTTACACATCACTCTTACCTTCCACCAACTCATCCAGAGAGGTAACCTTCCTGCCTCCATCCAACGTGTACAACGTCCTGACTCCTTGGGGAAGGTTGACGTTATCTGACAGGGACCTTGTGAGCTCCATGAGCAGAGCATCCAGAGACCTGAACCGGTCATTGGACACCGCGTACACCAAACCTTTAAAATACTTGTCACCGTTTCTGTAAAACCGCACTTTTCTTGCTTTTTTCTCGGATGTGAGAGACTGGAGGGTGCGTGTGCGGTAGAAGCTACAGTGCGCACTGTGCGCCGGGCTGGGGACCAGACCGTTGCCTCCTCTGGAGCCAGACTGGGATCCGCCGGAGCCCGAGTTGGCTCTTGGTGTCCGGTGCGGCTTCTCTCGTTCTTCAAAGTGTTCGAATTCGATACTTCTGCTAAGCGACATGTTTCCTGACTCTTTTTAGTCCTGCGTCAAACTAAATCCCAAACAAGAAAACAACTTTTATCCGTAAAGCGGAGACGGAGCAGTGGGAGGAGGAGGAGGATACACGTGTGCGTCTCCAGTCTCCAAAACACTGTGATTAGTTGCAGCCGCACTGGCCGCTTGTTGCAAGTCTCAACGCTGAGACACGGCTCCTAAAAACAGAAACCAGCACAAAACGCAGGCTAAATTGGAGCTCCAAAGGCAAATAAATCCAGACACATCCGACGGATTAATTTCTTTTCTCACAGAAAGTCTGTGGGAAGCACAACGCCAGTCGACTTTATCCGGTTGAAAATGTGTCGAATTGTGAGCAGCTGAGTTTGACAGACATCGCAGTGGACCTGCCGTTACTTGGCCTACAAACAAACAAGGGATTTCGCAAAAACTTCAGCGTCGCGCACAAACCCGCAAGCCGCCTCCTTCTGCCGTTCACATCCGTCCTCTGACTGGTCGGCTGCTCAAGCTGTCAAATCAATGGATAATGAGAGAGGAGGAGAGCCTTCCCAGCCTCAGGGTCCTAATGCTCCCCATTGTTCCGTTAATGTATTCACCACCGAAACAATGAGCTTTATCACTGTGACCTCGAAGTGTGTTTCAATTGTGCTGCGTGTCCTCCTGGACATGGACAGAGTGTATCTTTCTAGCTGGCTGCAGCTAAGCAAACACTAAGCCGAACCCTGTGGTGTGCCAAACAGTGAGCCTGGATTATTAAGAGCCTTGCCAGTTTTACTCACCCCCTGATGGGCTGCTGAGAGGTGGAAATCATCACTGTTTCATCCCAGGCACTACCTGTATCACCACATGGCACAGCAGAGCTGACAGTCCTGTCGAGCCAAGTCAGTGTATTTATAAAGCGCAAGTATTCTCATCCGTCCCTTCTACAAGTACCAATACCACACTGTGAAAACACTCCACTCCAAGTAAAAGTTCTGCATCTAAAAAAGTATGTAAATAATATATGTGTTATTGTGCAGTAAAACGGTTCATATTGCTGCTGCATTACTACTCTACATACTGTTGAGTTGTTTAATCTACAGTAGTGCATCATATTCTAAGATCATCATGTATTTGTCGTTGTCCTGTGAGAACCACGTATCTGCAAAAAGGCAACGTTTTCATGACCTCAGCTATTTTCTAGCTAATCCAAGGGGATTTATAAAGATCTTGTTTCAGTGAAGAAGGAGCGGAATTTTCTCAACACATAAAAGGAAACCACATCGTCCTTCGTTTTATCACGAATATACAACAAAAAAAAAAACACCTTTGGAGATACGTGGTTTTCACTGGACAGGAAGTGGATAAAAAAACGGGAGTAAAAACCACTGAGATGTGGCGGAGTAGAAGTATAAAGTAGTACTTCAAATTTGCACAGTGCTTGTGTAAAAAACATTTCGTTATATTCCACCACTGGGACCGATCAGACGAAACGCAGATGCACCGTGAAATTAGGGAAAACAAGCCCATTAATAAGAGCAGAGACCATCAGGATGAAACCATAACACAAAACAAGAAGCGACGCATAAAAGGCAGATTGTGGTCAGACATGTTTTTCAGGTAGCAGGAAAGAAGATGAAGAAAAGAGGTTGGTATTAAGACGAGTATTAAAAACATCAAGGGAGTACAGTCTCTGAGTCACCCACGGGCGAAATGTAATCTGCCGCTTGTCCGTTCAGTGCTTAAAAAACGAAACAAAAGAATCTTAAAATCAGCGCACACACTGTGAGCCACACTGTCACTGCAGCTTGTCAGAAAGCAGGGCAAACAGAGCAGTAATGGCAGACTGGGGATGAGTTAACCCACTTTTCAGTACAGTAGCCTAATTCCTAAAGCTACAACAGAAACTAATACAGTAGGCCTATATTTGTCACGATTTATCGCCACCAATTAGGGACAAGTCAGTTTTAAGGGGTCAGTCAGATTTTTGTTCTTTTCTCCAGGTGTAGAAATCTGCATCTCGTCATCATAAAAATGAAGAAAAGAGGGTGGAAAAAACTGGATATCTTAGCCGACTTCATCTGTTTCTAGATCTTCACACTTAATCTAGTTTCTTTTTTTTTTTTTAAATCTCTTATTTCATTCATAAACGTATAAATACCACCCACCAGAGGCACCTCGGGAATTCTTCAAATCAAAAGCCAGCTGTTTTATGTAGGTATTGTTCGCAGTTTCGAGGGAGGAAGTGGTTTAGCAGAAAGCAAGCAGGAGCACTCCTCCCCGGGCAGAGGGAAATCCTGTACAGAGTGACAAAGCAGAAAATCCCTCAATGACAAGAATTCCTTTCTCTAAAAATAAAAATTACAATCAGGTTGAAGATAAGGCTTAAGCTTCCCGTGACTGTCTCTTCTGGTACTTCTGGTAAGCTGGTAATATAAAGCAGTTTACGAGGGATTTGGAGAATTATTCTCCTCAGGCGTTTGTATGAAAATCACTTAGCAAAACAATCCACTCTTAAGGAAACAATCCATCGCATGTGATCAGTTACAAAGCTGTGCTGGCTTCAGACCAAAAATCACACGCCTTATGAATGCACTATAACCGTTTAGAGAACTCAAAGTACAGCTCACTGTAAACCCCAACGCCAAATCAGTGCATAATCAGTGGTGGAATGTAATAAAATACAATTCACTCCGGTACTGTACTGTACCTCTACTTCTACTCCACAACAAACTGAAGGCAAATATCGCTCTTTATACATTTATTATAAGAAACTTTAGTCAATAGTTACTTTGCAGATTTGTATTATTGATATAAAATAAAAGTCAACTCCTTAATTATGATGTATTATTTATCTTAAGATGCTCAACAGTTTACATAGTATTTAAAATGTGTCCCACAATTACCAGCAGCAACATTAAAGATGAATATATTAATGTGTCAGTATTTCTAATGCAGCAGTATTATTCTGAAATGGGCCATTCTGCACTAACGACTCAGCTACTTTAAGTGTATTTTGATGCTGCTTAAGGTTTTGAGTATTTTTACATTGTGGTATTCTGCTTCTGCTTCAGGAAACGATCTCAGTTCTTCCTTCGCCGCTGTACATGGTTATGACATATTACATATTTACAACAAAAAAAAATCTAATTAAGGACCAGCACACTTTCAGATATCCTAGGGCTGTATGTAACGTAAAAACATATTAAGCTGTAGTCATAAATTTAAAAAGAGCTGAAGTGTTGACGACCGTGACTTAAAAGCAAGGCCCGTCTCGTGAAACCTAATGGATACAAGGCATCTGGAAAATGACTGTTGACCCAGTGACAGTCGGGCTGTTATTCTCACGGCAGACGCCAGGTGCCACAACACTCAAGCAATTACAGATTAATGCGTCAGTAAAGATGAGGTTGTGGCTTTGGGGTCAAAGGTCAAGAGAGAGGAAGGGACAGCAGTTGAGCAGAGGTCAGAGGTTACGCAGTTCATTGAAACATACAGTATATTAGACACACATCGAATTTCCCAAAGGCAGCACAGCCGCAGCCACAGAGAACATTTCCGTTTCACCGTTTGTTTGTTGATGTTGATGCACAAAAAGTAACACAACAGCCTGGTGTTGTGATTAAAACGATAACACCAAGCAAAATGACGTTACATGTCTGAGTTCAGTAATTAGCATCTTAATGAATGGTTGTTTTGTTTTTATGAGGTCAAGGTTAGTCACCGTCTGATTCATTTAGTGAAGTTGAAAAAGACAACGGAGATACTCTGTCACCCTCTAGTGTTCAACCGTGCACACAAAATCAGGGGATTAGTTCAGTTCGCTTGCACTTTAATAGACAGTGATGAGTTCTCGTAGAATATAAACTGCCGCGTGAACATTTGAACCAAAACGATGAAGATTATGATTGTTTACGTAGAGAAGCGATGGTAACAGAATATGGCACCACAGCAATTAAAAGGCCATAAATAAGAAGAAAGAAAAATAACAGTCTTACATCCTGGGCCCGGTTCCTGTCACCAGTGCCGTAGTCTACACTGTTACTCCCGAGTCAAGAGATGCAATGTATCCCAGAACAATATTCTCATCCCTGCAGATGCAATAGGAATTTACCTTTCAATCTCACACGCTTGCCCGCACATGTGAACAAGCCCCTGAAATAAACACACTCTTCTGTTGAAACTGAAGAATGTAGTCCATCACTTTCTGGCAGAGCATAATGGCCACTGAACTGAAGGTTGCTGATTCTCTTCTCAACTGTTTCACACTTGGCTGCAAACTGACTCCGTGCGCACACTAGGTCACACACCCAAACACTGTCCACTTCTCAGCTGCAAATAAGGATTCTCGCTGAGAAAAAAAACCCACACAGAACCGGTGGCAGAGCCCACACTCGGTAGAGCCCGGCGCCAGAGGACACAGCTCCGATGGCCTGCATGTCTTATATATCTGTGGCTCAGGAGGACTCTCATTTTCTCCAGCACTTTGCACGAAAGACTGTGGCAACCTGGTCAAACACCATCTCAAGTCCTCAAAGCAGACTGAGCAAACTCTGCTCCTGAGATTCAGTTGCAGAATAGGGAAGCGCAAAATAACCGGAAACCACGAGAAGATGTTTTGGTCAGTTTTCGCCTGCTTGTCACACATTTGAGTCCCGAGGTCCACCAGAAAACTATGAAGGAGCACCTTCCACCTTTTCACTGAGGTGGCTTTTCCACAAGACACTGTTTTTTTTGTTTGTTTGTTTGTTTTTTTTTTGTCTGGTCGAATTTGCCTTGGGAAATCCAGGAGCTGTTGCCCATGACTACACAGCTCCTGAGAGTACATGCAAAGCCCTGAATGCAGAGAAACAAAAGGTAATTAGCAATATTTACAAAGTCCCAAGCCATTTCAGACAATTATGTTATTCTTTTGTGTATGATGAAGGTAAATATCCATTTCTTTTCTCTCCTTTAGTACTTTATTATTCTCCTACAGTGTTGGAAAGGGGCAGTAACAACAAAGCATCATCAGACTCAATCACTTTCTATTCACATAAACTAAGTAAACAACTTTGATTATTCTTCAGCCAAAAAAAGCGTGCGCACGTCAGGTGTATACAAGTCTCATCAGGATCAAAGACAGTCGTATTAGAGAAGCCAGACATTGTTAGTCAGCTTCAGCCTGCAGAAAACCTCGCGCTGCTTTCACTATCAGTACAAACTGAATCATCGCAGGTCACTTCAGGTTTTTTAATGTTTCCCTGTGTGACCCAGTTCTCTCACGTTCTGTTAAAGGTAGTTACTGCCAGGTCAACTAGCAGGATGCTGCGAGTTAGCAGATGCTGCACTGCCCAGGAAGGGCTTCTTTGGAAGTGTAATTCTGCTTTTCACATATTGCGTGATTTGAAAAAGATTGACTGAGGGTTGGTTTCAAAATTGTAATGTCTTTTATAAAAAAGCTTAAAGAAGAAGATACTATAAGAATGTAAGTGTTGTTTTTGGTTATTGTATTTGTTGTTGATTATTGTTCTGTGTGTTTCCACATTTTAAAATTGATTTTAAGAAGATAGGTTCAAATATATAGCATGTTGGTGCCACTGTTGTTATCCCTGTTTGTTTTAATATGAACTGAATATGAATGAAGAACTGTCCTGCTTTAAGTTCCCAAAAGGCACCAATAGTATTCAGAAGATTTTCTGAATACATTTTGTTATTCATTGGTAGTAATTTAACAAACATAAACAAGTTGTCACTTTAACACTTGAGAGTATTTGGTGCAAACTGCAACAATACATTCATCAATGTTTTGTCTGAAAAAGAAGATTTTTAAAAATGTTTTAATTATGTGCAGTGTTGTAGAAAAAGAAGAAGAAGAAGAAGAAGAAGAAGAAACGCTGACGACTCTTTAAAAAAATACTTCACGTGTCTGGCCACAAGATGG
>JAPQRN010000001.1:2336305-2347617 GCA_037367275.1 Coranthus polyacanthus
GAAGAAGAAGAAGAAGAAGAAGAAGAAACGCTGACGACTCTTTAAAAAAATACTTCACGTGTCTGGCCACAAGATGGGGATCTCACACCTGTCTTTCATGTTGTGAACTATCTTGTTTAATATTTCACCTAAAGTAACATTAACTCTGTTGGTCTTCAGCTAATTTACAAAGAATGACTTTAAATTGGAGCCTCAGCATAATGAGCACCAAACCTGTATCACCTTTCTTAACAGCAAACAAGGAGCGTTAAAACCTAAGCATTAATTCCCAAACTGTAGCCTTAAAATAACAAACATAGAGGAGAGAAACAGTGAAAATAACAGCATAGAGCTTGATATGAACAGCAAATTAAGAGTGTGCAACGTGAGAAGATGGTAAAGTGTGGAGAAAGGTGACATGACTATTCAGTTATTTCTTGAAGAGATAGTTTAGGATTGGAATAAGTAGAAAGAGAAAAAGGTAATTTCTTTTAAATAATGAATTTAATTAGCTCTGTAAGTTTGTAGTTATTGGGGCATGTATTGCTAATGCTTGTAGGTACATCCGCCCCTATTAAAATCAAACCAAATCACCCACCTTCAAACCACCACAGTACTTTTATATGTCACTACACCATTTGGTCTTGACCTGCTTTGGAAAACTTCTCTAATTGAGTGGTAGACTGTAGGAGGACACATCTCTGATCAATAACACACTCTCTGAATCCTCTGCAGAGGTTAAAAATGTCTTGACATTAATAGCACTGTTAATCTATCAGAGCCAGATTACAGTCGGAGAGGTCATCGCACTGAAAAGTCAAAAGTAATCGAGGCTGACACATGTCAGAGCGAGGCATTGCTCGGGCCTGATCCCATCCAAGACATCCTGCTCGTCCCAAGAGAAATCATGGGACCTGCAGCCTCGCTATTGTGAAAAGCTGCATGTAACAGTCCATCAAAGGCGTAAATGTTGTGCACACTGGCATTGATCTGGTGCTGTCATGAGGTATTAAATTACCGGATGGCATTATTTTGCTCCATGATGTTAAAGTGACAAAGTATTTACAGAAAAACACTGACGCCGCACACGTGACTTTAATTGCAAAAAATGTTCGGGAGGGTTACTTTAAAAATGCCCTTAAAAGTAATTGGAATATTTTAAATACTTCTCCAACTATTATTGCATGTAGCAGGGTGAATGAATGTGGGACTCACACAGTGCTGCTGCCGAAAGCAGACTGAACCCAGGAGTTTCTGAATGTATATTAACACTTGCTGTAGTCGTAAGCTATAAATATGAACACAAAAGCAGTGTGATGTTTCGTCTGGAAAAAGGATGACGAGCCAGTTTTTTCTCTACCTTATTTTCGACAACATCAAGTTAGAGTGAAAACCAGTAAACAAAGATGAAAATGAAACAATGTAAATTTACAGTTCCGTAGTAGAACATTTTGTTTTTACTCCGTTTCCAAAATGTTTTTCGCCGCCTTGCTACTTGCTATAAAAAGGGAACCAGAAAAGGAAGGGTTTTTTTTACCTTCTGAAATGAAATGGGTGCAGAAGATGGTACACGAATTCAAATGAAGTACATTTACTGTTCAGTCCAACATGCAACTTGATTGTCCGTTGTAACTCCATCCTCTGTGTTAGTTTAGTAGTTTACGCTGTGTGCATAGGCTGCTGTGATGCAGACACACCTTAAATCAGGGGCTTATGGGAAATCGGTGGTGCCTTTTAAATTTCAGAACGAACTTATGCAGAGTTAAAAAATAATCCCTGTAAATTATCTGTTGATTTTAAGGATGCAACTGTACTGTATTTAATCTGTAACTGCTGTAACTGTTTTGCAAATATGTACTAAATACATCTATTCCACTACTCCCCAACTCTAGATGTACATGTAAATGTTACATCTGTGTGGAGAGGACTGTGTCTTTACATGTTGATGAATCTGTTGCAAGTATAGACCGTGCTATTACCACCCTCTATATAACAATTATCCAATGCGAACTATGATGCACAGTAACACTGGTCACCGCATGTCACCACAGATCTGGCATAAAATTCACAGAGATGTGTCAGAAATTAGCATCGTGAGCAGTTGGGCATTGACGGTTGTCTTTCACTGTGAATATCAACCATGGAGCTGGTGAATAAGTCCTTTCTCATCGAATCTTGTCACAAACTCCTACAGACCGCTGTGATGTCAGAGTCAGTCTGTAGGTTCATGCGAGTCCATATGAGCTTATCTGCTGTTAAATACAGCTGCTGGGCTGTTAGTATTTGTTCATGAATTAATTTTTCGCAGTAGTAATTTACAAAGGTCAGTCAGCGTGTGGTGTGAGTGCTTTGATGACACAAGTAGTGATAAAAATGATGCTTTATTTGGCTCAAACTCTGCAGTTTGAACCATCTGCAGCAATGCAATTTTTTAATTACTTATTTAGTATTTCTTTATAGGGGTAATGTGTTTGTGTTTCATGTCTTAAATGTGATTTCAAGCTGCTGGATAAACACCAAAGCCAGTTTTGATTCTATATTTGGATTTCTATTGAGGGTGCCTGATTTAATCACACAGATCTCTCACACACTTTCACTGTACAGTCGACATGTTGGCCAAGATATAAAGCAAGGACACCACAGAATTATAGTAAAAGCATAAAATGGGGAAAGATAACGCTTTAGAACAAACTACATCACACTAAAATAAGATATCGCACTGTTTGTTTGTTTTTTCAAAGCTACACTTGATATATATTCAGTGGTGGACGGACCACAGACGCACCTCAATCCAAAACTAACCAATCTTACAAAAAGCCGCATTATTTTTAGCAAAAGCTTTTTGTCTGAAAGCAATGAAATAAAGGGGGCTTACACTGTGACTGGGAAAAGAAATGCTGCCCACAGTTAAACCTCCGCTGTCAATAGAGCCCACAGACGCTCATTGCTGTTACGTTACAGCAGGAGGGAAGCAGTATCAATAGATGGCACTGTTTCCCAGGCCTTGGCTCTCAAGCTTACTTAGTACCACCTCACATCTCTCTCTTCTTCTCTCTGGCAGCTTATAGTTGTTCTGTCTAGAACCCACTTCACTAAAATGTCGATCAGTATTCCTGGAACCATTTCAACAGAAACCTTCAGGGAATCAAACATCATTGCACTTATTGTGTCAAACTATAAGTGGGGATGAGGAGGGATAACTGTTTGGGATAAGACAGATCGTGGTTGTCATATTATAAGAAAAGTTCTACAGGATTTCAGCCAGATTTATCTTAAATAAAATATGTGTTTTGCATTATCGGAATAAAAAATCTCTGTGTAAATGTAGATTTGTCCTTCTGTTTGCAGCATGGACTGTATACATGCAACTGCTTTCTATGCAGAATATGTTTTGCAGCTATGTCAACATATCATGTATGGCCAGATATAGCCACAATTCTGACTTAAATAGTTTTTTTTTCCACTTGGGGAAAACACTGTCACTTTCAGCTTTCGCACCTACTAAAGCAGTCAACACACTGCAGGTCTGCTGTCACTGCCTGCATTATGCATACAGTATCCTTCCTTTCCTTTCAATTACAGTCCAAATTATGATTTAAAAGGTTAGATCTAGGGCACAGGATGAAACAGCATTAACGGCTTTAGAGGCCTGCATTTGCAAAATGTGAGAAAGTGGTGCTTACTGTAATGCAGATCCACAGAGCCAGCAGGTTTAGTGGATGAACATTCCTGAATTGATATAAATAAATGGTCAACCAAAATATGTTGGAATTGAAATGCTCATAAGCAGAGAGCGGACACACAGCCCATTAAATGGATTATTTGAAGACATTTTTTCACGTGTTCACTTTATAGATGAGATTTGACTTGTACGTGAAAATCGGCATGTTTTAATTCTAATTCACACATTTTTACGTAGCGTATTAAGATCAAATTCACACCATTTCCTGCGTAACGTGTGCACCTGCTTTTCCATGAAGCTGAACTACCTGCAGATGACTGACTGTTGCTTTGCTGCAAAGATGTCTGGTTTAAAAAAATCAAACTAAGACGTAAGATTAATTAGACTGCTGTGTGGTGGTATTTGATTAATTATAACATTGACCACAGAATGTGAAAGTGTGGAAAGAGAGTGAAACTTTGATTGATGAGTCAAAGTGATATCAGGGAAAACCGCCTGAGCTCATGATATTCACTCTTAAACCTCGAGGCTTACCAGCTGCTTCTCTCTTTTTTTTTTGCCTTGACAAGCGCACAAACACAATGTGTGTTCAGCGTCCTTTTGTTCCTCACTGTTTTCTTGAAATACAAGAATAACAAGGTTTCAAATAGCGTAGCACCCACTTGGTTCACATGGGGCTACCTTCTTCGCGGAAGTTACACCTGGAGCATGAGACAATCAGAGGGGTTGCTAGGTAACGGGTCTCCTCATGGTCTCTGCTGTGAGCTTCCAGCACACCAAGCTTTACTCTGTGAATCATTACACTTGATACAGGAGTAAGTATGACAGTAAGTGGACCTTATACAGTCAGTCAATAAGTGTGAGTGTAGGTTGTGTGTTTTGGGGCTTTTGTTAAAGATACATGTCATTTCGCATCAGTTCAGTTGCATAAAATCTACTAATGTGAAGACGCAGCTCGCTATTACTTTTACAAGAAGCTACTTTACTTGAGCGCTTGCAGGTGTAATATGTAAGATTTTCCTAATAAAATTATTGTCAACTCACTGTATACACTCATACAGTAATAATCCCTCTCTATCATTACTTTTGTGTTGGTGTATTTACCTGCAAAGACACTGTCCTCTGCCTGTATTTCCTGATTACCTGCTACCATCGACTTCTGATCTTTTAGGTTAAAAATAACTTCAACTTTCTATCTGTTCTGAAGGTTTAGTAGGACATGTTATTTGGAGGCTCGACCACTAGGGGCCACGGACTGAGCAGAGGAGTAGTTTACCAGTTCCTGTGAGCAATAGGTTGTTTCACAAATTCAGGCAGGAAGTAAACAGCAGAATGGACGAGATACAGGAAAACCTGGACTGTTTTAGTTTAGAGGATATTCCAGAGAAAAGTATAAACAGAAAATCATAGTGTGTGTGTTGGACATGGCCCTTATGATATGAAGAGGAGCCATTTTTCAACAGACCTGTAAGATTTTCCTGCTAATGAAGCAGTAGAAGGAACTATTTCAGACAACAAATGACAGCTGTGGATTAATTTAACAACAAACATTCAACACCACGGTTGTTAATGGTTGCTGACTTAACATTACTGGATTAACGAGTCTCAAAGGACCGGTGAAATGTCACTAAAGAGGTGGATCACTGCGACGAGTAAGTTACAGTTTAAATCTATATGCGTCAAAAAGCCTGACTATTGACGGTGTTTATTTTAGGTCTTTTATCACATGAGGCTGGTGCTGCTGCAAATCATTTTCTCCTAATGAAAACTTACAGAAAATTAAGACACGCTGGCAAAGCTGCTCTCATGACGTAAACCAATGCTCCACTAACACATTAACACACATACACCTGCGGTGACTGAAATCAGACAATAACACTTGAGCAAGTAAACCACAACAGCCTAGTGTTGAAAATACTATGTGGCACAGGGTTTGCATCCCCTCTCCAGAAGGATTTTTTTGCTGCGTTCAGGACATTTCTGGGCATGGACCATTAGCCCCCAGCCAATACCTGCACCATACAGGGTGTGCAGGTGGACGTCTATACAAATATAGCTACTCCAGTTACTTGGCTGTCTCCTGTCTCCTGCTCTACTCTCAATCTGCTGCAGGTCTGTGTGCATGTGAGCCTGAGTGCGGGGTTGAACATGCACAATGCTAGAGACCTTTCTGGATGAAACTGCATTCACTCAGAATCTTCCCACAGGGTTGTGCGAAAGGCGTGGCTGGATTTGTCTTTGCTGATGCTGTTCCCTCTCTTCATTCATTCTCAGGCTCACTTCATCACCGCTGCTCTCCTGGCCGCTGAGCCTGGAAGATGGGCTGACTTTGAATTATATGCTTAGACATGCTTAATATTATCACAAAATCTTACATTTTATGCCTTTAAATGTAGTTCACTTTCACACACTAGTTCACTCTTCAGCTACTTGGGGGCATCCCAACAGGACATCAACATGCTGTATTATAACGTACCAAGTGTTAGCAAACAATTAGTTGCCTTCTACATGTCCAGCAACATTTTGTCTATTTAAAGTTGTGTTGCGTCTCTTATTTTCGGTACGTTTCAGCATTTTAATCAAATCTGTTGTGTTTTGTTTTTACTCTACCAGCTCCTGAGAGTAATTACATTCCACAAGATGCACTGGCTAAGTTGCAAATTTTGTCTGCCATTTCAGCAGGTAGCGTGCACCTAAATTTATCAGACCTTTGTACTGAAAACAGCTGCTTGCAGTATTTGGGAAACAAGCAGAGTAGGGAGACTGAATCAAAAAAGTAAAGTTGTGGCTCTAAAAGCGAATCACTGAGCTGCGGCTAAGACAGAGGAGTCAGGTTATAAATCTTTGTGGGAAGTGTGTCTCTACAAGATGTCACAGTAGGCATAGTCAATGAGCAGTTGAACTTATAAAAGTGCTGCAGGAGTTAATACGCTTAAAGAATGCACTAATAACAGCTTTGAGTTTCTTTCAGCTTTTAGAAAATTAAGGTAGTCAATAGAAAGGGTGCATGTGTGTAACATAGTATTTAATTGGAGGTAAATCTTCGTGTGATTAGCAGATATTGGCACTTGTTTTTAAGTAGTGCTCTCCTCTGGCTAGTCAAATGAATGGTTTATTATGATGGAGACGATAAGACTGAAATCTGCCCAAATGCCTCTCTGACTCAACTCAGTAGTGTCATTTTCCTCTCCTCATCAATTCAAGCCATCTGTTGCTCATTTCATATCAGTCCATCCCTGTTTGGCCCTGGAACCTTGCATATTTTAAAGCTTCGGGGAAGTGTTAGAAATATTCATTTATCCATTTCAAATGTGGTTTGAAGCAATCACAGAGTTTAAACTGTAAATACAGCCACTACTTTTAAGAAAGTAATGTCTCTGTACCAATGCCAGGGAAAATCGGCTATTGCATGAATGGCACAAGAATGAGTGAAAACAGAATTAATTTCTGAATCGATAAACCAAAATGACAAATAACAAAACATATTTTGTCACATATTGGTATAGTGTCATGAAGCTGAGGTTTTGAGTTTACTTGCCAAGACTTTATGCATTGATTTCACTGCAGTGAAACATAACATTCAGAAACAAATTTAACAGCAAAATCTCTCCAGTGTCCCCTTTTTCCCCCTGGATAGTCCACAGAACGTCTCGTTAACACTTTTTATACGGGGTATTTCCTGGGTAGAATGTTGTTCCAATAAAAATGTATTACTGGTGATGTCTGTGGATTAACCTGGACATTGTTTCCTGGCAAGAAATGTTGCTACTAGAGTTTTCGAATGCAATTCTCAAAGGCAGATGCTTCTAATTTGGGTGAACTGACCCTTAAGTGTTTACGCTTAAGAACCCATGATGCGGCTGATTCTTTTCATGTCATATCTAATAAATATTTCTAGCCAGTTGTGCAGTAGCTGGGGTTTAAATGAGACACATAAGGTGAAATAGAGGACCACTAGTGATTTATTTTGGACTAGGACTCTGTTGTGGTGCTACAGTTTGGCACAGCTGCTCTCATAAAATGTTTTGATACCCCCCAATAAGAGTTCAGTGTTTTACTGTGATTAAATCCCTCAGGTCTGTTTGCAGTAAAATCTCTCTCTCTCTCTCTCTGTCTTTGTGTGTCTTTCTCTTGCTCTCTCCCTCCCACACCATTGCTAACCCTGTTTGCCTCTCTGCCTTGCTCGTCATTCTCATTCTCTCCTACTCTCTACCTCTAGTGACCTGCACACACAGAGATACGGGCCACTGAGTTCAGGTCTGCATATTATGTACAACAGTCTGGTTAAAACCCTTGTAAACTGTCTTTAACAGAAGTCACACCAAATAATTGTAAACAGTTTTTTATGTCAAATGGCATGTCTACATTATTGGATTTATTCATCACTTCTGCCAAGGACGAGAAACTATGTGATCCCTTCCATCCGTCTGCGGTTTGTTTGTGTGTGACCAAGTTATTTCAACAGCTTACGACTTGATTGGTCCAACATTTGCCGTGCACATTCAGGCTTCCGACAGAGGAAACATATTGATTTTGGTGACCTTTCCTCCAGGCCAACATTTCAATTTTCAAATAAGTCTATCTCTTAACCTCTCATTTATAAACACACAGCTGTTGCTGCACACCTTCATGTTTCCATCAGCGAGAGTCATGCTGATCTCGGTGACCTTTCCCCTAACATTACTACAAGGTCACATTTTGGCCTTACTTTATACATTTCTCCTATTTGCTTGGGACAATAGCAAACTGAAAATATGGACATACTGTAGGTATAGGTCAGCACTCAAACGCTTTCTAGTTACCAAGTGTATAATTCACAGAACTTAAATGTGATTTGAAATGGCAAAATAATAGCCCTACAGACAGACGTGCAAATCTAACCTGAGGTCTGTCAGCACTCATTGCCAATTAAATTTGCCAATTTGCTGGTCATTTGAATGGTTTGTGCAAATGCAATGCTTTCTAGGTGACATTGCTTACATCCTGTTCAATATTTCATCCGTCACATTTGTTCTGTGCAGCAAACGTCATCTCTTTTACCTCTTTTTCTCTGGACTCAAACCGTCTGCACCTATTTTCTGTCACACTCTGCATAGCCATATGACTGAGTCCATTTAACCCACATTTGTCTTGTGTCGATGACTGATTGTTAACCAAATGCCCTAATTGTTTAATTAGGTTGGGGCCAGGGAGCCGTGACAGCTGCGGCGTGATTCATGTATGCTGCATTTTCAGCAGCAGTAATGGGTGGTTGGCAGGCGGGGGGTGCATGGAGTGATGCGGCCTTTGGCAGGAGAGCTGGCATCTGTCACCCATGTCAGCATAATGGGAGCGAGAAAGGCAGACCAGAAATGCTGCCAGGTAACCCATAGCCTTCATTTTTCACTGTGGTGGAGTTAAATAAACCTAAAGCTGAAATTGTAAGCGGACATGTCTTGTAGTAAATGTGTCCAGAATGTTTGAGCAACCAACCTAATAGGATCCATAGTTACATGTTGTTGTTTAGTGGTTGTGCTCAAACCATTGGTCATTCAGATTGGGCACGCTGTTTTAACCGCAGCAGTTAATATTTGTAATTTTTCTTAAATGTGTCACACCTTTTTATTTCCAATGTGAAAAAGAGAGTTCCTTTCCTGACTCTTTCAGTTGCCTACATCCATGATAACAGCCTGTAGACTTTTTACTTAGTGGACAAATTTTCTGCGTAATTCCATATGTTCATAAATTCTTACTATGTTCTGATACACACTAATGATGTAAAAGTGGTTGCACCATGGAGATAAGTTACAATGCAACTTTAAAAGGTAACAGCAAAACACATACCATAGGATAAGTGTAAACCATACACTGTCATGGAATTACACTTCGTACCAGTATTTCGCCACAGTGCATTTTTAAATTATTTGCATGCCATTTTAAAACAGTAATCCAGTGGAGAGTTAATTCATTGATATATTTCAGTGTCAATCTGTCTTCCTACGATGTGCAGTCAGTGGCATGTGTTATCTTAATAACTAACTTAAATATGTCGACTCATCTCATGTTAGAAGACTGAAATGACATAATGTGAATAAAACGTACACATTGCCTCATCTGTAAACATGATTTCAGTTGGAGTCACATCTGATTTTCATCAGCAATGGTGGTTAAAAATTCAACTCCCGTAATACTACGCTACTTCACAATGTCATCAAACTGACTTTTATTATTGTTTAGATTGAGAGACCCCTAGTGGCGGAAATTATGTACTGTGCATTTAATAGGATACTCTATGGTACTTAAGGTTAAGGTTTAATAGCCATTTAAACTAGTTGGTCTTTCCATTTTTTTTTCATTCATATAACAGGATGTGTAGTTTAGTATCAACAGTGGGACTTTCACCCTTTTTGTGTTCTGGCTATTTTGTGTCTAGTTGACCCACAAACAGTAAAAGTCACATGCATCCACAGAGCACGATATGCAAACTGTGTATTACACTTATTGACCCAAGTATTGATAGACAGTCAAGAGGGCTGGCTTATATATATCAAATCAAAGAAGCTGTATGGTCTGACTGAGCTTGTGTGCTGCGATCCATTAGTGCTATGTTCTCCACTAACGCTCCCCAGGGCAGCAGCACCAAGCTCAGCACAGTACTGTTTTGGCCATTTCTGCCGTTAGTGTTTCCTCTCTGGCAGCTGACTTTCCAAGGGTCATATTACAGTGGGCACAGTTGAACCAAATTTTGAAAGGCTTGGTATCAATAGTTTCTGTCATTCTCTCTCTAATGATCACCTCCTCTCTCCGCCCTCTCATAGGCAGGAAAACAGACACATTGTCTTTGAGGAATGTCTAGTTTGGGATAAGTTGTTAAAGGGGCATTTCCAGGCATAATTTCTCTTGGAAATACTGGCTTCAAGATCAGATCTACGGTAGTTTTTGAAGTGTAATTTGGGCTATATCTTGGAAACTAATGCAGACAGCAATGGTAAGAAATATAAGCTAACAGACATTTAATCCAGAAAAGTTGTAGTGGTTATGAGGTTACGAGACACTGTTTTTTTAAGACGTGCAAAACAAATTGTATTAGAAATGTTTCTATTAGGAGATGTAGTGTTGACACTCATCTGACAGACTTATGGTCAGCTTTGCAAATGCGCTGCCAGAGTTTTATGGCTGAGTGTAGGGGAAACATGTCCAGTTCGTGCTCGGAGCATTGCTATTCAGACAAAAGTATAATTTGTAGCAGCCTTGCAAAGTCAGCCCACATCTCATCACAAAAGCTGAGCTCACAGGATTTAAACTGGCTTCTGTACAGATAGAGTTGTAGAGCTATGCCTCAAAGACCTATGTTGAATGTGGTTTGTGGTATATGGTATGGTTAAAGAGTGGTTACAGAGAGGAAATGATGTGGCATGATGATTCAAAAAGGTGTTTCTTCATACTGAGCATTTACGTCCCTTAGTAATGTGCTCTCAGTGTGGGCGATTGGCGACAAAATATAAAGTCCATGTTTTATGCAAAAAACGTATTAAACGCAAAGTAAGTAATTTCTGCCACCAGGGGTCTCTAAATCAAAACAAAATGACACAGGCCATTTCAGTAAATAAATGTACGACTTCATCTGAATTGACATTGTTGGAGACGTTTGATATAATGTACGTACACAAGC
>JAPQRN010000001.1:2356257-2378513 GCA_037367275.1 Coranthus polyacanthus
CATGTTTATCACAGAAAATAAGCTAAAGCCACAGAGTTTCAGGTAGAATAAAATTACACCTATTTGTTTTTGTAAAAAATTTGAAACAGGTCAATTTGACCCAAATACCATAAAAAGGTTAAACTTCCAACTTCCTAAAAGGGGGCAGATGAGTATTTTTATTTGAAGTATCTAAAACTTCATGTAGGTCTGTTCTGCAGATTTCTGTTTTGGTACAGAGGCAGGTTTGCTGACATTAGCTAGCTGGTGTTGCTAGCGTCACTTTCAATACATTTCTTTTTGATTCCCAAGTACCAATATGAGTTTGACATGGCCCCGGTGGTCTCAGTAAGTGTTACGGAAAAGAATACATACTATGTGTTTTCTGTTGGATGCATTTGTTACATATTAACCCTTAGTCGTTTGGGATGTCAAATTTTATTGGAGAGGCTTTGGCTGATATCTCCACCAGCTTCCTGTCCAAAAATTTCAAATCAGAAACGAGTCAAGTTATTGGATGGCTCAAATCGCAGTATCTTAAATCAGAGAATGCACAGGCAGTAAAGTGACATCCTCTCGGTTGTGGTCTTGACTTGTAAATTTTGACCTTCACAAAGTGGTGTCAAGACCAAGACCGATCTTGAGTAGTACAACACAAGTACAATGTATAGCACCTTGGGATACAACATATTACACAGTGACATCGACTTCGAGTTGAGCAACTGAATTTCTGCTTAAATGGCACAGTGCTTATAATAGAGATTAATTTCCTTCTGAGCCAGTGCCACCAAACACAGGAGACGAGGCAGTAGTTGGCAATGAAAAAACCACAGCTCGAGAAATGAAAAGTTTTGCTCCAACAGAAGGGTCTGTGAATGAGGACGATAGTAAAGGCTCCTCTGGTATCCAAAGTATGACTTGGGTTCACGGGAAGCTCATTAACACTGCAAATCCCCTTGATCTTTCCCAATTAACTGTCCTGGCCAGGACGATGTGAGACATGCAATTAACAAAGGCCAGTGGCTGACTCACCCCTCATCCCCCCGTTTCATTACCGGCAAACCTTGGATCTGAGTCAAATTCAACAGCTGACATATGTGCTTTAACAATCTGAGGGCTGCGAGTTTGATGCATAGCAGGTCTTCTTTTTCTGTACAGTAATTATGAAGATGGCCTCCTGTTATTGGGAGAGTTGACTCAAGGTCTCATTCAGACAGCAAGGGGTAACATGTGAGTCAGTCATGAAACAAGAGGAACCAGAGATGTCTGTGACACTTTCAAACCAGACTATGTCTACGGTGCTTTCTTGTGTTGTAGCTTCTTAGTTTGTTTGTAGGCGTTTTAACTGAATAATAGTATTATCACAAATATTAATTTAATTAGAAGTAGATTGTACCAATGATACACAGCCTGAGAGAGGTATCTTTCGAGGTTTGCTCTCTGACTGCTGGAAGGAGATGTTATATGAACCTTTGTGTATGTTGTTAAAGGTAAAATATGTAAGACGTTCATGAAAAAAAAAAAGATGTCTAGACTTAATACAATAATAATTCCTCTCAGTCATTATTTATAACCCAGTAGAAGCATCTGGTGGTATATTTCTGCAGAGACACTACCCTCTGCCTGCATTTTCTTATTTTCCTCTTGACATTTCTGGGTGTGAACCTTTGGGCAGTGAGTGTGTACCTCCAGCCAATAACAGCATTGCACAGGGAGTGTGTGCAGAACTCTAGAAACAGGTAGCGGCTCCGGTTACATGGCTGTCTCCTCTCTCTCTGCTCTACTCTTGGTTTGCTACAGATATGTACAGTACATTTTTTAAGACCACCACCCAATGTAAGGTTTATGGTATAGCTGCCGTAAACTAACAGCATTGGTAATTACCCAAATCATTTTTTTATGATTCTGTAATAGTTAATACACCACTATGTAGAAGCTCTTTAATATAAATAAAATACTAATTACTGTTTTACAAAAAAAACCCCAGAAAAAACTAGTAAAGCACATTATTATTTCTTGATTTAGATGTCAAATTATAGTTATTTACTTGCATTCCTCAACAGAAATATTTGTTTTAGTGGTTGAATGTTATGCTTGATTAATTTCTGATGTCTCAGAGAAGCCCATTGAGCCGGCTCAAATTTGGCTATAAAAAGCTGAATTCAGTTTGAAATTCCTCATTCCTCTTAAAAATAGTAAAACATCGAGACCTCACTGAAAATGAAAGAGTCCGCATTAAAGCAATTCCTGATGCTGATATGTTTTCTCGTTTTTTTTTACGTCTGCGAGACAACACACAGAGGTGAATTACATGAAGGATGAAGCACGTGTTTCACTCTGTGTTCACTCAGAACCTTCCTGCAGGGTTGTGCAAAGGTATGGATGTATTAATTTGTGCTTTAGAACATAACCACTGTGAAACAATCAGAATGTAATGTTTTCCTCCCATACTGTACAAGTGTACCAAGAGAAGAATACATCATTTCCACATATCACCTTGACTTGAATGTGACTACATTACATTTGGGGGGAACAAAGTCAATTCTTAGTGTAGCTAAGACCCTCATACCTTAGTGAATTTAACTGTTTTTATTTTTTAATTGTTATTATTGCCACGGTGAATATACTGTATGCTCTAGAGTAAAAATGAAACCTGATGCGTAATTTAACAAATGAACATGCTGTATGTTTTGAATGCTCTTAAAGATCTACGTTGTCTACTATTTCATTGAAGCGTTCCAGTATCTCAGAGTCCTCTTTTACAGTCCAGAAGACGTGACCTCTATGATTTGGTGCTGATGACATAATTAACAGAGAAAAACACCACGCGACTAGATTCACAGCATCTTATGTGCTTTTGAAGATAAAATTTGCATGTCGTAGAAAGTGATCATGTCAGCGGGCATGTAGACTCTCTGGCTTCAAACACAAAATTTTCCACCCACCAGCTTGAACGCAGAGTACACACTAACCACCACATACAGCACATACAGCAGCAGAAGTACACATACTGTATAGTATATGCACAAACCCTTATCAGCGTAGTTGTGAAGACATATTGAATTATATTAATTCGCTGGAAGCTTACCCTGTTTGATATCTTACCTGAAAAGACATCTCAACCGTAACATAAATGTTTACCCTTGTGATGGGATTTGTGACTCCATATTCAGGAAATTATCAAAGATTAAATTAAAACTGACTCCAAGTCTGGTGTTTGTTTTAAATTTTAAAAATGAGACATGCAGCATGTCTGCTTTCTCTCACAAAATGTTAGATGGTCTATGTTTGTGTCTCTGTGTATTGGTCTGTCTGTCCTCCTTCTAGGCAGCTTGTGTCTGTGCGTTCGTGTCTGTGCTACTGTATCTCTGTATGTGTGGGCTGCTGGAAATCCTTCCTAGTGATAGAGAGTGAATTCAAACTCCTTTACATACACTGTCTCGATGTTCTGGGCTCCGATTTCTGGCACTTTCTACATATTTACATTTTCATTTGGGTTAAAAATACATTACAGTATTCATCATTGCATTACATTTGCACTTTTGGTTATTCTACTAAGGGCAAACAGGCAACTGCTTCACAATATCTTTCTTTTGAAAGATAATGTTACAGTTCTGGTGATCCTAATAATGTCAGTACAATAACTATGCATCATATTTGCATAATACCACCCCTATGTCATCCCTCCTCATATCTTCACATTCTACTCAGGAATATTGTAGATTTATGCTGAATATATATTTTGTTTAACTTGAATCAGCTATTCTATTATCAAAATGAATTGCCACTGTGCAAAGGATATGTCAAATAAACAATAAAACTCAATCAATAATCTTGTTTATTGTCTTGCAGTCCTAATTACTTTTATACTATTTTAAAGTTCATAATACTCTGCTCAACTTTCTTTGCTCACAGGTTATAGATTGCTGGGAGCTAATTAGTGACATATTCGTTTTTTTAATGACTTTTGTGAGGTGTAACTGTTCACGCTGGTTGCAGAAAAAGACAGAACATATGCAGCTGTAAGCAACGCCTCAGGAATTAGCAGAATAAGTGCAGAATGTAAAACTGAAATGATCTAAGTCTATTTATTTCTTCAACCTAAATTCTTTACTTAATTAAACAAACTGATGTTGGAATCACTTGCATCTTATTTATGTATATCTGTGCTTGACAGATTATGGTAGATCACAACTAATGTAGTAAGTGGGGAAAATATTAAAAGCACCTAATGTTTTTTTAAATACTGTGATTACATTTTCACCACAGAGGTGCTACACTAGTGTGCCATTTTAAGATGAAATTCAATTAGCAGTATGGGTCAGCTGTGAAAACAGGTCTGACAATGGCCACTTTAATGTGACTCTTTAAAGTGACATGAAACATCTAATGGACTTAAAGTGCTGAAAGAATTATGCACACAAACTATATTTAAAGCAGCAAGGTTCTCAATTATGGCAAACAGCAAAAAGAAATGGGTGATTACATGAAAGACGGCCAGGATATGAGGGACAGAGGACAGTCAGCTGTTTTTATCCTGTGCCATTTTTCTTACTGCTATGTACATGTGACAAACCAACATAAAGTGCATTAGAAAGGTGATTGTGCAAGTCTGGAACACCATTCTTCCAAAAGATATCCCCTCTTTTAGTGTTTTGATGATGGTGATTGAGAACACTCTCAAACATCTTGGTCCAATATTTCTCATAAGTGTGAGCCAAAAGTGACCATATTTGGACATGAGGGTGAATCTGGGGGGGTGATAGATGAAACTCACTGAGCTAACGCTAACACAAACTTACTGACATAGTAAAATGGTAAACTTGATAAAACATTTGCAAATCAAAACTGACAGCAGTAGTGTCAACTTCACGTGTGTTTGAACACACTAATTAGCATGAGTTTGCCTATTAAGCAGGCTAGCTGACAAATCATATAATGCAGCAATAAATGAATGCTAACATTAACTAATGTTGCTAAGTTCTAACTGGGTGGGTATTGTAATTAATGGTAAACTTCATGAAACATTTGTGTGACAGATCCTCTGGTTTTGTCAATGTTTAGTCCTAACCACATCAACAGTAGAGCTGTCTGTCATCAAAAAATATGCTTTATTTGGTAAAAAGAAGCTCCAAAAATCCAACTCAACGAGCAAGATGTCAGTCACACCTGTCAATCAAAGCCCATGTGGTAGACATCAAAGTCTTCTGTTAGCCCTAAAATCTTATAAATAGAGCAACAACTAACAAAAAGACCACAAGAGGATCTAAATAAAGCAAATGAGACCAGAATGACTTTCTAGAGAAAGTCTATGGGAGCCAGACTAGCTTCTAGTGGCTGTCAGTGGTATTACACTTTAAGATCCCTCTACATTGGCTTCTTAACCACCATTTTTAATTCACCATGGTTGTTGCCCCTTGATTGAGATCTGGTGACTGTGACGGCAATATAATTCCCATCATTTTCATGCTCATCAAACCATTCAGTGAACCCTCATGCTCTATGCATGAGGGCATTGTCATCCTGGAAGAAACCACTCCCGTCAGGTTTTCCCTTTCATTTGTCAACTCTCTGTATATACTTTATCTTTATGTGTTTATATTTTTCAACAGCTTTGTTGAAGCAAAACTGGATATGGATAACATTTCCCACCATGCTAATGAGTCCTCCTGATAATCATTCCAAATACTGACAAAACATGTGACCATATTGTGACCTTTAATTAATGAACCTGAGATGAGATTATTTTCTGAACTGCTGTTTCCAAAGAAAAAAGGTCAGTGATGTGCACTGAACTTTAACTTTAGCAAAGACAAATTGAGGAAAAAGATATTAACATGCTGAGAAAAAAATGGAAATTTGAACATCTATCAAGCTGTATGCTGATGAAGACTATGTGATATGATCAAAAACTGTCAGAACAGCTGCTAAAGAGACCTTTAGGAAACCTTAATTTCCAGTATCTTCTATCTGTCACAAGACCTCACAAATGAGCATTTTATGACAGAATAAAGTAAACTTTTTATAATTACAAAACTGAGTTAGATAAAAGAAGTGAATCATAACAGGTACTCATTTTCTCCTTTAAGTTTTACACTACTGTGGGCTGTGCAGCCTGCAAAGTCTTATTAACCTAGGTGCCATTCATTAACGTCACATTATTCATATGCATTTCTATATTGGGCTCCTTGCATTTGCAATCCTGCAACAATTACACAGTTATCAAGGATTAAGGGATCCTATATGTAGGAACAGTTACAGAGATAAGCAATTATTTCCAGGATTGAATAAATTCAAATGAGAGTCGCTCATGCAGACATCTTTCCTAATGACTGTATAATTCTATTCATCACACGAGCACAAAATAGTTGCATTAGTGCCATTTGAGATGAATAAAACTGACCTTGATGAAGCTCCTGGGTGCTAATAGATAAACGGATAAGATGTTGTCTGTTGTCAGTCATGTCCTTCAATATAATTTGTATTGTGTACTGTTAGAATATGACTATTAAAGTGATTAATTTGTTTTAAATACTTTGCACTACTTCAACATTGTCTTACATTAGTATAGCATCTGCAACAGTTTGAATAAATGTGGTATTCACACAATACTGCTCCCTAAAGTGGACTGAACCCAGGAGCCTCTCTGAATGTATATTAACACTTGCTGTAGAGATGTAAACTATAAGTATATGGAGTGTGATGTTTTGTTTTTGTCTGGCAAGAAGGATGAAGAGCGAATTTTTTCTCTTTTTCTTGACCTTTTATTTTCCACAGCATCAAGTTAGAGTTAAAATAAGTAAACAAAGATGGAAATAAAACTGTGTGAATTTACACTTCCTTAGTAGAACATTTTGTTTTCACTTCTTATTCCGAAGTGCATTTTGTTGCCTTGCTACTAATCCTATTAAAATAAAAAATGACACCAGAAAAGGCAGTTTTTACCTGCTCAGTTTTCACACAGCATGAAATGGTTTTAAAAAAGATATATGTGAGTAACAGAAATGTAAATGTACTGTTCAACTGAACACGCACATCGACTACCCATTATAACTCCATCCTCTGTGTTGTAGACCGCAGACTACTGTCGTGTAGATAGAGATTTTGTGCTTTGTTTTAAATCAGGGATTTATGGGAAATTAGTGATACCTTTTAAATTTCACAGCGAATAATGCAGAGTTTAAAAAAAGTGATCCCACACAAAAACAGCCTCCAACTGAACACCTCCAAGTCCGAAGAGATGGTGGTGGATTTCCGAAAGTCTAAGCCTCTTCTTCAACCAGTCAGTATCCGTGGGGTGTTCATTGAGGTGGTGCCGACATACAAATATCATGGTGTGCATCTGAACAACAACATGGACTGATCCCAGAACGCAGATGCACTTTATCGAAAAGGACAGAGCCGGCTGTTTTTCTTAAGGAGGCTCAAGTCCTTTGACTTCTGCACTAAGATGCTGCACATGTTTTCCCCGTCGGTGGTGGCGGGTGTGCTGCTCTGTGCTGCTGTCTGCTGGGGAAGCAGCATCAAACAAAACGACGCAAGGCAGCTGGATAAACTGATAGAGAAAGCTGGCTCAGTGTGTGGAGAGAAGCTAGACTCGCTGGGGACTGTGGTGGAGAGGACATCTTGGACAATCCGGATCATCCTCTTCACCACATTCTAACCAATCAGAGAAGCAGCTGCAGTGGACGACTCACCTCACTACGATGCAGATCTGAACGTTACAGAAGATCCTTCATCCCCACTGCCATCAGACTACCGTCAGTGGAAGATAGAGTAGAAACTAACCTGATGATTACCTGTTTAATTTTTACGTTTTCTTTTCTTTTGTGGAGCTGATGGATATCGAATTTCCCCCTGGGGATGAAATCGTAACTGTAACTAAATATAAATGCTCATACCCTGTTTATCTTTGTCATTACTGCCATAAAACATAACTGTAACATGTGTAAACATAACTTCTTTCATAAAATGCAGTATATTAAATACTGGGCAACCTCCCTACTGTATGTTATGTTTAAGATGAACTGAGCTGTTGCCATAACAGCGCCATGAGGCATTGGCTGCGAGTTCCCTCTTCCTTAAATAGCCTGTAAAATTGTTTAAACAGATAACTGAGAATCTGGCTGCTGGCCAAGAGCGTGCCCCAGTGCCTCATGGGATATTAATGGCAGCCCAAGCTGCGGCAGGTCTGCAGTGAGGGAATAGATCCTAGAACCAGCACGGCACATCTCCCTTAATCAATGCCTTAAAATCAGCTGTGCCTCTGCTAATTGGCTTCATTTGAATCTCAGGATGTCTCCATTTACTGTTGAATTAGAGCAGCGAGGGTCTGCTGTGAGGAATACATGTCTCTGAGGTGGATTCACATTTGAGACTAGCTATCGCTTCCATGTTGCGTTTACCTTTAACTGCATGCAGTTACTCAAAAAGACAACCCAGTCACCAGGATAAAATGTTGCCACAGTACATTTCTGCAAGAAGAAGAAAATGCTGATGCTTCATATCAACTTTTCTAGAAACGTGTACATCAACATTATAGTGTTTCAGCAGCTCATGGCACTTGTCAAATGTCTGTAAAAGAAATTATGTTAATTTTTTTTATTGTGGTTTAGTAACTGAAAGCACTTGGTTAGAGTAAGGGAAAGACACCAAGGCTTTAATACAAAAACTTCAGCAAAGAGATGATAAAAAAAATCACACAATGTAATTATTAATATTTTTAACCAAGTCATGATCTTTTCCTATTCCAAAAAAAGTACTATTTTTGCGAAAACTGATAAACTTAATACAATTTCATATAAAAACTACTCAGTGTCTGTGATATTTAAACCAAACCAACACTTTTTACTAACTCTAAAAAAGACCTTTTATTGCCTTAATTTATAAATCTTATGAGAGGAGATTTTGTCCTGGAAAGTCCTGGATTTTATGTATCAACCATTCCTCCCAACCAGCACCTATTGAGAAGAGTAGTATTAAAACTCTATAATGTACAAATGTTGAAATGTTGTGTTTTTGGTTCATGAATGGCGACATTGCACATACCCAGGATTTACAGAAACCATGGCAACATTTTTCCTGGTGATTTTTTTTTGGCAAATGTGTCCATTGCATTCAAAAGTTATTCAAAAATACATTTTGGTCTTAAGTCTGCTGTGCCTTTCTTGGCTTAGCTCTCCATCTTTGCTTCTCTTTTTCTGCGTCCCAGATAGCAGACTGCTGGTAGATAAATATCAGCTTCTTTGGCAGCAGTCTCCGTGCACATTTCCCCAGTGAGCCCATGGGCCCCTTGATGAAAGCAATCCGTCACTGCAGCGGGATGACCTGTCTGCAATGACCACCACACACCTCCACCCTGACCACTAGACTGTGAAGGGGATGTCTCCATAAGCACCCTCACACTCCACCAAATCATGATTTAATGCCTTTAATTTACACTGTCTCGAGGGCTTATCAAAAGGTTAGTTCAGGAGCACTGAGACAACTTTGTAAAAGCCTTGCTGGGACAATGCTACGCTGGACTTGAGGCATAACAATCTGAATTTTCAAAAGCTGAAACATTTGTAATGATACAGAATTGCGATTGCTGCTATAACTTCCTATTTAGCATCGAGCACCGAAGCCACCCCGCACTTAGGAAAGCAGAGCATGTTCTTCTGTAGTATCCCAGGGGACGAGACAAGAGAGAATGATGTGAAGCTGAGTGAGATTAATGCGTGGTAAATGGAACATGTGCTGGGATGACAGTGTAGATGATGAATGATGCCTCTACGGGAGATGGAGAGTGACAGGCTGAAAACAGCATAGTAGAGTCGGGGATATTCCCATGAATATTCCTCCCAAATATTTAGAGAATACTCAGCATCAAACTCAGCATCAAATGCTAACAGTGGATGCAGGGCTAAATCGGCGCTGAAGGCATTTGATGCAATTTGCTGTAATATCTTATCACAGAACTCACATAGTAATGAGCTGAAATAATTGAAAAGTCTTCGTTGGCCAGTAGAGTACAAAACAAACCCTGTTCTGGTTGTAGCTGTTGTGCACTATCAGGACCAATTTATGACTGTCATCATCATCACTTTAAGTAATGTCATTGGAGGGCATATGGAACAGTAAATCCTGTTCCCAGGTTCCTCGTTACTGTAAATGTTCCTCCTACACAGGCAATCAAATAGGTAATTCATGTGCTCCTGTAGGTCAGAATGGGACTCAGGATGTACCGAGTGAAAAGAAGAAGAAGAAGGTACATGACACAGAAATGTAAATCTTCAAGTAAAACACTATAGCACCTTATTTAGCAATAAAATGTCAACAGCTCAATGTCTCAGAGGATTTGTATTTGCACGTTCAAATGTTGTTCGTGCCCGATGAAGGTCGTAAAGACCGAAACGTTGTAATAAAATTTCAAAGAAGGGAGGCAGCATGCGGGAGGTTTTCATCAATGTTTCCGGGTGTAGCCTTTCTCCGCCTATCTAGGTGTTCAGAGATTGTTTTTGTAAATGTTCAAATGTTTCAAAATTAGAAGCAACAAAGAAAATATCACCACTGATTATAGCTGTGCAAAAGAAAAAGGATAGGCTAATTAAAGGACCAGTGTGTAGGAGTTGGTGGCCTTCACCTCCAGTGGTGAAGTTACACGTTGTAGTCGGAGTAACCCTGCCACTGACCGACTATTTCAGTCTGCATTCTCCTCCCCTTCCACTATGTGTGTTACAGTTTTCAAAGTCCCTCTCGCCATGTGAAACAACTTCCTCTGAGCTCGCAACCTACACACTACACGAACTGCACATCACACGGTCGACATATGTCTTTTACTGTTTCATGTGTTGCTTCTTTTGCAGTGATTTAGCCATTTTGATGCCATGGCTTGACTCCCCAAGTGCAAATGTTCCACAAAAACAAGTTCTCCCTCGACACTCTTTTGCAAAGGCACCGTCTCTGCATCCTTGGCTTAGCGCCACTCAAGACAATTGTGATTGGTTTAAAGAAAGAAACACAAACAAGCCAGAGAGGTTTTTCCCTTGTTCCAGAAAAAAAACATAAAACATAAAAACAACACATGTTGCACCACCATGTTTCTACAGTAGAAAATGGCTTTGCAAGAGAACCCACTCACTAGATATAAATAGCTCATTCTGAGGTAACGAAAAACGTAACGATGCTGATGAGCACATAATTATGGATATTATATTCCATTTCTGTGAATAGATCTCGCAAACTCTTCGACAATAAATCTCACTACACAACCTTGAACAGACCCAATGCTTCTAAAGTGCAATAAATGTAGGAAAAACAATTTGTCTGTCTGTCTGTCGAAAACTCCTGCATAAATTTTCGTGAAACCCGGCGGACAGGTAGGGCATGGGCCAAGAATCAACCCATTACATTTTGGAGCAGGTCCAAAAAAAAAAAAGGGGGTGGAGTCATTTTTTTCCGCTTTTTCAAACATTGCGAGAGAGGGCATTTGATTGAATTACTGGGTTGTGGGGCCTTGGAGGAGGGATGTGTTCTACTGAGTGCCCTTCTAGTTTCTTTTGAAAATTACATTTCTTGTTTTTCTCTGGCACAAAGGATGTTTAAATTTTTTTGAGCAGTGTACAGGAACCTGCAATGTCATAATGTAGCGTGCATGCTGAGAGAGAATATTTTTGAAAAGGTTTTTTTTTTTTTTTGGTAATTTTATGCGAAGGCATACTTCTGTCTTCATACTTCAAACTGCCAAAAGCGTTTGTTTTTTTTTTTCCTCGCATAAAGGTGACTTTGACTCACACACTCCCTCCACAAATCACAACAAGTGCTCCCTGCTGGGTGGACTTCGGGCCCACCAGTGGTATAGTTTCTTCTCCTTCCCCGTATCCACACTGCCTGCCAGCATGATAATCGAGACAAACTGAAAATGCTCTGTTCAGAGAGATGACTAGTCTACATTTAAACTTTGCACATCAGCACAGCACAGTGTTCCTTTATATACTGTAGGAAATACTTGTTCACTACACACAACAACACGTTCAATATCAGCACCAACACCCGTATTCTGCTCCTCCGTGGCTTTCACTCACTAAACAATCAAAAGAAAAGTAAAACTTTCATTCTCTCCTGGCTGCCACAGCACGAAAAGAATGAAAGGCTAAATGTTTTTCAAAGGGACTTTCTTGCTTTGTTCTTCATGGCACACATTTTGAACCACTGTCTGATCAAACAGACCCAGCAGACTGTTCTGGGGCTTTAAGAACTACTAAATAATAAAAGTAGAAATGCCCAGTTTTCTAATCCTCAGATAACATGATATTTGTGAAGCATGTTGCTCAGTCAATATGTACAGTAACATTTGGATGAAAGAAATCTGCTTTTAATAAGAGGATGAAGACTTGTGAGTCATCATAAAGTGTGTTATGGTTAAAAGAAATCTAATTCCGTGAAGAAAACAGAGAAGAGAGATAAGCACCAAAAGATTAGGAAATCTGAAACTGTGTTTGTTTTCTCTGGTGGTGGAGTCACTGTTGTCTATAATAATAATTACACTTACAGTGTGGATGTAAACTTTAACATTTCAATTTGAGGAGAGGTTAATTGCAAACGTACCTTTTTTTCTTTCTTTTCTAAAGCGTTGTAAGGCTAACGATCCTTTTTTTTTTTTCAGGATTAACAAAGGAACAAAGGAATAACATATTTATTGAAGGACTGTTAGTTTGCAGGGAAGCTAACGCTGTTGTTTCAGAAATGGTGTACACACTTATGATGTGGTTTGCTAATGAAGAGATTTATGCCTAACTATTACTTTGTGTTTTTCTTGAAAAAACAAAATAACTGGTTACAGCTTTTCTTAGTCCAGTATTGTTCTGCGTTAGGGAGAAATGTGTTTACTCATTACAGATAACCCAATTCAATCGTGTTTGATATTCATACTGTCAAAATGCACATATGCTCCTAATTTATCCTCTACATTGCAGTTTTATTTCATTTGCTCCAAAACAAACAGACACACAAGAGCCTGCTTTTGTTACTTTGTACTGGAGAATTTTCCTTTTACTTCGTCTTAATTCTCGTCTTAAAAATAAACGAAATTCCTCTGAGATGCTGGAAGCGCATCTGCAGCTCCTCTCAAACGCCGAGATAATGAGGTTGCTAAAGAATAGAGAAATAAAAAAGAAAGAAAGTTAGTTTGAAAGAGGAGATCCCTCTCAGGCAGTTGAGGCTGCTTGTGTATATATAGCAGAGCAGCCTTGCTTGTACAAGGGAGTGTGCATGCTGATGGCCATCGATCGAAACAGAAGGTGTTGTCTGGCACTTCGGGCCATTCACACAGACTTCTGGCTTTGAGTGCAGAGTTATATTAACAACTTTGCCAGTTTGTAATTAATACGAATCTGCTGTTGAGCTTGATGTGTCCTGTTTTTTTGGTAATAAAGCCGTTTTGACATGCTGGAAGAAATATTCTCTACGGAAGACAAAAGGACCTCTTCAAGGACAGGGATTTCATTATCACCGAACATTTCCTCATTTTAATAGCTCTTCAGTGTTTTACCATAACACTCTGTGATATATCTTTACGAGTTAGTTTTCAATTAGTGTAACAGCTAATTGTAAAGCCTCTTATTGTGCTTGTTTTGTGTGCGCCTTCTGTGTCTGTATGCTAATTTATGCCAGGGTAATACTGTTTTTTTTTTTTTTTGTTGTTTAGGCTTTACTTAGTGCTACAGAGAAAACTTAATCAGGGTCGTGAGTATTAGAAAAGCATGGGGACTTCTTTCTGCTGCAGGTTGTGAATACTTAAATGTCTGTCTCAAACACAGGACAACAGAACATTTCTCTCAGTCACATTACTTTCTTTTCTTTAAGGCTCATGACCAGTGGCGTCCAAGGCTAGCCCTGAATATTTTATAAATGCACCTGGATCTTAAATGTGTTCTTTTTATTTCGTTTTTTTTTTTTTTTTTTTTTTTAAATTAAGAACAAATACTAAATATATAAAAGGAAACCTCAAAGCCATTCGGTCGTGAACAAATATCATTTAAATGGCTTTCTCTTCACACGGTGTTACACATACTGCTACAGGGTTTTGAGTCACTTTGCTCTTCCATTTCACATTGATGACAAATTGAAATCTTCATAAAAAAAAGATTAAGATTAGATTAATAAGGTTTACTGATAATGTGAAGCTGGAGCCACTACTAAAGTCAAACCACCCCCATGTATTGATATGTGCTCCTCTGAAATATATGACAACTAATTAAAATCGAATACAACTCATTACTTAAATTAAAGTCTGTACACACTAAGTCCTTGCAAAAATAAATTTCCTGTGTTACACTAGCATTTTCTCTTTTCATCCATTAAAGCATTTACTAGTGTCTGCATTGGGAATAAGTGTGATCACTTCTAGGACTTCGACGCACTTATATACTCATTTTCTGCCTGTGTTTTTATATGTTTTAACCTCAGGTTCAACACAAAATACTGGTAGCTGGTTTTCTACTGTCAAATCTTCAAAATACATTTTGAGGAAATTCAAACCGTTGTATATTTTCTTTAACTGAATTCATTTCATATAATAACAGGAAGTATGTGATGGTCAAATAGTCTAAATGATATCTTCTGCTCAGTGCAGTCCGCACTTTGAAGGGTCAGTATGATATTCATTCTCTAACCGTGTTCGCGCTTCTATAATCAGTTGCTGAAAGCAGAAAAAGAACTAATGTTCACAACCTGAAAAGTTTCAAAGTCTTGTAACAACTTTAACCCTTCCCCATTGGCAAAAGTGAGCCTGCGAAGAAAATGATCATCAAAGCCAGACAAATTTACACCTTAGCCAAGTATCATGAGTCCTGCAATTTCACACAGACCCAGTTTTCCTCCACAGCAACACCAGGAAAACAGCCAAGTTTGCCACTTTCCAGATGGAGGCTAGGCTTTTGAATAATGACTAGCTCTAAAAGTTGCATTTGAATGTCTGCGCTACAGTGTTTATAAAAGTGCTGATCTCTACACCGGTGCTAGAGTCACTGTACATTGATGCATACTGTACATACAGTATACTGTCTCACACATCAATCTCAGCCACATTTACCGAGTGTGGATTTTGGTATATATATCACAATTCTGTCGGCTATTTTCACATCAGTGGTGTTACAATTACCAGTACTGCTTTTCGTATATATATCACCCTCAATTATTTGAAGATTTCTGACATCTCCAAGCATCATTGTGTCAAGTCTACAGTCATGTCTGAACACGCACTGTAGGTAGATGAGGGGAAAAATTCAGGATGGAATTTATTTTTTCCCCAAGCTTGTTTACACAGCTCTAAGATGAGGCTTCTTTCCCTTCATTTCTATCAAGGCATTCCTCTTCTTCCAGTCGCTGCTCTTACACATGCAAACAAACACACACACACACACTCACAGAAGCACACTGCACATCTCTTTCTGTAGCGGCTTCTTCCTCAAATAGAAAATGTGCACTAAAACATGACAGCACTGGCGGCTAGTCTCCGAGAGCAGCCCCACTCTCTCTGGCCTAGATTCTTTCAAATCCGCTCTGGAAGTGCCTTCGTCCTCAGCTGCACTGCCAGCCCGCCAGAGAATGAGTGAGCAAGCCATCTGGCTGCACAGCACATCAAATCCCAATCTGTGTTAATTTGAGTGTTATGGGCCATTGTTTATTTTTGAAAAAACACGCAAGGAAAAAAAGTCACTCACAGGATTAATAAACCCCTTTTTGTAGTAAATTCAGTGGAAAGTTTGAACCAAAGTTTTTGCAGACGTGAAGCGTGCCAGGCACACTGCAGGTCACTGTTGAAAATTAAAAATCCCTCATGTGGCAAAATGAAGCTTTAATATAGCTACAAGACAAAAATAATGAACTGGAATCAGTCTGGAGTAGATGCATAAATAGATAGTTTGTTGTCATTAATAAAATAGAATATGTTAACCAATAACATTGCAGTATAATAATTATTGCAACGCATTTTTTTCCACCACCTGGCGAAAACATTTGGACATTTGGATGGCCACGGGCTTTTCCGGGATGCTTATGATCACAGATACTGGGGTTTTCTCAAGTCACGATTTGTTACATTAGCATCTTCAAGACACACTGGGTTACGCAGATATGCGCATGACTTGTTTTTCTTTGTATGTCATTGTAGTAGGGTTGTGACTGACGTGGGTCTGGGCGATGCGGGCAAAAATACGGTCAAATCTAGCGGTAGATCAACAATTATGATGATAACATCAAAATATGCACCAGTAAAATTAAGTAAAACAGCTTTAATTATCATTAGCGTTTTATCACCAAGCCCTTGACTAAGAACATATATCGTGACGACAGAAAAACGTCCATTGTTTCTTCGCGTTCTCCCACACAGCACAAATTTTGTTGACTTGTTATCTTTCATATATTTTTATTACGTGCCTCATCTTGGTGCTATAAACTTGAAAGTGTTTCATGTTTACATTCGGTGTTTTATATAATATTTATATTAGGTCTGTATTCATTTTTGTTTGCTGCTCTAATTCACACAGTTCTACTTCTAAAAGGGGCTTCTAAAGGCCATTATATGTTTATATGTCACATCTTAAAGGTTCAGTATGTGAGATTCATGTGTATATGAGACGTTTGTGTTGGAGTCTGTCGTTTGTTGCCGTTGGCTAACTCCATTTCTAAGACAACGAACGTCTCCGTCCCATACATCCCTGGTAAACAGCTCGACGACATTGAATTCTATGCAGAGGACGGGGTTTTACAGTGAATATGTTTTGCTTTTTCCTTTTGCTCTGTCCCAAGTTCTTCAGTGCCTCTCTTCTGCTCCTCTACAGCAGCGACACTAGCTGACGTTAGCTTAGAAATGGAGTCGGCTAACGTTAACAAATTGAACAGCTCACAGCACAGACTCCAACAAAACCTCTTTACATATTGATCTCTTAAGCCTATATTTATTTCGTGAGTCCCTGCTTATGTTGAGTATATATTTAAAATGTAATAATGTGGTCTTTATTGTAGTTTAACTACAGACGGAGTTTAGTACTTAACTACGCAACTATGTATATCAGAAACTTCTTCTTGGTTCACCAACGCTAAGGAAGTTAGAGCCAAGAAGTTAAAGCCTTTTTCTTTGTCTCTCTACCCCCCCTCCCCTCCTCTCTCTCCCCTTCTCTCTCATTCGCACACACACACACACACACACACACACACACACACGCCACCCACCCAGACACATGGTGTGTTATGCAATGGGTGATGCCTAATTACCACTGACATCTCGGAGACTGTTCACTGCGAAATTAATCATGACACAGGCGTCAGCTTTTGATATTTTTCACCAAGTGCTCTGAGTTCATACCAGCCGATGTAATTAATAAACCAAATGCACACAAATACTGATTAAACACTGACATTGATGTCTTAATAATAACCAGGCACCTTAAAAACCAACGGCAGGTGTCGTACAGAGAGACGAGGGGAAGAAAAAAGAGCAGCACAAGAAGTGGAAATGAAAAAGTGGAACTAATTATGTTCTAACTATTAGTATGAGGATGTTTTCTTTGTAGTTTTGACTTTTAGGAGCTTTGGGCAGAGATGGAGAAGGATGAAAGAGTTCATGTGTAAGCAGAGTGTATGAATGCATCTATATATAAATGCTAAACAACTGTGTCCACAGTAGCCCGCAGGAGGCTACAGTGCTATTTATAAATGATAGCATTGTACTGGAAAGCGCTTACAGTATATCCAGTCATGCATAACATAAACAGTTACTTTTCAGTTAGCAGAAAACCTCCCTGTTACTTTAATATTACAAATAGATGAACTGAGACTGCAGAAACACAGCCCACCCGTATCTGGCATAATTAATGTGACATGCAGCTCATCAGTGCACAAACCTCTACAAGAGCTGCTTGCTCATTTCTAGAGGATTTTACTGCTTCAGTGGCAAATGATCACAAGCCAAGCACTTTGAGACAAGATGCAGGCTAATTGATTTGACATCTCGCTCTTTGTTAAAATCAGCTTCAGATATTGTTCACCTCTCCTAAAGACATGTTTTCCACACAACCCTGCACAACCTGTGATTTGCTTTGATATTCACAGGTTTCAAAGCATAATGTAAATGATTTGTTCATTTGAAAAACTTGTTTCCCATATGATATGTGTGTTTTGTTTTTTTTTTAGTTTGTTTGTTTCAGAACGGTGTGAAGGATTTCTGTATTTTAATTGGCACAGAAATGTCTCGTGATTTCCTTGCAGTGTAGACTGCATAAGATCTTTCAAGACCATCTGTTCTCTCTGTATGTATATCCTTTAAGGCTACTTGGCTTCACTTATTCTTCAAAGTCATTCCCTCCATCTTTTTTTCATCCTGAGGTGCCTCACTTATCTGTGCTGCATGTCTTGGTGTACTGTTTCCACAAGCAGGGTGAAGACATCATAATGTGATGTCCAAGGTGTGATCTGTGAAAAAAAAAAAATCACAGGGGTCGGGGGTGTTTTTGAAGCATTTTTATCCAAATAACATAAATCACAAACCACAGTGGACGTACATCGAATATGAAGCCAGTTAGGCTGTTTCTCGCAGTTGTTAAAGTAACATTTCTGGAATAATTATGAACTTCAGCACACAAATTCACAACTTGACCTCATCTGTCTTTTTGATTTCAATTATTCAGTGCATCTTCATAGCCAGGTGGTTCGGGTGTGTAACACATGGGTGAAATGTCTTGAGCAGCAGTTCTCTGGTGTGATTGCTGGCTGGCATTTTTTGTCTCTCTCCACTTCCACTATACCCAATAAAGGCATAACATACCCAAAAATAATAATAATAATCAGCAATTAGTGCAATATTTTCACTCCCATGCCTCGTCCTTTCCTCCTGTAGACACGTGGAGGAAACACAAAAAAGCATTTTTTTGCGAGGGCTCTGTGAAATATGATGATCTGCTGCTCTGAATTCTTTTCACTTTTCTTTCATTTGGCTAGCTGTAGTTTTGTGCTGAAATATACTAAAGGTGCTTTGTGACGAAACCATACGCGGATCAAGTCTAATGGAATCACGATCGTCACGTAACCTAAATGTGGTCACATGTGCATTTACAGGGACAGTCCGTTTCTGATTTTATTGTTTGCATTATAGTCTGTTCACACGTTACAGAGCTCTACTCAGATATACTTTAACAATATTTATATTGGTATGTAGATGAAGTAGCATTAATCACGGTTACGTAATAAAATAAGTCAGCAGAGGCAGGGTTGTATAGAGCTCCCTTTCCCCTCTGGCAAAAACCCCGGGTGATGTCAATGTCGATATAGCTTTACTGAAGATTTTTGTTTTGGAAAACTAAAAGAAAACAGAGACAACTTGGACCATCCAATTAGAGCAAACACTTTTATCAATCTCTCTGACTGAAGGTCAGATAAAAATATAGCTGTGAGTGGAAAATTGGGTATTTTACTGTAATATATATATATAGAATACAGTGTATTTTCATAAACTATTAACACAGAGCCATATGTGCAAACACACGTACACAGATAAACACGACTGTAGGGAGTCACTGGAGACCCACCGTTATACGCTACATTTGTTTCCATATGCAAAGCCCAGATGCTTAAAACTAGATCAAAGTTTCAGATGGGATTCATGCTGCTTTATTGTCTGTATTTGTAAAAAAAAAAAAAAAAATCTATTTTTTATCTTTGGTAAAGTGCACGCTTGCAGGGATGTGTGTACCGTATGTGACAGACAGAGGAGCAGAAGGTAACCTTTATAAATGACACACAAACAGCTAGACAGTGCATCAGAGTAAAGGTGGCTTCTCTAATCCTCTCCCCTCCTGTTGTCTGGCTGTATCGCTACATAACATCCCAGGCAGAGTGACACATTGAGCTTGGCTGTTTCTCTGGCTACTGTTGTGACGTTCTGTTTGTCTCGGGCTTCACTTTGCCTCAGTCCTTCAGCTCAAGTCAGCAGTATTGCAGCATGTTTAAGGGGAGGATGTGTGCCTGTAAGTGGTGTGAGAAGTGTTCCTAACTTGTGGAAACATTTCTAACACTTTCCAGGAGCTTTCGACTGCAAGACTTTCAAAGAATTTAACCCCTTCACAATCAAACTCAAACTGTCAGAATCATTGGTAAGAGGTTAGTGGACAAACTGGGAAAGATCAAGGAGTCCATCACATCCAGCACATGAAACTGTCTCCTATCTTGTGAACCATGCAGGGAAAGATGTCTACCTTTGGTGAAGATTTTTATCAAACCACTGTTTCCAAGGTCAAGATTTTTCACACTGTGCTCTAAAGTATTTTCCACAATGTTGCCTGTTTAAAAGCAATTCTAGAGTCTGTTGGGGCCCTGGATGAGAAATCCCAGGAGGCCCTTCCAACCAGCATTACAAATAGTCTGACACCATACAAAGATAGTACGAAATCTAAACATTTTTTTTATTTCAAATGTTCACAATAGAAGAATATAAACACACGTGTATATTCACATCTCTCTGGGTAAAATAAGCACTATAAGCGGGTGATTATAACCAAGCCTTTACATTTGTCATGCATTTGTAAGGCACACATTACTATTGATGATAATGAGGTGTATTTACCTTGAGTTGTTGGTAATAATGTTTTTTGTAGATATGTTGGTACCTGTTATGTTGTAACTGTGAAAACTTCCTGATACGTCCTTGCACATAGTAAAGGTTCAAAGGTTATGATGTAGATGCAGCATTAGCTGCTTCTCTGTGCAACTTTAAGACTCGCAGACAACTCTTGTGCCTTTTCTCTTCACGGGGATCACATGACCACGTATTAGCGATCCAGCTAAGGAGGCCAACTTCAACCGCAGGTGCTCTCGCCATGCACACTCATTTTCTGTCACTGTTCAGTGAGAGAAAATGATGTCAAAGTGCACTGAGTGAGGTTTGAAAACTCACAAAATGAACACTGTCAGTGGACTAGGTGATTACGATATGTAACTTATTTAAACAGCATTTGTACAGGGATGTTTCTGTCCCAGGATTTTGATCCATGTAAGTGGTTGATTACTAACTAACCAGTAACTTCTGGTCAAAAAGAGCTAAAACAAAAATTTCACGATTCTGGAAAAGACAGAGAATTCATGCAAATGACACGGGGGTCCATATAGGGAGGTTTCATACTACGATGTCATTGCAAACTGTCTGTTGGTTGTTTAAGGAGAGGATTTTGAGGCACTGCTGTGGAGTAGCCTAAAGTTTTTCAGCCCTCAGTCGTCCCCCGTCAGCCTAGCCATCAAATACGTCAGGATACTGTACTGTATCTCATCATGCTACACAGGTACAGTATTTTTGTGTGGTGTTTGTGCATACTGACAATAAATGGCCAATCTAAACGTCCCCTCATTTTAAGGTATGATGCATTCCTTCACAGAAAATCACAGACAAAAGTTTTGCAAAGTAACTCACACGGGCCATTTGCATTTAAATGATTTCGTTGGATGATTTCCTGGACAAACATCTGCTATCTAACATCTGCAAAGGTTTTATCTGCCTTTGTCTATGCACATTTAAAGCAATACACATTCGTGGCTACCTTTGATTTATGCAGCCTTTGATTCAAAACATACACAAGCTGCCTTGGTGACTCCATCTGAGCAAGGTGATATGACAATGGCTGATTTATACATATTTAATCCTGTAAATGAATACAAAAACAAAATGAAAACCAAATTAGGTGCAGTCATATGACCACATTACATGAATGTACAAATTGCAATCTGTTTTTAAACTCACGCTACCTTGGCATGTATGTGGCTGCTGCAGGACAGGGAGAATGTTTGCAAGCAGGCACCAGGAATATCAATTCATAATGTACTTGACACAGTTTTGTTGAACAACACATTATTTAGTGATAATTCTCTGCATGTTAATAATCTGATCTGAAGTCAGGCTGTAGCCTATACGCAGTGTTCCCACTGAATATGTATTCCTCACTACACAGAGGGTAAACATGTTATTTAATCATCAACATGTTTCCAATCGCCATTGCTTAAATAGGATGAACAAACCCCAGGTGGTGTACACATAGTACGAGAGACTTTCTGCAGGAAGGCTGGCTGAATGCATATCATTCAGCATTTAGACAATTCGTGCCATTCGTGCAGCAGGGGAACTTAAGGTGAACAGCAATGTGTGTCAAAAGGGAGAGTGGAAGGTGTCATTATTCATGATATCTATCTATCTATCTATCTATCTATCTATCTATCTATCTATCTATCTATCTATCTATCTATCTATCTATCTA
>JAPQRN010000001.1:2386706-2402773 GCA_037367275.1 Coranthus polyacanthus
TTTTTAAAAAAAAAAAAAAAAAAAAAAAAAAAAAAAAAAATCTCGGGCCCGCATTCGGTAATGTGTAAAATTACGGCCATAATGTGAGATGATCCGCCGCTGTCGTCCGACCCGTCGCTGTCGTTCGTCCTGTCAGAGGCAGCGGCTCGCTGTTGAGGATTACTACTAGTCATAATACGCAGTCGACTTCTCCAGTGTGTCGAGCTGTCAAACTGTCAACTATGTATGGCGAAGAGTAGATAGAAACACATTTGTTGATATTTCTCGACTTTGCTTTGCGTGTCTTTTTTTTTTTTTTTTTTTTTTTTTTTTTTTCTCTTCTCGTCCTCTGGATTATCGCTGCCCAGCAACACCGCCACCTGACAACTCTGAATGTCGTAATTAAGGTAAGGAAGGACGGAGCTCGGCGTTTGCCTGTAGGTTTTAATTTCGCTCCGCGGTGCTTCTAAAAAGCAAACTCTTCGCGGTTGCGTCGGATAACCGCACAGTCGCATCCCCGGTACATTTGCCGTGGGAGAGAAATTGAATAACTTTGAACCGGGACCGTTAGCCTCGAGCCTGCTCCCTAATAAAACTCATCTAGAAGTTGATTACCGTATGTGCAAACAAAAGAAGCGACGACAACTTTATTTAAAACGACTGTAGCTTTTATATTTGTGTACGCACCTGCCTAGAGAGGCTGAGAAATACCCAGAGCTGTCAGTTTTGTCTAAAATATGACTCAAGTGATCTGTATTCTTATTCTTGTCTATTCCGTGTCATATTTCACCCCGATGCGCTAAATCCCTCTCGGTGTCCTCCACAAAGCTGTGACATTCAAACATCTCGCAGCAGAAAAGTCATGTAATTAGTAAAAATTGTCGATTTGTATTTATTCTGCGCACCCGCAAAATGGAGAGATATGCAAAGAGTTGCATGTCCTACAGAGGCAGGACAATCACGGCAGCGGAGAGGTTGTGGGGCAGATTTACCAGGCTGACATCTCTTCTTTGTTGTGTTTCTTTTTTAGCGATCTGCATAAAGGGTGCACGGTGTATTTTGCAGGAACCTAAACAACTTAAGCTCGGATATCTTGGCTGCTCCAGAGCTACGAGCCCTCCAAAGAGTTAAGCGTATCACGCAGAACGGATCCCGAAACATCACCTAAAACTCTGCCTTTCCGTCGCAGTCTAGTATCTTAAGTGTCAGGATTGTTGTTGGTAATTTGTTCGCTTTTGCACATGACAGGGCTGCTCCAGCCGCTAAAACAACATTTCAAGTTATGTCGCAGCTATGTTATGGCTGCAAGAGCAATAACTATTGAGCGACAACTGTCGGACCAATCCACGAAAGGCCAGATGGAGCTGGAGGAGTTCTGTCTGTGCTGTCCAATAGCTGCGCAGCAGAGGTGGGAATTTAAACCAAAAAGCCCAGACGACGTCACGTACATTCATTAACCCTTTGTTCAACTCACCTGACTGTATGTCCCCTGTAGTGCAGCGACAAGGAGCTGTATTTGTGACAGAGGAGATACTGTACAGATACGGCATTAACTTATGTAGATTGTTTTTGCTAACCCTTTAAAATAAGTCGGTATTATAAGAAATGTAGGCGTATTAGGGTTTGATCCAGTGAAGCATAACTCACAGCTTTGGCATCTATCAGAAACCAACAAAAATACTATATTTACACTCTAGATTTAAGGTTGATTAGCATATTTAGAATGTATAATTTAGTCTCAAATGAGACCCTGTAATCTCTGCCTCGCAGCCAAAAAAAAAATACAAAAAAAAAAAAACAAAAAAAAAAAACACCTGCAGCTCTCTTGGCAACAATATTAAATGCATATTAAATCAAATTCTGTTCTGTTCCATTTCCAGGTGTCTTCCTTCTCTTCCTAAAACAAAAGTCTTTTTATAACTGTATATTAAATTAATGAATAAGTACTTTAAATTTTACGCAGTGGACTGAGTTCATTCAGGGTTTGGCAGGTTAAAAAGGGATATGAATTTTGGTCATTTTGTAGGGGTGGTATCCCCTCTCTCAAATTGGCTACTGTCAAAATTGCAGTATGGCTGAGTGGAATATGGCAATTGATTGATAAAGGTAATATGTGTCACACCGTACCAATCTAAATGAAGCTGCAGAGATGCCCCAGCCTACAAATCATATTCTCCAGACGTAAGGGAATATAGTTGTTTGGCACAAACACCAGCAAAAATCATGTGATCATCATTTTTATACATTTTTCAATGAAAACGAAATACTGAAAATACCCAAAATACCCTTTCTGCTGAAATCATGACTCATATCGCAGTCACCATATCTATTAAAATAATCATAGTATGATTCTTTCACTATATTTATCTAAACGTCTTTTTTTCTGTGAGGAAAAGTGTGCACTCCTAATTCATTTCTTTTTCCTTCTTGCATCATTTATTAGATGAATCAATGAGCCAGCGATGGAGACCAAAAGATACCAAAGTTTCTTTGACGGAAGTGATACAGAGAACAAATGGTCTCAGGGTCCTAGTACCATGGAGTACAGCTGCAGTACAGAGGATTCGAGTCTGACCGGCAGTGACATCCTGATGGACATCGTCAACGTCAGCTGCCCTGCTGGAAGCCCAGCTCCTGACTGCAAAGACAACAATGCAAAGAAGCAGGAGCAGCCAATGCTTCGGCTCGGCCAGAACCAGCCATTTGTTCTCCCTCACTTCAACAACTCTCTTCATGGTCATAAGCAGGAAATGGACTCTAAGGAGCTTTCCAAGACTGTGGCTGAGTCCATGGGCCTTTATATGAATGCTGCCAGGGAAGCAGACTTTGCTTTTAGCCAGCATGGGAGTAGTACCAGCCCTGGGAAAATGTATCCGGTGTGTGGACGTACTCTTGAAGAGAACCAGTGTGGTTCCACAAAAAGCCCTAAGTTAAAGCCATTTGGCTTCCAACAGCCCAGCTCCACCCCCAGAGAATGCACCGCTGGGACTCCAGTTAGCTCAGCGTCCATGCTGGCCTCGTCCTTATCCTGCAGTCCGCAGACCTCCAGCTCCATCTCCAGCCCTGGAGGCAGCAACAATATGGTGTCATCTACCACGAGTCCCCCTACATGTTTCGGACCTCCGTGTTCGTCGGTCAGTAGTCCTGTCAGCCAGACGTCGTGTGCTCAAACTGTGGCCAACATCAAGCGCAGGAATTCAGCCACATGTAGCCCTGTAGAGTCCAGCACAGTGGGCTCACCGCCACTAACCAGCCCACTCAACGTCATGAGGTCCCCCATGTCCAGCCCTCAGAGTATGGGCAGCGTGAGATCACCTCCGTCCTGCAGCACTACGTGTAACATTAGGTCATCTGTCTCCAGCCCCACAGGTGGCAGCTGCACCAGCACCGCCAACAACTGCAACACAATAAGGCACTCAATCTCCAGTCCGGCCGCAGGGGGCACTATGGCTGTCAGCAGCCCCCAGAACCCCTCCTCTGGTGGGTTTCCTGTGTCCAGTCCAGTCGGTGGACTGGGTTTGGTGCAGAATGACACCAATAGTCCAGAAGCAACAGGTCTCACTACAGACCTTGACTTCAAGAACTTTGAGTTTCCGAAAGTAGAGATGGTCGACGGGGAGGTTTTCAATGTTGGCTTAGACCAGATGGGCATGGTTAAGTACATTAAAAACGAGCCGGGGACTGACTTCAGGAGCATGTGTTTAGGAAGCTCCAAGTGTAACACAAGTAGCACACCCTTTATCACACAGATTAAGAGTGAGCCAAACAAAAACGAGGGATGTATGAATCAACAGCCCTATGGTGAGCAGTCACCATCTCTTGGTCTCTTTCCTGCGTCCGAGACGACCTATTTGTCCCTAAGGAATAACATTGATGAGTACAGTCTTTCTGGAATCTTAGGACCCCCTGTCTCCTCTATGAATGGGAACTATGAGTCTGATGTGTTCTCCAACAATGTCCTGTCTAAAGGGGTTAAGCAGGAGTCCAGTGATGGCAGCTATTACCAAGAGAATAACAGCATGCCCACATCGGCCATTGTTGGAGTTAATTCCAGTGGACACTCATTCCATTACCAGATTGGAGCGCAAGGAACAATGTCTTTCACGCGGCATGATGTGAGGGACCAGTCCAACCCTTTGTTGAATCTAATTTCGCCTGTAACGGCGTTAATGGAGTCGTGGAAAACTCGGCCAGGCATGTCGCAGGGGTCACTGTCGGCCAGAGGTGAGGGTTACCCGGGTCAGAACTGCATCACGGACAGCATGTCAAGGTAAGGCCACTGAAGATTAGGATATCAGGCGGAATAACATGAGTTTTCTGACTTGTGATACATATCCCAGTTTAGCTTTACAGAAAGCGGCAGTTTTCATTTTTCAATATAATGGGGTTTTTAGTCAGAATACCTGCATAATGGTGTGTTTCTCTAGAGAATTAGATAGATGGAGGGCCGGTTTGCTTCAGTGAGACTCGCATTGCCTGAGGGATTTAGGGCGTTTGCTTTTAGAAGTGCAAAATAATAACAGAAGAAGGGCTTGGGAAAGGCAGCGGGATGCTGGCCGGGAGAACAGGAATTAAAAGGACGAGGTCCAGGTCATTGTTGTAGTAGCATGTGATCACAACACTATCTTTGCTAACGCTGCCCTGTGTTCTACTGTAGCACAGAGGCAAAGTTTAGCTCTTATCAGGGGTCCGTGTGTATGTACAACAACAAAATTTATTGATGTGTTATCAGGAGGTCCAGCAAAGACATTGTGTAATGCAAATATCTGCTTTTAGATGCTGCAGGCAATTGGCAGCATCATATGTTATGAATGATTGATCACATGCTTTTGCTGCCAAACTGATAAAATAAACAGTTGCTTTTGTGAGGGAGGGGGTTGAAACAAAACAAACAGGGCAAAGGGAAAAAAATATCTATAAGAGCGGCCAATCTGGCGAAGTGCAACTTTGACACAGTTGTTGTGTTTACGATGTATTCTGCTGTCCTAGATGCATGTGAAGCTGAAGGAATGAGATTATCTTCAGTGTTATTAATAACAGTGAATAAAGTCATGAAAGGCCATGAAAAACAGGTGCGTTTATTCACCTCACTACAATTAAATGTGCTGCTGTTTGATTATAGTTGATTGTAGTTAATCATAAGATTCACTGGAATTCAGGTGTGATATGATTATTGTATTTAAATAAAAATGACTGTTGGTGTTAGGGTCAGGGTTATAAAATACAGGGCTGTCATGTTTTTATGCATGGGCTCACAACTTTTATGAGCTGCTGCAAAAAGCACTAAACAAAGTCATAAATGACTTCCTGCTTACTTAAATAGCTTAGATAAGAGTCAGACACTGGCTGGAAGAGATTTGAGTCGCTGCTCGGATGTTGATGTGCTCCACTGTGTTCGAGTGTGACTTCACCACGACGAGTCCAGACTAAACTTAGGCACTGATGTTGCACAGAATCTCAAATTGGACATTTATTAGATCAAAAGTTCTCCTTATTCAGTTTGTAGACTACCAACTTTGCAAATGCCAGTGATTGAGCTGCCATTTTAAGCTTAATTTTGCTCAGTTCAGCTGTTGTCATTCCGAATGCACGGAAAAGTACGGATTAGGGTAAACTGTCTTGTCTACTGAGGAATGAACAGGAAAAAAATCAGTTTATTATGATGCCTCATCATTGTAGTATTGTCCACCGCTGTGTGAGGTGATTACAAATCACTGCAGCTTACGCACGTATTGCAAAACATTGCTGATGGTGAAACTATTTTTCCTACTGTATTTTCTCAAGATGTGTGGTTTTCTTTGGCCGCATTTAGTTACTGAGAGTAAAAAATATTTAAAATAACTCAAAGGAATTATTCAATAGTTTTGTGAATATATAGAGTTCAAAGAACAGTACATTTTTAAAGTCTGACATAATAAACATAGTTTGAAGGAAGAGAAAGGCGATTAATAGGCTGATGTAAAAAATGTGACGCTGTCGGAAATGAACTATCTTTGACTTTATCACAAACTGGATAACTGTTGAACATGTAAGTCAAAGTGACAAATACGTAGATAAATAAATCTGGATCACTGAACATCAGGCTCGTTGTAATTAATCAATACATTTTGAACTGAACATCAAACAAACAAATATACGTTGGAGCGATTTTCAGTCTTTGAGCTAGTATTTTAAGTACAATGTATTTAAGGCAGTAATTCCAGTCGAAAAATATTGGGCCGCTATCAGAGCTAACACTGAGAGTTTGCAAAACGTCCTATTGGCGCTATCTCAAGATTTATCATTTAGAAATTCGTTAAAAAAAATCTCTTTTTTTTTTTTTTGTCAACGTTATTGAATCATTTGCACGTGTCTATATTGCATCCATAGATTATCGTATCATCAGTTTTTTCACTGCTGGACACATTTATTCAGCCTAGTAATGCGTACGTACAGTAGACACAAATCAAGAGGACAGATACATTGTGTGTGTGTGTGTCTACTATAACAAGGCTTGCAGCTCTGAGGAGATTGATACAGTGCGTTACCTTGGAGGCGACCCATATGGCAGGAGCCAAAGCGATGTTGACGGGATCACTGCCACCTTCGTCCTAATGAGATCCAGCTTAGCCCTAATGTCAGACAGGATGACAGTAAGAGGTGGGCCACATGGCAGCTAGCCAGGCAGGCAGGGAAACAGCCACACAAACACACATATGCAAACCTACATACAATTAATGCATGTACACACAGGTATACATATATACGACGCGTCTTCAGTCGAATTCAGGAATGTCACATTTTTTGAGACGTTGCTGCCTACTTACAGCGTACTGTTACACCAGTAGTATTGTATTGATTGACAGCTATACTTCGATATAAACACAGGCTTATTGTATCCTGCCTGAAATCTGAAAGTGCACTGCAGAAAATCTGTGGTACTGTTGAGCTTTGGACTGTCTACATGGTGCCCAGGCCCAATATTTCATAGGCAAAAAAAATGTTACGTAACCATTAAAAAGCACAACTAAAACTCTTTGATCCTCTGAAGCCTTGGATGACAGAGTGTAAAATCCCTTGGCTCTTTTTTTCTCACTTTGGTTTCCTCTGTAAATGGTTTTAATTAAAAATGGCTGCTCATCTAAGCAGTCTGGATTACTTTGTGCAAAAATGTTTTACCTCCAATTCACGAGAGAGGGGGAGAAAAAAAGAGCCACCCTAACCAAATTTATAGGATTTCTGGGTTGTGTGATTTATACTTAATGCTTAAGACACATCAGGTGGCCATAAAGGTGCATTTTGTGAATTCTTTTGTCACAGAATAGTCCTGAATTTATTTTCCTTGAAAATATTTAAAAAGCTGCACTCAGTATGAAAATTATCATAACATGACCTACATTAGTGTGCTGGATTACATTTGCTTGCTGCCTAAATCTCCAAATCTCTTTCACCCTATTTAGGCCATTTTTGTGCTGCATTTTTCAGTAACCAAATGTAATTTCTCTTAAACTTTTGCAGCCCTTTGACCTAATAATTTCATAATCTGACAGAGGTAATAACCTAAAATAGAAGCAGACAGTCACGGTCTCATTAAATTTTCAGCCTCTTGCTTAGCCATGGGAAAAACAGCACCTTATATTTTCCGTGCTTTAAGCTTGCAGCCTGCTAGTGCCTGTGCATCGACAGAGTGGCCATCATGAGGAAGCACCAGATTTAAGTAGGGGAGAATGCTTTGCACTGGACTCTGGCCAACTCACAATGTTCTGCAGAGGGATGAAAAGGCATACTCCTGAGAGCACACTAATAAGGCTTTAATTGTATGTTCCTCCACTAAATTAATGGATGGAAATGATTTGATTAATTCAGACACTGCTGGATACTAATATCCAATTAAGTCCCAACACCAGGCATGCACAGTGGCTCCCAGTGCATTATGGGTTTCTTTCTATAATGCGGGCAGCTGCTTGTTTGGGTTGTGAAAAGTATGTTACAGGTGAAGGTGTCGGAGAATGGCTTTGAGCATGAGGGTCCCGGCTGTCCGTAGATGTAATAATGGGACAAAGATTATGTTGCATAGAGTTGCGTCAATTGTGTGCGTTCCCGTGTGTGTTGTCAGATATTTCATAGAATAATAACAGGATAGAGAGTGTGTTCATCTAAACCAATGTAAGGAAACAGGGCCATTGTTACTGTTGTGTCATTAGTGTCACTCACTGAAACATGTCACATGGCCTTAGAAGAAACATAAAAGCTTCCTTTAGCTTACTGTTTAGTGTGTATAAACTCAAGTAATTATATCTTGAAGTTACAGTAAAAATGAGTTCACTTTCCAAATACTGACCCAAAAATGTTATCACGATGAACATTTTCATATTCAGTCCATATCGATAATTATCTGTTTCCAGTTTTAAGTCTGATTTTTGGTCTTGAAGACACCAGATGGTTATTAGTTATTTCAAACTAATCGTTTGACGAAACAAGTCGAGAACGACATCAAAGACGCAACAAGACAAAAACAACATAAAATACGTAACAAGAGGTATTGATTTTCTTTATATCGATGGTGCGTTTTCAAGCACAAGCCAAGTTCTTACTCAGCAAGATTAGAAAAAAAAAACACTGTAAAAGGTTACGGTTATTTGTGGTTTTAAACTCTTCTTTATGATCAGAACATGACAAACACTTAAAAACCAGCACAAATGTAGAGGTAGAACATTCCAAACTTTTATAACAACACGATGTTTGTCCAACGTCCAAATATACATGAGCAAAATGAAGTAAAACAACAAAACCTTGAAACATTTGGAAGTGTTTTTAACTGACAACGTAAACAAAATAAACCCTAAAGATAAAAGGAAAATGTATATTGTGATAAATATAATTATCATGATACAAAAATATATCACGATTGCGATAATTGTCGTTTAATTTTGAAGAACCTTATTCAACAAGTATATATGACAAGAGAACAATACCTTGAGTGTATATATTTGTGAAATATGCCACTAACGGAGAAATAAAAATCATTTTTCATTTGTACAATCAGATATAAAAGAGATGCACCGTTTGATGTTTACAGTCACTTCATAGAAGTGGGGCTTTTTGTTTAAAAAATTTTGATTCATGAATTTACTATTTTGTCAAAATAATAATCAAATTAATCGCATAAATTAGAGAGTTGAGATGTCGTACTATGCTAGTTGACAGAGCAGGACCGTGGTAGGAGGTCGTGGTGTGTGTTTGGAATTCAGCTGCAAAAATGTTTCAAAAGAACGTGTTTAACATCTAATATATTCCTTTAATTCTTAATCCGTAGCCTCATTACCTCACAGCAGGGACAAGGGAGTCGGAGGTATACAGTCTCAGCTCATGCTGTATTTGCTAAGTCACGCCCAATTTCGATTGATCCAATCACATCTGAAGTCTCTGATTTAAATCCCTCTCGTAACAAAACACCACCACCGGATCCCATTTCACTCGGAAATACGCCACATAACGGGGGATTCAGACGCTGTGACTTCCGTTTCACTGGGAACTTAAGTGTAGACTCGACAGTCATTGAGCATGATCCATTTCATGCATTCTTAAGCAAGATATATGAGAGTTAATATAGCGATGGTTCAGCAAGAGACTGCAAGACAAACATAATAAATTTGATTCTCTTGCAAGTGTATGAACTGCACTGTATTTGACTACTGTCAGCCTATGCATGGATCCAAAATGTGCAGCATGGAGGCTACCTTTTAATGAATTAACTGCGTTCAACTGGCTGAGGATTGAAGTGTGCTCAGCATTCACACTTTACACAGGAATAAAGAAGGCCTGTGCGTTCCTCAGCTTATGTCAGTGCAGAATGACTTCATTTCAAACAGAAAATGTAGTTATTTAATTATTCAGAGGACACTGGGTGTAAATGTTCCAGTTTTGAGTGTATGTCATTGAAAAGTTGTAAGATAATTAATAGCCCATTGCAAGGCATTAGGAATTCAAATTGTGTTATACATAGGTTATACTTCAAATGCATATTAATATACTGTTTTATATACTGAATTAATATACTAAAATGTCTCCTGAGCACTTTGAGACAGGCACATGAATTAATCACTGTCTGTGTACAGGACTGTTTCGCAGTTGAAGCTCACATTTTAAGTGACAAGTGGTGAAATAAGCGTGTCCTTCAAGCAAAAATTTGTCATGATTCACATTGAACTCATGAATAAAGACAGCCACTGCAGCATCCTTTGAGTCGTTTGAGATTTTTTAGCTTGTAAATTGGTTTAATAATAGAAAAGACTGTGATACTGTCTCTCTCGTGGAGGAGCGTTACATTTTTAAAGTATGACAGGATTTTTTAAATGCCCAAGGACAGCTTGAAGCACCTGAGCCACCCCACCGCCTCAAACTATTCGTCTGTCTTTAAAATAGATGAACAGTTGAACTAATTCATCATAACAATTTTGTTTACAGTTTTTGTGAATTGGTATAAAGAGCATGTTGATATAATGAAGATTAACATCTACCACAGAAAATGAATACAAACACCTGAATGGGAAAAATCTGCTTGAACACAAGGATCCAGTTCTTTTTTAAACTTTCTGAGTGGCCTATTACTCGGCGTGGGTTTATTGAAGGCTTTGTAGAGAAGAGTTAATAGGCAGTTTGAATTTACCAGTAGTAAGAGATGATCCAACTGGTGAAAACATACAACTTGCTGTCTATTAGTCTTGTGTGCTTATGTGACGTCTGTGTTGGAGTCTGGTTGGTGCTGGGAGCTGGTCATTTTATGACATTAGCTAACGCCATTTTAAACTAACAACACGGTTCCTAACAACCATGATAACAGCTACGTTATCATGATAACATAACACTGATTTATTTGCAGAGGACGTGCCTCATTTTTTTCAGCGATCATGTTCTGAAGTTCCTCTCTTCTGCTCCTCTACAGCGGCAACACTAAGTACCGTGAGACTAGAAATGTTAACTTCACCTACGTGTCATTAAAAACACTGTAAAGATAAAAAGACTTTCAGAGGCATTTCAGACCTGGGATTAAGGTTTTCTGAGTTTTTAGGCAAAGGGTTGAAACTGCTGCATGAAGCAGAGGCAGGAAATGTTCTCCAAATGCTGAACCACAGCCATTTTAAGTGTTGAGACTGGAAGGATGGGATTTGTTGGTGATCTTTGACTCATCAGAGATAATTTCATGTTGCTACTTCGTGATATTGTCATGCTATTAATGCCGTTTTCAGAGGCTCATATCGTGATGGAGTTTATTAGATTTTTTCTTTCACTTTCCTGGCAAACGCATCAACATTAAGTGACTTCCTTGCATCCACCCTTGCTGCCAGTCTTGTTGAACAACTCTGTTAATGCAGGCTTGCCAATCTTGCCACGACAGTTATGCTAATTAATCAAACTAATTCATTTCCACAAGCTCCTGAGATGATATTGATTGAAATCAACTGTGCGCATTCTAAGTGATTAAAATGCTTGATTGACCAATGATGAGTTAATTATGTGAGGAAAAAATTCCTAAGGCTACTTAAGACATGATATTACATGATGATGAGATTTTTTTTTCGAGCATTCACTTTGCAGCTTTTTTCCAGGAAAAAAACACTTGATAAACCCGCTGTACGCATCCCGAGCACTCAACGACAAAGCTACTGGTGAACACAGTGGAGAACTTGGCAGCTACAGAGCCTGATAATTTTTTCTGGAGTTGGTGGAAACTATAACAGAGCTAAGGGAGAGTGCATTTTGGACTTAAATTTGTTAGCTCACCAGAATAACAAGGCTCCAAAGAAACATTAATGTTGCTCTGTGCCTGCTGCTTTGTAAATAAGCACTTATTAACTTACATGTTTACCACAGCAACTTTATAAGGTGATAATATGTCAGTAATTGTTGTACAGCAGTTTTAGTTCTGCCTTGTTAAATACCACAGTACTCTCTTTTTTTTCCTGTCTAGAGCATATAGAAACCATCTTATGGAGTACATAAAGCAGTTACTCAACTTAACCTTTTAACATCCACCCATTTCATGAGACTTTCTTCTAGCAATAGACTTTTATAACGGAAGAACTTAAAGGCCAAAATGCATGTAATAGACTTAATTAACCTAAACTAGTGCACATCAGTTCAAACATGGCTCAAATGTAACTCTAACCCTAAGACATAAATGGGTCGCTGGTGACCTGGTGGATATTAAAAGGTTTCAACAAGTAAAGGCATGAGGGCACAGTAAAAGTTTTTCCCCAGCTTTATGAATGGATCTGTTTTGTTTTTTTGTTGTTTTTTATTTTTTTTTTTAACTTCTGCTACTAGAGCGTAGGAGTAAATGCCTACAGTGGATGTAAGAACCGAGATCATACTGTGTGGCATGACGATCGGATGCTTTTGTTGCACAGAAAAGAAATCATGTTAAAAGTCTCCGCTCTGCCTCTCCCACGCACATGCATGCACACATGCACACAGACACACTAACACACACAAGCAAACAGCTCCACGGCCGCCAACAACAACAACAACAACAGCACACATCCTAGGCCGGACTTGACACCCCAATAAAAGTGTGGTTACTGCTGGCTGGGGCTCCTGGGATTTGAATGCTTGTCTTGTCCTCATTTGAACTTACTTACTGAAGCACAGTCACAGCCGTGACAGAGGGGCCAGATTTCCGCTAGGTCCCGAGATCTACTCTCTATTACCTACCGCTGACATTCCCTTCTGTTGTTGAGGTCATTAACAAACTGCATAAAGGAGGCGGAAACTAAATACCAGAGCTGCAACAAAGCATAGTGCATGCTTCTGTGCAGTGATGAATGCCCTGATTTTTATAGCGTGCCGCTATGTGAAATACTGTAGCTGAATGGCACCCTTTTGTGTACCAAGCACTTTGTTTACCTAGCATGCAAGTAGTCTCAAAGATCTCTAACAAGTCGTCGCTTCAATTTCCTGAGTCATGAGTTGTACTTTGGAGTAGCTGAGTGAAATGCACCGTCATACAGTAGTGAGCTGATGTAGCATTCGTAATATACTGTAACTACAGGGAAATATGCGAATATTAAATTACAGATTGTAAAGGTTAAATGGCCATAACAACCTATCACCACTGTCATAAAGATAGAATAACTGTTTGTTGAACTAAATTTAAGCAAACGTCTTATTCATTTCTGGGACTTAATTCATTCAGATCTATAAAAGGCAATGAGATCTATATTTCATTTTTTGTGGAGAGGAAGCTTAGAGAATCCATCTCGACTCTGTCTCTTGGTGTATTATTGTCTTCCTCTTGTATCCTGATATACTTGACTGAGCAAGCAAGACATCCCTTTATCATTCATGTTTAATTAGAGTTTACCCAAGCATTCACGCCAAAGTGCTTACATTTAAACCCAGTGTTTGTCTTGTCAGTTCCTCAATGGAAAGGGTGCCGTAAAGGAAGAAACTTAAAAAAAAAAAAAGTTAATTGTTGAGCTTGAAAGGTTCCCAAAGTAGGTCATGCATAGTTGGCTCAAATAAAGTGAAGGCTGTGTTTGTGCGAGTGTGCTGGGGTTACTTCAGGCCCTTTTACATAACACTGTCATTCTCTCCCAAACACACAAACACACACACAACGCGCACCAACAAACATTTACGTCAGCAGAACCCATGATTCAGTGGTGCTGCCGACTGTGCCGACTTAAAACATTAATAACTCTGCTGATATCTTAATTCCTAACACAAGTTCCCCCATAAGAATAAACAGTAAAAAATAAGTGTATAAGAGTATAAATAATAAAAACAGTAAAGAGAGTCAACCTGCTTAGGTCCCTAAAGGGGTTTTGGAAGCTTTTAATGTAGTGACCTTCATAGATATTAATAAATTACAAAATGCTTGGTGTGCTCTGGTGCTGCGTTCCAGTTACCTCGGACTTTGGAAATGGCGACGACATCACACCCAAGTTGACCGTGTTCTATTACAACAGGTCGGGAAACCAATAGCAGTACCGGTTCCTGCCAGGTCGCCACAGTTACTAATACGAGATGATGTTGAGTTAGCGTATTATGCTGCATTTTGTAGATAAAAATACTATAGTGACATGTATGGCACACAGATGGGACAGTACTGGGTGTATGATTGTTTTAATGGAACACAAAAAAGATAAAAGTGCTATGTTAATACTTGGAAACTGGTGAAGTTCCTCCAGCTTTCCGAGTTGGAAACCAGTGAGGCTGCTGACTATGGAACGCACCATTAAAGCACACCTTGCGTTATCACCTTTCACAATCATGTACTCCTTGCGTCCTACTCCCTCCTCCCTGCAGTTTTTCTGCCGGTTAGGAGTCCCACCTGTTTTCACTCACCTGGTTTCCATCGGCACATCAGCCACAGTATAGATTGCTTCGTTCCTCCGTGTCAGACTCTCCAGCCTGCTTATCTTCTGTCAGACTTTTTGCTCCAAACCCAGCCTGCTTTTGTACCCGCGTCCTTTGTCTGCCTTGTTGGAAACCTTCAGGTCCATCCCTGACCTGCCTTCTGGCCGTTCCTCACCTGGTCGGATCGCTTCGCTGTATTGAATCCTGGTTGCCGTCGGTTGTCCCGACCTGCGTCCAGCCTGCTCCTTACCTGGTTCATCTTCTCCGTTGCCTTCCTGGTCTTTCTGCTCTGCTCTGCTCCCTCGGCGGGACGTCCATTTCTGCTCAGTTTATCTTCCCTTTCCGTACCTCCAGACCCTTCATCTCACCAGTTCTTTCATTAAAACGTGTCGGAAATCTTATTCTGTGCCTTCCGCATTTTTGCATTTGAGTCCATAGAGAACACATTACACCTTGTCTCACGAGTGTGTTTGGCACTAAAATTAAAACAGATCTACAACTTAATTAAAACAGATCTTTTGTCAGTGGCCATTATGAACAAAAGTCTCCTACAACAGCTCATATGATAATATGAAATATACATTTCAACAGCACTCATTTTATCAGATTTATATGGTATATAAAACTAAAATTATTCTTACTTTTGATGTTAATCCCCATTTGCACAAAAGTTTTTCAAGTTTGTTTGAGTTTTTGACACGGTCAAGATGTTTTCTCATGTTTCATATTTTGTTATCTGCTGAAAGTGGAAAGTTTCTTGGACGCAACTTGGAAATATCTTGTGTCTCTGGAAAATAATATTTACAAACTGATAGATTTGTGATTAGAGTTTTCAATGAGGTCATTTTAACCGCTTTTAAATTAGGTCCTTGAACTTTTTGTGGGAAAACCATATCAGACTCAAATTATTATTTAAAGCAGAGTATTTTATGTCTAATAACATGACTGTAGCCAGTGTCAACACCAAAACATGAACACTTCATGATGTGTTTTCACAGTAAATGAAGACCTGCAGAGAAAGATTCTGTGAGTGTCATGGTAGCCTAGACATTATGAGAAAGATACCTTGGTGAGGATTCCTGACTCTTGCTGTAATGTTCCAATTAGTGCTGTGAAAATGCAGTTTATACCAAACAGCAAGACAAGATGTAAATATGGAGGAGGTTTTGGATTAACTGAGCAGCTGCAAATGAAAAATAAAGGCCTGTCTCTAAGATAAGCCTCTGCCAAATAAAGGCCTGCTCCTTTCTTCCAGTTTGCATTATATCAAATAAATATTACAGCTAATACATCGCCACTGTACTCTATTCACTGTAGTGTACTGTACATTTTCTGTCTTTTGGAAAATAGGAAAAAAATTGCTGAAGTGCAATATATCTCAATTCCTCAGTAATGTTCACTTGCACAGGTTTTGGCTTTGAAAATGCGTAATAAATCTTTAAAAATTGCTGTCATGACAGTGACCCAGAAAACACAGCTTCACTTTGCAATCTTATGTGGTGAAAAAGTTAAAAAGTACCAATGATTTGTGTCCTTCATTTAGTATTTAGTTAAAGCCATGAAAGACCTTCCAATGGAATCCCAGCTATTCAGCGTCTCCGCCTCCAGGCACGCACGCACGCACGCACGCGCACACGCACACACATGCACGCACGCACGCACGCACGCACACACACACACACCATGCGTAAATCACGCGTTTGGCACTCTGGTGGCATGTGACACACTGACCTACCAGGTGATAGGAA
>JAPQRN010000001.1:2409238-2426471 GCA_037367275.1 Coranthus polyacanthus
CTACAACAAAAATATTACCTCAGATAGTGACCGCGGCCTTTATTTACCTCAGTTGCAGAATGCAGCAGGCCCGTATTAGAGGCAGACTTTTATTTCTGATTCCCTCTGTTTGATACAGCGTAAAAGAGAAGTATATTTGGTCATATTTTAACATGAGACCTCAAAGGTACTGGGAGAAGTTACCCTTCAGGGCTTTCCGGCAGAAAAGCATTAGGAAGTCAGGTGAGGTAGTATAAAGAGCAAAAAAAGTCCACATCTGGAGGAGATTGTTGTGGATGAATGGTTTGCACATATCATGCAGGAAAATGGAGTTTGTGGGAAACTATGATTTTTCGACTTTGACTGATTTATTTTCAGTTTTCAGTTGCAGTTTGGTTAGGTTCAAATGTTGTTGGTGAGGTTTAGGAAAAGACCACGGTTTGGGTTAAAACAGACCCTTTTACAAATACACAACGAGTCTTTCTGCCAGACAGGACTGAGGGCAAACGGCTCCCATGTGGAGACTCATCTCGATTTTTGTTTTTTTAATTAAAAGCCCTCCAGTGTTTCTTCAGTGTTTCAGTAGACAAAAAAAAAAAAATCAAAAACAGGGTTTTGATTGTGAAACATTCACATTGCAAGATTTCCCTGCAGCACTTGAAATTGTGAATCTTGTGCCGCTTATGTTTTACTGCAAAGTACATTTTCTATGAAACATTAACACATACACACCCCAAGTGTTGAAAATTCCATGATTTATTCCTGATTACATATTACATGACAGACACCAGGAGTTTGTCCACCTGTGTTTTTTTCCCCGTGACCTTCATCCGGAGGCCAGCGTTCATTTTCAAAGACCCAGCTTTTAATTGACTTCTGGTTTTTAGAACAGTATATCTAATGAGTTCAATTCATTGAGCTTTTATTCTTGACCATGTGAAAAATGCCTAAATCGCAAAAACCAGGATTAGTGCTTCCTCTGGAGACTTTCCTTGGTCGACAATAGTTCAGTAGTTCAGGAATAGTTTGTTGTAATATTTTCAGTGTGAATAGATTTATACAGTGAAGACTATTAACTCTCCTGCAAGCGCTGCTTTTTTATTTTAATATTGCATGTATGTGGCATGTAAGGAAAACAATTTTTGAAACAAGTTTTGTCTTGAGTTCGTGTAGAAAAAAAATGGTTTAAAATCGTGAATCGTCCATAATGACGAAAAAAAAAATCTAGATTTAGATATAGATCAGTTTTAATTTGTTTTATTGAGAAAATGATATAATGTGTACATGGGCTAAAGATATCAGTGAAATTCTCATGAAATTCCACATAAATCTTGACTATTTGCTTTTGCAACATTTTATAGTTGTTTTTTTTTTTGCCAATGTCTCAAAGGTAAACGGTTCAAAGTTTGTAAAAGTGGAAGGTTTTTACTTCCTGCATCATTTCATCCTATACAAGCCGTATATCGCAGTCGGGAATCAACGGAGACAGTGCGTTTGTCTTGAATCTGCTGAACGTCTTCAGGTGTGTTTCTTTGAGATATTGCAAACAGACTTGAATGGAAGACGTCTCTGAAATTGTTGTGCAGTCCTCATTTTTCAATACGGAATATTTAATTTGCATAAAATGATATTATTCAGCAAACTGTCTTAATTTATTACCGTTGTGCCAGCATCTTTTCCTCCTTCTGTCAGAGGACACGGTGAGAGTTGGCGTTGCCGTGTGAAAGACGACTTTCAACACACAACTGAGCTTCAAACGCACATTTGCTTAATGAGCCGAAACAACCCAAGTAAATATTTTCTTGGAAATGTCTTAATTAATTTGAATATTTTTTTTAATTTTTAATGTTGCACAGACCTTAACACCGGTAAGTGATGAGGTGAGGAAATAATTTAAATTTAAAGTTCTTCAGAATTGATTTAGCTCAATGAAAACAAAGACGGTTTGTGTTTTATTATAATTGTGTGTTAAGATAAGCCACAGTAGATTCTCATAAAATGGCTATCAATTCAACAAGTACACAGACTGAACTGAAACTTCAGCGACCTAAAAATAGAAAATAAACCCTCTTTTTGTCATTTATTACTGATTTCACATAAAACTTGAGCGCAGAAATGACTGTGAGAAGCGTCTCTCATTTGGTTTATGACACTCGTACTCTGATTTACAGTAGAGAAAATTGACAGCGATAGAGACTAGAAAGGAAGGAATGGATAAAGAACCGCACTGTGGATGGAAGGAAAGGCGATGATTAGAGATAAGCAGACAGAAGAACAAAAGGGCAGAGGGAAAGGGCATCTCTAAGTCCTTTTTCAATTTATTCCATATTGTTCATTGCAGATGACAGATTTCAGAGTGGAAAATCTCAATAAAGTACCACATGACCGCAATTAATCCTCACACATCAACTCACAGCTCATTGAACTTATCCTCTTCTTTTTAATTATAGAAGGGGGGGAAAAAATGGTTTATCCAGCAAATGAATCATGCTCTGAAATAATCAAAGCATTATGTTTGAAATGACGGAACGTGGACATTTCTCCGCGCCAGCTGTGGATACAAATTGTTTTAATAAGATTAGTCCGTTTAACCAGTCTCAGTGAATTGCAAGTCTGTTCTTGTGCTGCACGTGTGAAGCACATGCACAGCGCAGCGTTCGTTTGAAACAGCAACGGGAAATTCACTTTACAGTAGACGCCTGAAGGGAGTGAGGAATTTACAGTAATGCAAACAGAGTCTCTTGTCCTTCCTGTCATCTTTTCCTATTGGCTGGTGGCCAGGGACTTGGGAGACATTGCCACTAACTGTTTGCATCAGATGAGGGTTTTAAACATGTTTCAGCCATCCAGTCTGTCTGCCGTCGAAGACCGGGACATTTGTTTCTTCTGACATTTTAAAGTTGAGAAACAAAAGCACGGAAACAAGCAAATACAAACCTGGTTAGCAGAATTATAGACGTTTGAATTTCAACGTGTCACTACATTTTTATCTCCGAGTCTGACCTCTCCTAATATCATCAGAAAAAGAGAGGGGAGAGAGAAAGTGGATACTTACAGTAGAGCCAATGCAGCTCTGCACATTGATCACAGCTCTGCTGCTTGGAAGGGAAGAGTGAGTAGACAGACCAGACAAACTTGGCAGAAGGACTGAGCTCACAGAAGAACGTAGAGGTTTGTTCCAAAATCAATGCAGCCTACTAATATTTGATTCTCCAAAAATTGAGGCTACTATTGGCAGACATAGTTCACACACAGACACGCACACATACACCAACTGCAAGCATCGCTATAGCTACAGTGCAAACTGGAGAGAAGTGCCCTAGATGCCATGAGCTATGAGACAAATTCAGAGGAACTTCAACCAAAGTCGTTTGTGGGAGCGAAGGCGTTTTATGTGATTAAAGTTTCAGTGTGTAGTAATAATAATAATAATGATAATAATGATAATAATAAAAAAGACAATCCATACAAGACATACATTAGGAGAGAAAATAAAAAAAAGTTAACAACTACATTAAATTGTTGTTACACAGTCTGTAAAAGGTGTAGGCTGAAGCTAAAATTTATAATGCCTACCCTTTAAACCATGAATCTTATTTTAGCACAAAGGAAACATCAAAATTACCGTAATTATATCTACAGAGGTCAGCAGGTTCCCTCCACAGAGTCCACCATATTGTGCTCTCATGTTTCTATAGTAGCCCAGAACGGACTTCTTCTTCTTTTTTCCTTTTTAGGGTGCACTCCCGTCATGTGTATGTTGGACTGTGGACCAAAGTTAATATCCCCTTAACTAAAATGCCCAAAACGGACAAAACAAAGCTCTGACTCTGGAGCGGGCGGGACTCTCGTTTTTTACGTTTTTAGCAGCCGCTGTAGGGGAAGGTGAGGGGGTTTGGGGTTATCATTTGGCTGGAATCTGCAACTTCACCACGAGATGTCACTAAGTATTACATAAATAAATATTCTCATGTCAGTATATTTTTGTCTGGAGTACTTTCACACAGAGCATGAATATTATGCAGCAAAACGAAAGCTGCATATTGTTTTATGTGGAACGAGGTTGAGGTTTTTGAGCTTTTGCACTATGAATGAATGCGTTAACCACTCACACTGTGCAGGAAGGATTTCACAGCCACGATGGCAGACCTGTTTACTGTTTGTGTCTTTAGCCAACCCTGTGTCACATCACCAGGATAACGTGCAGAGTAGTGCTCACAACTAGGCCATCAGCATAGCGAGTGTAGCTCATGTATTTCACTTGTGGATGTAGTAGAGAGTTGGTAGCAGCGGAACTTTCTTTCTCTGTCTAGCATGTAAACTAGGATGTTCCCAAAACCTCCTCTTCTTTTGTTGAATGAGGAGAGGAGGACAAGATTATCGTCACTGGATGATGTTGAATGCATGTTTTTTTTGTTTTTTTTCCGAAGATCGCCACCAGTATGAATAGTTCTGATGAAAAACATTCACAGATGAGTTGTTGTCGTCGTGTTGTTTATTCATCACGTCCCTGGTGTGTAAAGGCCTTAAATGATCTTTAAATGATGTGTGAATATTCAATATTCTGAATATTTCACCGTCAAAAAAAGCAAAGTACAAACCAACTGTAACACCTGTTTGCAGGATGAGTAATACAAGAAGTGTCTATAACTAAAGTACTTAGTCATTATAAAGCATTGAAGCAATTCTTATCATTTCGTGCGCGTTAGTTTTTGGGGCAGATACGGCAGAATGCTTTGAAAGATTTACTCGTGTTCTAGTAAATGCAGTGCATTATTTTGTTGTGGACTAAGAAAAGTACTAACAAAGACCATTATCTCCGCTTCCTCATAAGATTCACTTGTCTTTCCTTCTGAACAGTAGAACTAGCAGAACCGTTTTTTTTACAAATACAAGTTTATTATTAAAGGAATAGTCGGTCGGTGCGTTTACCTTCCATTTGTTTCCTGAGTGGAGATAAAAGTCAGTGTGTTGAGCCACATTCCTCTCTATCTGGGCTTTATCTGTAGTCTCTCCATGATACTGATCATTTACCAGTGTGGAATACTGGAGTCCAGACAACATCAAATGTTTTAGTCAATCGAAAACATATTTCGCTGTGGCCGCTGTGTCCCGCTGCATTAATCCTTGACTCCTTGACTTTTATTGTTAAAAGCACTTGGAACACCTTGCTGGTTTTCAAAATGTAAAATTCCTTTTAGTCTATTTTGTATTAAATCCATCTGTATGTTTCTAAGATCTCTGACTTAACAAATAAGGTTTTTTAATTTGCACCCTTACTCCCTCCCACAGGTAGAATGTACACTTCTATCCGACTTGTAAACTAATTTCACATCTTAAGTTCAAACCAATCAGCATAAGGAGAGCTCCTTCTTTGTGTGGCAGGTGTAATGAGAATCAGAGAAAGAAATCACACCACACGCATGATTTTTGAACAAACGTGTTTGCCTGGAGGCACTGTGTGTCATTCTGTGACATTAATTAATCCTTCAGTGCCCATTTTTCTGAAGACAAGGTGCAAATTATGTTCTGAAAGTGGCACATGTCTTAGAAGAGGCAGCCCCAAGTTAATGGGCGCCATTATCCACCATCTATACTGGTAGAACGGGGACATATTTCTTGATATTTTTCAGTTTTTGGAAAAGACAAAATATCATCTGAAGCTAAATGATAGCTAACAAATACGCACAACTAGGAGAGCCGTGAGCAGGATTACCAGCAGATTACCAGGATTATGTTTTGTATCATTTTTCCCAAATGAAATGCAACAACTACAAAGCAACGTGTGTAAAGTTCACACAGATAAGTTTTCCGTTTTTTTTTTGGTTTTTTTTACTATAACGTTCCCACCAAAGGCACGTTTAATAGCACAGACTCAAAGGCTCAAATTCATCCAACTAAAACTGAAACCTGCTAAAAACCTGCCCCAACAACAAAATGTAACTTGAAGCGTGTAATTTTGCTGCTTACGTCCTGATTGTGGAGAGCAGAGGACAAAGCGGGTATGGAAGTTAAATCCTTTCTCATAATTTTATTATCAGCGCTGCAGTGTTTTGGCATCTGATAAGCCTTTGAACTCTTGCGTCTATTGCTCAGTTGCATCATATTGCCGACACCTGAAGCAGCCGGCCCTCACCTTGCGTTCCTTTAGTGCAGTATAGGTTTCATTTTATGGCTGAGGATGACCTGAATAACTGGACATAATATAGTACAAGTACCATAAGTACTCTCTAAAGTGTGGCTAATACTCTCTTTTATGCAACTGAAGAGTTATTCTAGTCACATTCTATAAAACAAATTTGCAAAATTCTTTATGAAGGTAGAATATTTTCAGCTGTCTATGTCGCGTAATAGCAAATAAGCCACAGAAAATGATTAGAAATTACTGCTTTTGAGATTTCTTGAGACTGCCTTCATTACAGCTAATTGGATTGAATGGTGCCCACTCATTGGCCTACATTTATACATTTACATCGTATTTAAGGCGCTTAATCTGAATGGCACTGATAGCATGAGACTGACATTTAAGCTCTTAAATCCACAAGGATGTTATAAGGGTTTTAGAGAGAGAGAGTGAGGGGGAGGGAGAGAGAGAGGGAGACAGAGGAAGCAGAAGAAAGAAAGCAGTGAGAGGGTCTCGCTGACTGTGTGCTCAGAAAAGACAGTAAAGCAGAATGACAGTGCAGGGCTTTTGTTCGAAAGACTGCCAGCGTGTCAATTCCGATGTAACATTTTTATCGACACCCTCCTCGCCGCAACCTGACAGGCGGGCAGGAGCTCAACTTTTTACGTTCCACACCAGAAGTTCAGGGTTGGTAGAACAGGTTCCCTTGGCAAACTTTTCCCCCCGTATTCTACTGCTTAGGGAAGTATGCAAGACTGGCAATGTTTATTCACTTGACCTAGAAAATGCTCATAGGCGCTGTCTTGGCACAACAGCGCACAAGTTCTGAATTCACTGTTTCATTTTTGATTTTACTGTGGAACAAAGTACAGTATGTGGATGCACATTCTATTATTTAAGCTACTTACTGCATGATTTGCTGCTGTTTAGGGATCTCAGTGGGAAACTGGATTGTTTTGGGATGCAGGCTATTGAAATGGTGTTCAGTTTAATTTTATTTATATAGCCCAATACCACAAGTAAGAGATGCACCTCAAAGGGCTTTACAGTCTGTACAATATACAACACCCTCGGTTCGAGTGAGGAAAAAAAAAACGATCAACGGAAAAAAAAAAAAAATATGGTACTGGATATAATCTATGAATGAATGAGTACATTCACCTTGTGTGTTGTGGTAAGAATTAACCTTCAGTGATTGAATTTTTCAAATTGGTGCACGCCACAAATATTAGTCTGGCAAGTTTGGACAAAGATCTGGATTGTGCAATAAGGCAGGCCTGCAGAGTTCTTTGTGGCGTTTTGTTTTGCAGGAATTTAGCCATTTTAATGCCAAGCCTCACCTCTCCACGTGCAAGTGTTCCACCAAAGTTCCCTCTAGGCCTGTCACACTTATAACATAATCGTCTTATCGCAATCATTTGAGCAAACTGAATTTAAAAAAAAATAATCACGATAATCGTCTCCAACTGTAGAAAAGCAGCTCGATGAAACTAACAGATGTATCATAGTTTTATCAGTTTCCACAAACGTTTTAGAAAAAAGTAAAATCGTTTAAAAAAAAAAGAAAACAACAACAAACTTCTCTAATGGTTTTCGCTGATTTTATTAGTCTTATATCTTATATTTTGGGCTGAAACTGCTCTAAGAAACTGTGGCCATTTTTCACTGTTTTCATACATCGTCCGTTTCATGTATAAACATAAGGCCATAAACCATTAGGCCTTACTAAAATCAAATATTAATTTAATTCCTATCTTTACTTTTTAATATGGAAGTTGTACAAGAAGAAGAGTGTTATATTTAGTTTATAGCTCAACCTTGCTGTGCACGGGAAGCGCAACAGATTACTAAACAAACGTCCATCTGGACATTAATACACAACAGAAACTTGGAGCAAACAGAGAGACAGACTACGTTGTTCACTGCAGGACTGACTTAAGCCTCGCGACATACATTCATCCAGATGCAGCCGACTGAGCTGGACCAGGGAGTGACTGCATGGAGGAAACAATTCTTTGATGTTTAATAAGCAATTATTGACGTTGCAACACAATTTCTTCTTAAACTCACTAATCCTGAGCAGCAAGTTATTTGACAGCTTCATTAACTGCTGGTGCTTTGATTGCTTTTGACCACCTCAAATGATGCAGGCATTCTGTATCGATCCTGCGCCTTGTGTCTTACGTTTGTTTGCCGATTGCTCAATAATCCAATTATTGCAGCACAGCTTTCTCTGAGCCGCTGTGACGTGTACAGAGACACTTCCTTAGCACGCAGAAAGAGAGGAGTGAGAGAAGAGAGAAGAGGAAAAAAAAAAAAGAAGTGAGGGGGGGGAACTCTGAGAGCCGGAGAGATGGTGCGAGATAACCTATGTGGGAGAGAGAAAGAGACAGAAGGAGAAGGGGAGAGTGAACGAGTGAAGGAGAAAGAAACCACTGAGGGACTCTGCGGCTGTGTGTGTGTTCATGTGAGAGAAAGAAAAAGACAGAAGGGTAAAAAACTGAGAGAAAGTCGCAGGCGAAGCCAAAGTTACCTTTCTAAATGCACTGACCTTGTGCACTTCACATTAACCTCCCTCTCGAAGAGAATTAGTCTGTATCTTTCACACTCTGCTGTTCCTAACTGCGCCAATTGATTTCAGTGGACCAGAAATGGTAAAATTGAATCTCTTGTTACCCTGGCCAAAGACCAAGGGAATACATGCTAATGCTGCATACAGACCTGAAACAGCCTCTGTTCACTGTTGTCTCTCTGGATAGATCTGCTGCGACCAGAATGGCTCCCCAGGGTGCAGGACTGTTGGAACAACTTTATAAGCTGTAGCTGCAAGGGTTATCTGGATTTAAACTGTTTTACAGTTTTTCAACCCTATCTCCCAGGAATTACAGTTACATGGATGTACATTGTAGTAGCAAAAACGTTCTTCTAACGTAGCGCCTGTGTGAAATTTTTAGACGATTTCTGAATTACAACATTTTTTGTTGCCTGTAGGAGCTGGTGGGAGGCTGTGTGAGGCTGATGCCACGCACACATAACACTTTGACATTAGAGGCTTGAGTTCACATCCTAAGTCTCTCTAGCACCAAGAAGACTTTGGTTGGAGTTAGGAAAATATCATGGCTTTCGTTAACTAAAATGGACAACGCATGTCACTTTTCTGCTGTTACACATTTTTTACTGTATTAAATCAAGCCTTGGTGTATTTTACCAGCCCTAACCAAGTGCTGTCATACCATAACCATACAAATAATTTTGAAGTCACAATGAAAGAAGTATGAATATGTTAAGAAATGGCATTGCCAGACCAAGTCTCAAATGAGAATTCGTCTGGAACCTCTCAGTTCATTTTCAATTTCCAAGGGGTGTTATCAACGGGCACAGACCAAAATACCTCTGAGGATAGACCTACAACCAATGAGAGCAACAAAATGTTTAACGGTTGAGCCAGTTAGTAAATTCAACTTGCCAAATCCTGTTGGAAGTACATCAAACATCTTTCTTACCAACGAAGGCTTTAAGTGCAGCTGTTTGTTCTTTTTTAGAGGAAATGCACGGTCCGGTTTGTTCAATACTGACACGATAGCGGATTCAAAGGACTATTCCACATCAGCTGCAGCCATCTTGGTTGTTTAAAAAAGTGCCTCACCAGCGCTCCTCTGTCAGTCATCGTATCAAACCCGTCCAGTATCAGATAAATGGTTCTGATTGGCCCGGCCAGGTTTTGGCTCGGTGGAAATGTTTGAATGGGAGCAGGGCCAGGCGGACCTGCCAGAGCAAATGAAACATGAACTCTCAGGGAAACGCATTGGGTTCCCAAGCTACAAAAAATATGTTAAGAGTCAACGTTTTTTTTTTAACCTTTTAAAAATATGTCAATTAACAACATTTATGTGTTAAATTGATTGAAAATGTAACATTGCTGTCAATACATTTCCTCCAAAAAGGAATTTACGGTTTGCGATTTATACAGTTTACTTGAAAAACTCCTGTAGCACTTGTTAACAGTTCAAACCTTTGTTACTTTAAAGTATGAACTATAAATATAGAAATATTTTTAAGAGTTGAAAAAACATCTTGTACAATGATGTTAAACATTTCTTACTGATGAAAACAGAACCTGGACACTTTTGTCACTTTTTTCATATGCGTCAGGTTTCGAACACAGGTAATCAAGGAGGATAAAAGAACACAAAAGAGGCAATGGATGAGTTTATAGCATTGTAGTGCACCGTGGTAGCCATTCTAACCCTTTTAAATCAGCAGTGAGTGTATTACTTGTGATTGATGGCCGAGGGCGAGGAGCTCAGACAGATTCATTTATGCAGCATTTGCTCCTCGTTAATAACAACTGATGCTATCACAACAAAAACAAGTTTCCAAATAGCCCTTTGTACGTTAAGCCTGTGCACAAAGGGCTTTGGGGTGCGATGAGTTTAAAGAGACAGTTCAACTAAACATGTATGGATTTTTTAAAATGCCTCCAGTATACAACAGAATGATGTAGCATGAGGGTACTGTTGATGTTTGGCTCCACGATGGCACACTTTGCTTTCTCCAACAAATGGCTTTAATCCACATAAATTAGAAGAAGTAGCTCAGCAGGAGGCAAAGATTATGGGGATAATACACACAGTCAGTGTGTGTGCTTGGGTAAAGAGGGGAGACATGAAGACTCATGCTTCCACAACAAAGCAGTTGAAGAAGCATGAATGTTTACAGAGGCACAGTCAGAGAGCAGCAGCTGGGGTAAGGGCCTTTCAGCAGCATGCCAAAGTTGACGAAAAATGGCAAGAGGTAGTCTGAATCAAATCTGAGGAGACGTAGCTCAAACACTATGTCACACTGGGTAAATAGCTTTATTATGTGTTGAACACTTTTAAAGGTTTGAATGATGTGAGGAAACATGGAAATCTTCTGTGTTGTTATTCGGAGGTTTTTGTAAATCTAACTGCGCTTTGCTTTTGCTGAAGAGGCTCCTAAAAGCACAGTTACAATAGGGACACAAATAAAATCCTGACATGAAAAAAATATAAAGCACCACCGCCGCATATAAATCCCAGTTTCTTTGCACATCTTACGGGGCCAGCCAGTTGCTGATTTATTTAAAGCGGTAGCGAATCCTTCATCTTAAACCTCAAAGGCCCTGTATCTACAGCACAGCACGGCCCTTCAGGTTCGGGCCTTTTTGGATTTAAAACGCTCTGTAGTTTTAGGTTATAAAGAAAAGAAAAATATGTCTCTTTTTAGATATATTCTACATGTGTTATCATAGAAATATAACATGCACTACATGTGTCGGAGCGGCAGGTGTTAAATGGAAATTATGACCTGTGTTTCCCTTGAGGATTTGGTGGTGACAGATCTGTTCAGAGCAGCCTGGCACCTTTTCTGGACTTACAGTAACCAGAGTTTGTTTGCTTTGGCCGGCGATCCCAGCGAAATGGGCATGCTTTACACTCTAACATGACTGTTATGACAGGCTTTCTCATATAAAGCTTCTGTGGACGAGCACACCCTGGGGGCAGAGTAGATAAAGACGAGTCAGTGGCACATACAGCGGCGCAACATGGCTTGAGAAGTATGCGTCTTCTGCGACAAGTCAGGTCTTGGTAGAAGGTATATGCTTGATGTGAGATTGACAGACATCTTTCCCAATTCCACCCATGTCTTTGTGTCGCTCCGAAAAAAAACAATTACGCTCTATTTCCTCTTATAAAGCTACTCATTAGCGCCGACGGGTTTCGCAACATGAAGCAGAACAGTGAATAGATAGAAGATGTAGAGCTACAAGCTGCTTTTCTGCTGCACAAAGCCCATGTTTCAATAGGGAATCCTTTGTTCACTCTGTAAATCCCCACGGCCTCTCGTTTAAGAACGCATAGTGTCACTTGAGACCAAACTGCTGCTCACAAAAAAAGTAATTAATATACGTTTTAAAAATCCACTCAAGGTGCACCAGGATTTGTCGTCTTCAAGAAATACATACATGCCTAGAAAAGCCTGACTCTTAACACACTATTTATTTTTACTCTTCAAAATAACAAAACCAACACCCTCACACAACCCTTAAAAAAAAAAAAAAAAGATACTGTACATTTATTCATTATTTTCCCTCCATTCTGCACCTAAAACCTGTCTCCCATTCTTAAATATTCATGCAATGAGCTCAAGATGTCATGTACTTACCCTAATCTTCAGAGTTTTATACACCTCAAACAATGAAATGTAGTGTATACACGAGACAGCGAGGGGAGCAGCGGCAGAGAGCGGGAGGAAGGAGAGAAAGCTCTGAATCGACAGTATTTCCCTCAGATGGAAAATGTGGGAGATATTCTGAGCCCCAGGAGTATTTGGTTGGGTGAATGTTTTATTTGAACAGGGCATCTTAGTGGCAAAGCCTGATGTTATGATTTATTAAAAGTGCAATGTGGAGGGAATTACAATGTAGTGGGAAACGTTACGTATAATACGTGTGTGTGTGTGTGTTGATGAGTGGCCTGAAAGAGGAACGAGGGCGAGGACAGGTCCGTCAGATGATCGCGTGTTAAAGGAGGAGTAAGCTACATTTGAACTCCTGAACTCTTGAACTCCCTTCACCGCTCCTTCAGAAGCTCCGCCTCCAAATTTAAATTCCCTCTCTCCTGGTTGGAATAGCGTTGCGTGGATTAACCTAAGCCCTTGTTCCTTTCCCATTTACTGAACCAGAGCTGTGCACAAACACAGGTTGTTTTTTTTTTTTTTTTTTCAGCGTGAATTCACTTGTCTTGACCAAAAAAAAAAAAAAAGGTATTGTATTAGAATGGTTTACTCCACCTTTCAGTGGTTCAATAGTCGATGTCTAGGATGGAAAATACAATTCTGTTTCTCTGTATCAAAATGAGTTAGCGTGTCGTATGTAGATGCATGAAACAAGAACTGGAAAATAATTCACTTGTAACATGTGACAATGGTTGACGGATATGGGTTTTCAAGGGCTAATGCTGCTTACTTACAGAGCAGGACGGCCATATTTATAATGCCAACATTGTGATAAAGTACAACAATATAATAATAATAACAAATCAAGTTAAATGAACATTTATTTAACACTGTTATGGCAGGTCTGTCTTTGCTCCAGTGGATGCATTCTGTGCGCTGTCTGTCTGCGGTGCACTTTGTTAAATTAAAAAAACGGTGAGTGCTAACATCATTCCATCGTGCCTGCGCTGCAGATGTGTCTGCATTAATTTGTTGTTTACTGACCTCGTGAAATAATAAGCCAATTCCGTGAAATAATCAGCCAGTGCCAGTTATCTCAAAATGGCATTTAATGTGCCAAATTAAACGGTCAGCTAATTATTCGGCACATTAAATCTAGCATGGGATTTTAGAGGAACAGTGCTTTGATATAATATAGAGCTTTAACATCGATTACCCTACCAATTTATTTGGTTACTAATTGATTGAAGGTACAATATGTAACATGTGTGAAGAAAGTTACACGTACTAATAGTTTTTTTTTATTTCTAATGTGTAAACGAATGGTAACGTAGCTTAAAAAATGAGCACCACCCCTGTCTTTCCTTTATGATAAAAGCCTGCAGGCTGATGCTCACGTAACACTAGCTAAGAAATGACGACAGTTCACTATCGTCAATGGACAACTGGCAGAGCAACACAGACTCCAATGTAAACTTCACGTATGCACAAGGGGATATAATATAATGTACCTTTTAATACGTTAGGTTAATATATTTAAGCTGCTTGTTTTGTCACATTAAGGAGATACAAGACACAGAAAAGAGACAAATCCAATTCAGCTACAAATATTTGGCATTTTTATTTGATAAGTGGTGATGCATTGGTAAATGAACTCATTATTTAAATACTTTTCTGATAATATTTTATCATCCAAATAAATATTACCAACGGCTTTATCTGCTGTACTGATGGCTTCATATGAAGCACTGAATCTGAAAATTCAATAGGATTTAACGTAACAGTACCACAACGCTGAACTAATAAAAGAATGAAACTGATTTCAGCTCTTATCGCCCAGCACTACATGCAGCAATAACGTCCCAGTTCGTCTCAGTCTCAGTTTTATTCTTATTATCAGTCAATGTTTAGTCAGTGGTTACTTTGAAACATCCCACGGTCCGCCAGCAAACAGGCCAGTATGTGCAGATTTCCGAATACATTTGATATATTTTTTCCTTCCTGTTGCCTGTACTCCTCCACTCACCTCACCTTTGCTGACCAGCCCAACAAAGGTGACATGGATGCCTGCTCTGAAAGCGCAGCCACATGCACCACTGCAAATTTTTCACCTTATTAAATATACATCAATAGTCAGCCATAACCGCGAGGCTGCTCTCACCTGAGCCGAGGTTAAGACGACTGATGTTATTTTTAACCTCTTGTTTTGAACGGGAAATAGTGTTTATGGTCCAGTGTGTATGTGTAAGCACAATAAATAATAGGAGCGGATGAGATTTAGTGCAACAGTTGGTAAAATCAGCCTTCGCTTTCTTCCGCATTGTCTTCTGTGTGTACCCGACACAACTGCGCAGCGCATAAAAAAAAGAATTTGGTGTCGAGTCAAGTCTGGGCTTTGTGTGGTGATGGCCAAGGTCTGGTGCAAGCCTTATGATTGAGATGCAGGAGGTAGACATGTGGGAGCCACAGACGTGCCATCCAAGATGTAGGTAGAAAAAAAAAAACAGCTCTCTGTATCTCTTTTCGAGAAAGCAGTACCAACTGAAATGAGGCGGTTGGTCTGTTTCCTCTTTGTTAAGGCCAGTGTGGTCAAATTTCAAGCGCTGAATGACTGAATGAGAAAATTGATCAGGTTTATCGGGTTGCACCTTTTTGGATGACAATGCCAATCTGAGCTAACTTTTATTACTTCAGTAAATAATATTCAGTATTTTTGTTCACATTAGCCGGTTGGTTGCAAACATTTACACCACACGTGAAAAAAACAAAAGGAAACAGCTATAAAATGCAGCACTACATCCTCAGTCATCTTTGTGGCAGACTGAGTGCGTGGAAAGTTACAGGTTGCAGATAAAGGCTTCTCTGTAAATTTAATCGAACTGTGTGGCCCTGACTGTAAAGACTGTGTGGAAACATGCGACATGCAGGGCTTTTTGCCCGTAAAAGCCCAGATTTGGTGGCCTTAGGCACATTCAAATCCCACTATTCCATCACATACGCTGATCTTAATTATTGCTTATTTCAATGAGTTTCCGTACCCGATTGTGAACATGTAGGGAATTGTGTAAAGGTTCTCGGTTCTTGTGTGTTTTATACACTATTAATATTTCAAATCATCCCTATTCCGGACTAATCACAACTTTTGTAATTAAGAATCATTAGACCTTATTTATAATGCTTTATTTAATTACTGATACGTTCACTGTAAGGTTTATCAAGACATGATGGTTAAGGTATTGTTTTACTAGAAACACAAAGACCCTTAATTAGTTATTTTAAAGGGGGGGCATGTTTTAATCCCATGTCTTATCTATTGGTTTTTAATTAAATTATTTCTATTTTCTATATTTTATTGACATATTTTATTTTTAAAACACAATTTGGAGCATCTGACATTCGTTTGCACAGTTGATTCTTGGCAAAATATACAAAAGGGATGTGGGACATTTTTAAGTGTAAAATGAGTTAAAGTGTGAAGCTCAGGCTCATATGACAACGGGCTGTTTGTTTAACAGCATTGCCATTTTAGTGTGTGTTTGCAGTGTGTCTTAGAGAAGGATCTGCTGCGAAAAGCGCAAATGTAAATAACGACCGTTCATTCATTCATTCATTAAGCCCATAAATGTCTGGGCTAGTGATTGTAAAATGTTTGTGCATTAGTGAATGGCGACTTGTTAATCAAAACTATTTTATTGGTAGCAAAAATTAATATCATAAAGTATGCAGCTGGACTTGAGCCCGCTGTTTGGAAACCTCTGTTCATGACGCAGAACCGAGCCCGACTGACGATCCAGTACGGATAAAAGGTTGGGTCGTTCTGTGGTTGTGGTTGGAGTGTGTAGTTGGTGTTCTTTTGGTAGTTCATTGTTTAGATTGAGGTTTTTCTTTTTGCGCTGTTTTTTTTTTTTTTTTTTTTTTTTTTTTTTTAGAAACTAATTGCACTATGTCCCTCAGCAGGTGTTGCATTGTTCATCCAGTGGCCATCTGGGCCTGTAATCCTTTAGAGGTGAACGCACTGAATTTGAAAAAGGTCATTTCACAGACACATTTAGTTTGGCCAGACATTGTGCATGTGTATGCCTGTATGTGTACGGAGTGCCTCCTTCTTTGCCCTATAACCTTTCTTTTTCTTTTGCATTTTGTACCGCATATATGCAACCTTTTGTACTTGTGAGGTCAGACTCTTAAAATTGACCTTTTAAGGAAAATAATGCCACCATTTGACAGTGAGTATAGGCTTGACTCTGCTGGACAAACGTTCATTGTACTTGCTCCGGGATGATTATTTGTATTATTAACCTCATTCAGCATTCAGCAGCAGTACATAACTATTGATCAGATTTTTGCTTTGTGTGCCGCACACCTCACAATATTACAAAAAAGTGATGATATTTCTGATACCTCAGCATGGTATGAAAAACTTTACGCCCATTTTGACAGTGGAGAGACGGTCACGTGTATCTTAAAGGACTAGTCTACAGGGCTGGGAAATCTGGCCAAAAACATTATATGAAATCAGAATCATGGTAACCATCATAATCGACAGGCTAGGTTCAACCAAATTATAACAGACTTTGGTACCCTACCATCGTATACTTTGTCTCACCACGTTTCAGAATGAGCCGAAGTATAGTAGCATAAGAAATCTATAACGTGTTTTCCACTGTTGCTTTGGCAGAACATCTGTGTAAACTATACAAAACCTGCTATGCACCTGCAGCCACCAGTTTGCTGTCTGAAATCATTATGACCTTATACGAACGTTACACAAACTCCTGCAGGTTAACTCACGGACAGACCCTGAAGAATCTCTATAACACTTAAATGAACTCGCTAGCAACATCAATGCTACAAATAACCCATAATGCAACACATTCCAGGATTTACACACATGATACTGGGCCACTTAAAATTAATATTAGTGGTGTGGAA
>JAPQRN010000001.1:2454410-2467542 GCA_037367275.1 Coranthus polyacanthus
GAAGTTGAGGGGAAACAATTTCATAAATGGGCTACAAATGTATATCCTTCATGTCCAAACCCAATATATTATTTTTTGACAAGGAGTCATTGTGCGAGCGTTAAACTAATTCAGCCAGTCATTAACTAACTAGCTAACTAGTTTAATGCCTTTCCCAACATAGATACAGAGACGTGTAGCTTACGGTATATCTGTGTTTAGCTAATTACAGCAGCCAGAAGACACAGTGCTACAAAGCAATGAGACACAACAACTTATCAACGAACTTTAATTATTATATAACTCTAAATCGCTAATTAAATTCATGGGACTGTTGTCAAGCCTGGACTGCTAACATACTGCAGAGAAAACAGCCAGCAGCATTAGGAGACTGCTAGCGAGCTAATTAGCCTATTACTTATTATAATTGGTGGACGGAGGGGCCATGACGTCGCCCGTTGGTTTCTGAACTGTTGTTTTGAAGCCAGTAGTTCGTTTTTTTGGCCGCCGCCATGTTGGCTTTTTGGAGCTGGTATTGACGGAAAGGGTTGAAGCTGTGGCGGCGTGACGACTCAGAGCCGTCGCCGAGGGGTCAACGGTGAGCTAATGCTTAACGCTAGCTTACTGACTCAGTGAAACGGTAAACTTCATGTAGCTTTGCGTAACAGTCATTTTACTGTGTTAGTGTAAGTTATTAACCACAACTAGCGACAGCCGAGCTATGCGTTAGGAGAAAAAAAAAAAAGCATTTTATTATATTAACAGAGGCTCTAAAAGTCCGACTCGGCAGGCGAGCGAGCTGCCATGTGCACCTGTCAATATCTTATTAATGGAGAAAAAAATGCACCAAAGGAGCTTTTATTAGAAAACATTATTGACTAAGTAGTTTTACTAAGTCACCCAGCGGCCGTCACTCCCGTTGCCACCAACTGAATAACTTCAGACAAAGAGGTGGAGACCGCGGCAGCTAAAGCTAAAGCTAGGTTACTCAATGGTACAACACTGTAGAGGCAGCATTGGCAGAGCTCCATTCAACTGTCTGCTTTTTTGCAAAAGGTGCATTGGATGTTTTGTAGGGGTGTAAAATATGTTGTGAAAATGTAGCAGGAAAGCTGCAGTTGGTGTATGAATAATGTTCTGCATATTTTTTGTTTAACAGAATATGTATAAAAAAATGATCAGGTAGTTGAGTGCTCTTGTTGTTTCTTTACTTTCACTTAAGTCACAGTGGACCGTTTCTAAGCCCTGATTCACATCCTAATCCATTATTAACAGTTACGTCATCCCAGAGACTGTAGCTTCCTCTCAATATTATACACTGGTGAAAAGTTTTATGAGGATATTTGACACCTGGCAGTGAAACTTTTAAAACAGTAGGCCTTATAAACACAGACTTTAGTGTCTGAGTGCATACACATTATAGCCTGTGTATTTTTTTCACACATGCAGTATCTACCACATTACAAATATATTCTCAGTCAGGTTAATAATGAGATAAATTCCACTATTAAAATGTGTTAACAAGAGCTATTGTGTTCCCCACAGCACGGAAGTCCAAGAAGTTAGGGAAGCTGAAGGGAGTCAGCGAGGACCTGCAGAACTCTAAGGACGGCCAGACCGCCACTGGTGGCGTTGGAAGTGGATACCTGTGCTCAGAGAAGGAGCTGAACGCTAGTGCTGCTAATGCTCTGGTGCCCCACGGGCCTGGGGTGGTCACACCTTTTCTGCCGCCCTCCATCTGCAGCGTGTTGGAGCTGATCGAGCCTGAAGAGGTGTACTCTGGCTATGACAACACGCAGCCTGACACCACTGACCACCTGCTGTCCAGTCTCAACCGCCTGGCCGGAAAGCAGATGGTACGCATGGTGAAGTGGGCCAAAGTACTTCCAGGTTAGTGACCACAAATGTGGTGGGCTCAGGCCTAAATGCTGTTTAGAAGCCATAAAAAAGAAAAATCACACCTTCATATGTGAAAAGAAAATACTGTAGATGTGTAAATAAGCTGTATACATTAAGATGGTCAGTGTATTTTATTTTATGATCTGAAGTATTTCAGCTTAAAGTTTGTGTTTACTTTATTTACACACTGGAGTTTTAAAGAGGATAACACGCTTACAGCTTCACTTTTAATCTTTAAATTTTAGAAATGGATTCGTTTCTAGTTATGTCAGGGCAGACCATTTTAATTTTTAAATATTAGGTCACAAAATTATTTTGCAAAGCTTCAACAAGATTAGCATTAAATCCTATTTCACCATTAAATAGAATCAAGATTAAGATTTCCAAACAGAACTCATTTACATCACTGTTGTCAGATGTTATGTTGAAAAGAAGATTTGATGTCTTTCACATTAATTTCTTGCCGTGAGCATAGCGCAGGATGAAATAAATGTTTGAGAAGGGATAAACAAGTTCCCTAAAATGCCAGTCAGTGGGAGACATATTGAAAGATGCCTCACAGGTAGCTCTTTGAGGCTGTTTAATTTGCTGTATTGCAAATATTTGATACCTCCACGGTGTCTGCTTGCCATATCCGGACGTATAAATAGAAGGGGAGCCAGACAGAAGGGTCAAAATGAGTACCTTCGACTTTCAGATATGCCGCTGCCTGCATTCATTTTACATTTGGGATAAGACAGGGCTAACATACAATGCTACATGGAGCAATATTGTAATAGCATATGTATAAAAAGTTTATGACTCTAATGATTTAATTCAATGGAACATGCTGTGTAGTGACCTAAAAAAAAAAAAAAAAAATCAGACTATTTTAAGTACCATCTAGCTTTAAGCTTGCTGGTTTATCTACTGCATGCACAGTATTAAGCCAGGCATGTCACATACCTTTTCATCAAATATCCTTTTAAAAATGATTGTTTTTGGCAGATTGACATGCATATAGACTGAAATAGTGCCTAAGCCTTGATAAGTCACTTATGTGTCCTCAGCTGGCCTGTCTTTTGCATGAAGAGGAGTTTCTTGCCAGAGTTTGATTGAGAGTTTGGCAAGTTTCCTATTTGACTCTATTTTTGGAGCTCCATACACAACACGCCAATATCTGGAGGCCTTGTGGGATTTGCATGAAATAAGAATGGGTGAATACTACTCAGTGGTTATCGTGTATGAACAAATATTTGCACAAAAAAGCACTCCGTTCCAAAGATTCGTAGTAATCGGTGCACGTGTGCAGACGCACATACACGTTCCAAGCTAAATAAATGTCTCTTAAGTTGTGTGTGAGTGTAAATGCATTAAATCAATTCCAGAGTGTTGTCAGCTACATTCCCTCTCATCAGCTTCATCTCTGTTTGTCTCTGTTATGCGTATGTGTATTAGGTTTCCGGGGTCTGCCCATTGAGGACCAAATCACCCTGATCCAGTACTCATGGATGTGTCTGTCCTCCTTTTGCCTCAGCTGGCGCTCCTACAAACACACCAATGGACAGATGCTCTACTTCGCCCCTGACCTCATCTTTAACGAGTAGGGCTACACTTCACTATCTGCAATGTATTCCACACATCACTTTCATGTTATTTTAACTGTACAGGTGTTGAAACTTAGCCATGGTTCAAATATTAAATGTTTTCAGTTATGCTCAGTTTAAATGATTTTACCTTCAGCATAAAACAAAACAGTAACTTTTGATCAGATCAAAGCATATCTGAGCAAAAGCTACCAACATTACAGCAGATGTGTCCAACAAACGGATACAAACATGCCATCTATTAGCCCGGTAAGCACAAATGATAGAAAATAACAGCCAAAGTCACAACAACGGCAGATAAAAGAAACAGTAACAAATAAATTAACAGTAACGTCAATTATAATTAAAAAATGTTCTGGTCTTCTGGTTTTATACTAAAAAAAAATGAATTTTTTTTTTTAACATTTGTTACTTTCAAATAACATCAAATTCTCACCCCTCAGGTTTTCTCCAGGTAAACTGACTGATTGAAATGTTTCAAATGTGAACAGACAACTGCGCATTTGTGCATCTTTCATATCTGTTTTTATCTTACTCAACACAACTCCCAGTAAAAAACAAAACCCATTATCTATATAATTCAAACAGCACGTGTGACATTATGTGTTGTGACACATCACACCTTTAACTGGAATACTAACTGCATGTGAAAGATGCTATATTGAGCAAATGTTGACTCTGAAGTCAGGCACTTTTATCAGCACATAAAGATGCCACGCATATTTAAAAAAAAAAAAATCTATAAAGTTACTGGAATAATCCATTGTGTGTCAAGGCTTTTTTTTTTTCTAAAATAAAATAAAACATGCAGGGTTTTTTCATTAAAAATGTTGAACTGCTGGATGCAAAAGTCACTGTAGGTTTTGTACTTGTCTAAATAGCATAATTGGCTTCACAGTTTCACGCTTGTATATATTTCAAATTTAGGGTGAGCACAGGAAAACCTTCTGCCTGAAGTGACAATAAGCAAAACACATTTTTTGAGTGGAAGTGGACTTAAGTGTAATAAAACACTTGGTGCTGTCTGATGTCCTGTGGGATCCTCAAGCAAAAATGTTTCTGTAAAGATGTGATTGCCTCCTATTCCAGCACCTAATTAGATGCAAATTAATGCAAACATTCTTTTTGCTTGTGGACTTTGGAGAGTAAGGAGTGCATTTTCCTACTGTACTATATTGAACATCCCATTAACAAAACATTCAGAGAGCTAAAATGAGTTGTTGCAGTAATGTTGCCGCTTTCAGGAAGTCACGGTGTACTTAAAACAAGGTCACTATCTTACACCTGATTTCTGGCACTTCACAAGGAAATACTTTTGCATGACTCCTTAATTGCGTCGGGCACGGACGATCAAAGCCTAGCAAGGGCAGTCAATGGCCCACTTGATCTGCGCTAATACGTTTGAACAGGAGAGCAAGTGGAGAGGAAATGTATGTGGGCCTTTTCTTGTCAGAGCTGCAGTGCACGCCTGCTGATGAATTGAATGTTATAAAATTCATCAGAAGGGAGAACAGCAACCTCTGTAGGCAGGCCGCTCTCTGGGAGCTGCTAGGTTCATACAGGGGCAGGGTTAAAAGCTGCAACTCACAGCTTGTGTAAGTCGATGTCAGTAGGTCAGTTTGTCCCAAATAAATAAATAAATAAACAACTGTGCAAATGCCATTGTGCAACACAGCTACAGACTTATTGAGCCAGAGTGCTGTAGCACATTGTAGTGCAGTTGGTAAAGCATTAATTCGCCACACTAGAGACACTCTAATAGTTTTAGTGCCAAGCGGATTACGTTTGTTAAGAATTATGGGTTTGCTTTTGTAAGATGACAGTTTTGGGGATAATCAAATTCTCTGATAGACACCGCGTGGTTTACATGCAGTAATTTGGGAAGTTCAGTAAAGCACTCTGAAAAATATTGTGATTGCATTTATATACTACATAACTAATTTATTGTTTGTAGGGATATTACATTTTCTTATACTGTGCAGTTTGCTGCTGACGCATTTGCATTTACAGCAGACCGATGCTGTTGATGGATGGGACTGTCATTCAGTTTGACAGAGTAGATAAGTTGTAGACCGACTGGACTTAGTGGTGACCTGGATGGTGGTTACATGCCCGCTGCTGTGTCAAGGCCAGCACTTTCATCCTCACTGCTGTCTTTTTGTGTCTGTTATCAGGTCAAGGTCTGTGTACTGTAGTCGGTCTTTCAAAAGAGATCAGTTAATTGAAAATGAATGAAATATGAGTCTTCAAATTATTGCTGGGCGATATGGCAAAATTACGACAATAATGAGCAATTTTGATTTTTATCACAATATATAATTTGATAATGCTGCCAGCTGGAGGAGTGTCCTGATAATGACTGAGGCCTGAAGAAAAAGAGTTCATTAGTTAAACTTTAGAATATGAACATGGATCGGCCCTCACACTTGGCAGTACAAAGCCGTATGGATTTCAGAGTTTTACGAGGTGCACCTAAATGCACCATGAAGTCCCCGTCAAACTCCGACACAGGCGGCAGCAGGAGAGAAGCAGTGTGCATATAAATGAAAACAAAACACCGTAGAGAGTCTCCGCGTAGTCTTTTATTACATGACTGTTGTGGTCCAAACATTTATTTACCAGGCCTGCAGACCGTATAATGACTATTACTATAACCTGTCTTTCAGTGGAGATTAGTTTGTGAAAATTCAGTCAAATATGAGTCGTCTGATAGTCTATTACTCTACAGTACTGAAGACAGAGTCCACTTAGTCTTCAGCTGGTTCGACAGTGGACACTTTTTTCCGGAGTAGCTCCTCAGTGGTTATTGACCAAGGGCATTACAGCTTGTAGTGAATAGACTGTCCATGCACTCAGCTTTAAGAGTGAAATCTGTCACTGATTAAGAGTAAGTACTACAAAGACAGATGTGCATTTTATATTGAAGACAAAGTAAGCTGACGTTGTCTGTCATTCAGTCGCTGATGTGTGGGTAATGCCAGATGAAATGCTACTAATTTAAATACTGCGATAACATGCTTCAATAACAGTGACAGGTGCATCTAAACATACTTTCCATAGAAAAAATACAATATAAAGACATGAAATAAGGACAAGGAATTTAACGTTAACTTTTTTTTTTTTTTTTTTTTTTTTGTTTTGCTCCAACATTAGATCTGCTTTCTACATTAAATTTTCTGTGGCCTCTTTGGTACTACTTTTACTTTTATTAATTTCTCTCTCTCACTGCTCTTTCATTGGCTAACAGCAGCCTCAAAGGAAAAGCTCTTACATCGGATGGTCTGCCAGAATGAGAGTAGTAGATTATAGTATGTAGTGTAGTGTGTAAACAACTCAAAAACCTACCTGTAAATATCTACATCTGTCAGTTTAGAAATTGTGTCTGTTGTTCTCTACAGTCTACAGTTAAAGTGCAGTCTGTCCTTGAACTTTTAACCTACATTTGCCACGGCAGGTTTAGCTCATTTGTGTCACTTTACACCTGCCATCACAGCTCTCAGTCAGACTTGTGCACCGGGCCACCCACTCAGGGTTAGAGGCTAAAGGAGCACTTTTAATGAATCCCTTAAGACATTATTTTAAACTTTTCACCAGCAGAAGAAATATTACCAAGTATTTTAATCAAAACATCGTCAACATTAGCAGCATACTGTAGGTGGATGATAGAAGGGATATTTATTCACATTGAAATTTTATTTCAGCTGTTTAGACATGCTTTTCTAAACTAGTGCATTGCCAAAACTCAGCTCAGCTCAGATGAGGGAAATATTACTTAAAGGTAAACTATAACATGTCTCGCTTGTTGTTTGTAAACAGACTATTTCCTCCTCTTCACTCAACGAACGAATAAGGAGAGCGAAATGTTAGCGAAAGAAAAGCAGTGAAATAGAGACATAAGATGTTATTTTCTGATTGTTTCACACCATTTATGTTCTAAAACACAAATAAACATACCCACACCAGCCGACAACAGCCGAAGCCTCTTGTCTGCTGTGTGTCACCATGAGGTCTGTGACCGGCGAGAGGCAGGGCTTTGCCCAGTGTTTTGTCTCTCAGACAGAACTACATCACACTAAGAGCAGTGCAGTAAGTGAGAAGAGCACAATGAATTGGAGTTGGTTCATTTTTATATTGTTCCATCTGTGCGTGATGTGTCATTTCCTGGAGGTGCAAACTCACTGCCCAACCTTCATGACCGGAAAGGTCACAGCAAAACAGGAAAAACAAGAAAATACAGGCAGAGGGCAGGGTCTCTGCAGGTAAATACACAACCTCACACTTCTAGAGGTTCAGAAGTGATGAATGAGAGGGATTATTATTGTATGAATCTGCATTGTGAAAATGTTGCATATTTTTCCGTTAAAATAAGCAAAACTATCTGCCAGCAGAACGGGAAAATCTCACTTGCCAAGGCTTTTAAAGAAATAAAAATGTGTCAAAGAACCCACAGATATCTGTGTGTCTAGACTATAAACAAGTATATTTGTCTGGATACAAAAAAGATTTAAAGGTTCAATGTAAGATTTGTACATGGGTTTGGGCGTGGAGTTGGTGTTACTATCTCCATCTCCAAGCCTGTTTTGAAAATGGAAGGAGTAGAAAGATTTGTTTTAAAATGGAGGAAATAAAAGTAAAAAGTTGTCAGAAAACAGTATAGCAGTGAAGTATTTGTACTTAGTGACTTTCCTCTTCTGTTGCCTCGATTTAAGATATTTCATCTTATTTAGGCTTTGCTCTTTGCTGTGTTAAACCTCTTTCAATCAAAGGTGAGTCTGGACTTTTTCTCTCGTCAGTTCAGCTTCGTGCATCTTTTACCGCAGAAACAGAGACAGAGTTCAACACTGACAGAGAGAGAGAGCGAGAGACAGAAAGAGAAAGTGAGACAGAGTCAGAGAGATATAGGGAGAAGAGGAGGAGGAGAGAGGCGAAGGGAGAAGGAGCGAGGTTGCTGCCAGTTTTTCTTTCCTCCCCAAAACCGGCAGCTCATTTTGGGCAGTGATTCAGCAAAATTGATTTCAGGAAGACCGTGCGAGAGAGAAGGAGAGAGAGAAACGTGTGAAGACTTTAGAAACTCCAGCCTAAAGTTGTATCAAATGATGTTATGCTGCACCTCGAGAAGCTGCTCACATACACAGAGCTGCTCAGCCGAGGAGCACGTTTCCTTCTCTCTCCAAACTCGTCAGTTTATCAGTTATTTAGTCGGGCCGACAGACATAACTGTACATTTAATACAGTACTCTGCTGTCTTATGGCTTAATTGGAACATAATGCACTCATTTCCCATCGGCTGCTTCTGTTCCCCTTAACAGTATATTTAGTCTGGTTGTTATCAGAGCGATGTCTCCACCCTCACTGCCTACTAAATGACACGCTCGCACTGTATTGTGTGTGAAAGTCCAACCTCTTTCATGTCAAGCCATGCCACTCGCATTTAATTACTGTATTGTAAATGTCATGGTAATTTATGGCAGAGAGAAGTGGCATTTAAAGCCAAAGATTCCTCTGAATCTGTGGCATCTGCAGTGCAAATTTCTGATTGGCTCACGCTTTATCCCGTCTAATGTTTCTTTCCTGTTTTTGTGAACTCTGTGATGTAACTGAGATTAAAATGAAGGAGAAGGGGAGTGAGAAAGTGTTGCATTTCAAGCATTAGAAGTAGGTGTGCACACTTTAAAATGTATCTGTATAATCTGTTTAATAAACAGGTGCATTTCTGTGTAGTTGGCTCTTTATTTTGTTGATCTGTGTTTAATTTCTGTCAAGATAAATATGATGGAAATGACGTGCTCTTGATTTTGTTTCTGTGGGGAATAGGGTTAGATATGGGGTCTTTCCTGGTCCGCCACAGAAAAGTGGTGCATCTGTGCTGTAATACTGTACGCAGCGCTCTGCAATCTGGGGGGATTTGGTATTCTGCTCTTAGCCTTGACTAGCAGTATCCTCCTCTGCACTGTGTGGAAACACTGTTTTTCTGGACTGAACAAGTGCGATAGGAAACTAGAGAGATTACGCACATGATGAAATGTAAGACTGAGTGAAAGAACAAGTGAAGAGTACTTAGCAGGGATTGTAGTAAATGAGAAAAAGATAATGATTTGGATGATAAATGAAGAAAAAGACACACAGACACAGTAATCCTGCAACAAAAATGACTTCCTAAACCCTTCGTTGTCCTTGTCGACATGTTCGTCTTCCTCCCTCACCTCTGTCTTTCCCTGTTTGCCCTCTTCAGGGACCGCATGCAGCAGTCAGCCATGTATGACCTGTGTCTGGGCATGAGGCAGGTGAGCCAGGAGTTTGTACGGCTGCAGCTAACCTACGACGAGTTCCTCTCCATGAAGGTGCTTCTGCTCCTCAGCACAGGTAGGCAGTGGGCTTCTACAGGCCCACACAATCTTCTATTTATTCATCACATACCCACCTGCTCACACTAACTTTTTTGTGTAGCACCAGCATTTCATTTCCAAAAACTTGCCTGAAAGCATAAATCTGACTATATAATGAAAAAGCCACTTTTAAATCATTAATCCAAAAATATGATTTTGTCAACATCAGTTCCGGACAAAAATGGTTAGATTCAAACTGACTAAAGACTAAACATTAGCCGAATGATGAATGCAGTAAATGTAACAAACCTGAACTTGCTCGGCTTGAAGGCATATGAGCCCATAAATGAAACTCCCTGTTTAGTATCACTTTGGACCAGCTTTATGCTTGAAAACAGCTGCCACTCAACAAGGGACCTGCAGTGTCCCAGTTACAGCTGACCACATAGACATTAGTGCTTTAAGTAACAGCTCTGAGTTGACGCCTGCATGCTTCCACTGTTGCCGCAGTCAGAATCATGTGAAAAATGTCAAAGATGGATCCAGTGTTTTATGATAAAGGTATTATAATTATCACGCCGTTAACAGGATTTACTTTTTACTCTTAGGTTTACTGTAATATTCTTATTCTATTTAAAGGTATCATATGTAACCACATTAAAATATCTAAAAACAACCAGGCCTTTGTTATATGTTGACATGTGTGCTTACATTATGTCACGTCTCCAACAAACAGAAAGACATCCGTAATTTTATTCAATGTAACGGCCCGTTTCATTTGGTCGCCTTTCAAAGGCATCATATCCCCCATACAGGGAGATACATTGGATAAAACATACTGTACTGTAATAACAAAAACATACTGTAAATTCTTATTATGTTGTGATATAAAAGCGGCTACGCCACAGAGATAATTTATAATGTAACTCTAAGATCTAACATCACAATAGTTACACAGAATTAATACTTAGTAACAGTAATATGGCAGTATTTTGGCCACAGTGTATATATGTTATTATTTCCATGCCATTTTAAAACAAAGTAATCCAGTATAGACCTAATTATTGGTAGCTAATGTGTGTGTTAAATGCTAACTTAGCGTCCTAGACCATTTTCCGACACAGTAAAGATACAGTATCCTCAATAGTCGGACCCACTGTAGTTTACAAGTGAAAATGAATAACAAATCTATTGCCTTGTGCGCACAGATTTGACCTGTACTGGTTTCCTGTTTTTGAAGCCCATACAGGCAGGTGAGATCTGTTGTTTGTGGAAATTAACTATAATTACCTATATTGTGTTATCAAATGCCACATTTTTTGGCTGTTTTGTCCTGAACCAGCCAAATTCTCCCACATTTCATAGACTAAAGACTGTCTCACACATAGGAAAACATATTGATAAGGTATCCTGTGTTCTGTTCCTTCCATCATACACCTATGAGATGGCAGCCTTTGAAAGGCAGCCTTGCATCCCTACACTGTTGGCAGTACTCGTACCCACCTTCCTGGCACCCACAGTCGTTCCTTTTTAAAGTCTGCTTGATCACGCTAAGCTCCTGGTAATCCGATAACATGCAAATCAACTGTGGAAATAGACATTCTGTTGAATCCACCTGTTTGTGTTGCAAAATACAGTACATGTAAATAAAAAGGAGGGAAGTATCCTCTAAAGCTTTTTTTTTTTTTTACTATGCTACTGACTAATAAAATAGGTCTATCACCCACTAAAGGTCTCACTGTGGTGCCACCCTCATCCAAACTGCACCCACACCCTCATGGACAGGATGTGCTGGACCAAGTTACTCAGTTGGAAACTAAAATCAGGGGTTTGTTGCTGTGTGACTGAGATGCAGTGTTCAGTAGTAACAATTATAGATTCCATGATCCACATGATTCCACATGTGTCATAACCTCACTGTCCACACCCGCTAGCATCTAATAAAAAGATAACCACAAAGCTTAAAACTATTTGAGGACAGGACGCTGCTGCTGCCCTACATGGGTGTTTGTGTGACCATAAGTGTTTGGTAGTTAGAGAGGGAGAGACAGGTGAGGATAAGCGGGATGATGAGGGAGAGTTGTGGCGAGCTATTTGAGTCTGCACGCTGGCCAGGCTTCAAACTCTTTGAACTTCAGCAGTGGTGCCAATCAGTGGAAATATTCATTGGCAGGGTATTTATTTTTCAGTTACCAAGTCTTATGAAAGTGGTGTGTTAATACTGGACCCACACAGGCAAAACACAACCTTGGTAAACTTTAACAAGCATTAACATTTTAACCAATTTACACCCACAAACGAAAAACAAACTCGATGGCGTATTACATATTTCTCTGTATTGGAACCAATCGTGTATGATTTAACAAATTTATATCAAATTCAGTCATGTCACCTGTTAAGTTGCAGTTTACATCCATATCTGTCCAGACTCATATAATATATGTGTTGAAGACCTGAAGGAATTCACTTCAAGGTGTTAAGTGTATATCTGGAAGAATGATTTCCAAGGAGAAACATGCTTTCTTCATTGGAGACTATTTTTACAGATGAGTACAGAGTACTGATAGAGAGCTTCATCACATGGTGCAGTGACTATAACCTGAAGCTCAGTATCAACAAAACTAATGAACTTGTGTCTGAATACCAGAGGAACAGGAGGCCCACTGTCCTGGTTATCATCCAGACAGAGAAAGGGAAGAGGGTGGACTGGTATTAATAAAATCAATAAATAATGGCCAGATAAATGTTTTTTGCAGAACATTATGATGTCACATCATCAGTTTGTTATATATTTATGGGAAATTTCATTCATAATTGCTCAAGTATGACTTCTTGAGTTACGTCCAAAAACATGTTTTGTGAAGTCACAGTGACCTTTCCCATTAACCACCAACTTCTAATCGGTCCATCTTGGAGTCCAAGTGGACATTTGTGCCAAATTTGAATAAATACAAGACATTGCTGTCACAAGAATGCCGTTGATGGCAGGGCAACAACAAACATAATAAAAACATAAAACTATGTGCGGAAATGATATGTCTTGTAATCCTATCATATTTTGTAACTAATCCAAGGGATGTTTGGCTGATTAAATGATAGGGGTGGGACAATATCAATACTGAAATATATTATATCTTATGATATATATATACACGATATATCACACTCGTATCGATACTTGTTTTAAAACAGCCGCTTTTAATGGATTCAAGTCTGAGTCACTACGTCTCAGAAATGATGACACGTGTACATGGAAGTTGCAGTCAGTGTGTGTGTGTGTGTGTGTGTGTGTGTGTGTGTGTGTGTGTGTGTGTGAGTGTGTGTGTGTGTGTGTGTGTGTGT
>JAPQRN010000001.1:2467642-2486583 GCA_037367275.1 Coranthus polyacanthus
AGACGGTGTGGGAGGAGGGGGAGGGGGGGGATATTTTACCCATCTCATTAGCTCTGCCTCATTTCATTATGTAATCATCGTGTCTGCGGTCGCTTCAGGGAGCTGGTGGACATATGTAAAACCACGCCTCTAACCTTTTGTCGTTTTCAAAGTGGACAAAGTGTGTTTACTCTTCTAAACAGTCCATCAGCTGTCTGAATGCGGCGGACTGATTATGTAATTATGTAACCGAGGCCAAAGCAGCAGGTCTGGAGGCCGTTTGGTGTGTTAATTACACAGATGTAGCCTAAGAATTAACATGCGTGAGGGTGAGATGTTAACGGATCAGCGGATTACTGTGTGTTGGTCTCTCTGCGATCTATTTTTAATCCCCTTTGGAAAGTTATTTTGGAAGTAGCTTTTAGTCCAGCGCAGGTCAATATAAAGAGGAAGGCTTACATTACATTACATGGCTCACTGTAACAATACAGGCAGCAGAATAAATCCTCATTTCAGCAGACACTTTATTCTTAGACACTGTGGGAAACTGTGGGCCTTCTCGGTGACACAAAAGATGAGTCATCAGAAATCAGACATGGCGGTAGATTTCACACCCGTAAAACTAGATTCACTTCTCCAGAATAGACATTTAAACTACAGACACTGATTAGAACTTTCAGTCAGTTTAAAGCCGCAGTGGGTTTTTTTTTTTTTTAGTGTCATGATGAGGAACGGGGATGGGAAACATGAATTCTACCCACTTCTGTGGACTCAAAATCTGCCACGTGACGCAGACTTTGTTGTTGTTTTCAGGCAGGTGGTGGTGGTGGCGGGGGTTAAATATGCAACCGGCAGCTGTAATTACCGATCGCTGGTGAGATTTCCTCTATCTTTACGTTGCATTTAGTCTTCTGATTTTGGACCGAGAGAAGCTGCAGAAATGAAGGGGAGTATTTTTCAAATTCAGCCGTTTCTTCTCCCCCCGATTTCGCCTCCTACAGCTTTTAATGTTATTATAGTTAATGAAACTAAAACTAGCACTGAAAGAATAATTCAATGAACTCGTCATGAAGAATAGAAGTGCAGGTAAAATCAGGTTCATTTTCCACAAGTGGTTCACGGTGTGTAAAAATACAATAAACAATGGTTCTTTAAATCTTTCGATGTCATGTATTCTTTCATCCTCATCCTCATCTTCTATAAATCAAGGCTTTCCTCATAACACCTGAAAAACTAAACTAACATTACATAAAAATACTAGTACATAGTATTTTATTTTACATAAAACTAATAAGAACTAAAGTGAAGTCAAAAACCAAACTGAAAGCGTAAATAAAAATACTAAAGTTCAAATCTCTAATAATTCTGGTGCCAGTAACACTTTTTTCTTTATTGTCTTTTATATTTAAGAAGAAAGCTGACATTAACTTTCCTTGAAATATTCGTGTAAAAAAAACATACATTTTTAAAGAGCCTTCTTTAAACCCACTGTACTTTGAATACTGTCGTACGTTGTCTGTTTTTTACCCCGAAAACAGTTGAAACTTTCCACCTGCAGATAAATGTGACTGAAGCTCAAAGGTCACAGTAAAGAGAAGAAAACATACCGTTTCTGATTGGAGGAGGATTTTAAATACGAGTTATTTATTTAACTTCAATAAAACCCAAATGCAATAACGAACCAAAAAAAAAAAAAAAAAATCTTTATTTGTTTACCATAGATCAAGAGAATACCCACAGGTATAAAAATGAAGGTGATGTCAAGGTCTTTTACAAATGTCATAAATCAATGTCTTAAATTATTGCAACCACAATTCAAAACACAAACAACCGGCCTGAACCAAAAGCTCTCAGCAAAATTAAAGTGTCTTTTTGAACAGCAGAGGGATGAATTGTTACGCGACGTGTGGTCATGCAAAAACTGAAAACATGTCCATCACTTAACGGAGAAACTGGGAAATACACTTGGCATTTATAACTCTTTCAATAATTAATCTATATAAACAGTAAATGTCCTTTAAAAGTGATGTAAAAGTTTGAAATACTGCGTTTTACGTATGGTGTTACTGATGATAAAACTTTGATTTATTATCTAATCACTTATTCCGCTAACGCTGACGATAAAATAATGATGAACTACAATTTCAACTTTGCGGGAGAATCTCATTTCTCTGCTCAAAGTCAACTGAGCGACGTATAAAATATGCTTCGGAAACAAACACAAACGGATCATCGGACAGGAAAAAAACAAACAAACAAACAATGCATTCATTTAAATGTACGTTTGACGACTCTGTCTGAGGCTAGAGTTTAATACGACAGAGGCGTTTCACTGTGTTTCTGTAAAGGAGTGCACCAAAAACAAAACAGTACAGAGTGGGCTTTTTTTTTTTTTTTTTTTTTACAATTCAAAACTCATGCATTCAGTGTGCCAATTAAATAACATACAATTACAATCGCAGTGTGCCTCATTTTAAAGATCCAAATATTCTCAAAAAGGACAGAAAATGAAATGAATACAGTAACAATCCAATTCCTTTTCAGACATACCCGTACGTACTTTTAAACTCGTGGTGATTAAGGCACAGGTATTTCTAATGTTTCAGTAGCTGAAGACAAATTTGTGTACATCATTGTCAGGAAGGTGAAAACCAGTTGGATTTTAGTGCAGTGATACGAGTGCTGACGTTTGAATCTTTCATGTGTGAGGATCGTTCTTTGACTCGCAGCTCATGGATACCATGTATAACTGGGCAGAAGAGACGGAGCGAGGCCTTTGGGAGAAAGACGCTCATTCCGTCTGTGGCGCTGCTACAAAAGGATGTTTTGAGGCTACAGCATCTTCGTACGCGAAAGCGCATTTTAAGTGCAAACCTATTTTGTAAAAGGAAAGGCTAAAATATTTGACCAGAATAAAATCAAACTAAGAAACACGCTTGCACATGCATCACAAGCATGACAACCAAAACGCCTTTTCTGAAGCGTCAGGTCCAAACAGTCCAGCAGTAATAACATATTTGCTTAAAGGTTCAGTACGTAAGATTCGCGCGTGATCGCTCGCGTACGTGAAGTTTGTGTTGGCGTCTCGGTTGTCGACGTTAGCGGACTCCTCTTCTAAGCTAACGGGTCCGTGTGTGTTTGGCTCATTGGATTTTCTTTTCAGAAACGGGTAATTAAGAACGAAAAAAAAAGTCAATAATCAAAACTGAAAGAAAAGGCGTTTTTCTTGTTGGAGTCATAAATGGATGAGAGAATTTTTTTTAAAAAGAGGAAAAAAAAGTTGATTTTCATTTTCTTTTGTTTCAGGGACATGACAAGACAACGTCTTTACATATTTCCTGTCAAACCAGCGCCTGTGTGTTTCTTGAATAATCCAGCAATGACAAAGTTCCTTCCAGAGAACAAAAGTAATTATTTTCCTCTTGCTTTGTAAATGATCACATCAGGCTTCTGTTTTCTACTGACTTTTTCTGTTCTGCAAAATAGAAAATGAAAATCTTTTTCTGTTTTTGACTGTGAAGACCTCGTACTGTATTTGAAAGAACTTTTTTATTTTTATTTTTAGTAGCTGTTTCTGAAAAGACCAAAACACACATGGATCCTAACAACTGTCCCCGTTACGTCGACGATAACAGCCTGTCGACTGGTTCCATGTAGAAAACACTACAAAACAGTCCCTCTTCTGCTCCTCTACAGCCGCAACACCAGTGTTATCTTAGAAACGAAGTTGGTTAATGTCAGCAAATGACCGGTTTCCAGCACAAACCTCACATAAACACATGAGCACGTGTGAGTCTTGACATATTAAACCTTTAAGAAAGGCTCTAATGTGAATTTCAGAGTTGAGGCACATGCATCTCCACACACTTTTCCCAATGGAAGTCATAACCTTATATGTCCATAAATATTTCCATTCAGGTCTACAGCATCTCCACGTAGTTTTCAGGGATCAGGCCCCTCTTTCCCTCCAGCTCCCCTTCCAGCCAGCCCGGCTCCCTCGACTGGGTCACTGCAGACGAGGAGAGGACACAGCAGCGTCACCGGGGGAACGGCACCACGGGGAGAGTGAAGGTTGGGGGGGGGAGGGGGACGGGGGACGGGACGGGACGGACAGAGGACAAAGGACAAAGAAAACTCCGGTGAGTATCAGCGTGTGTCAGAGTCAACAGAGCAGAGGTCTGAGGAGGATACAATACACTATCCCGTGACTCATTTTATCTGTACTGTACATATACAGCCTGTTTTTAGATCTAGAATTTCACCGTGCTCCGACTCTCAGCAGCCTGCAGCAAAATGGAGCCTTCATATACCGTCGACAGATGTGTCACTCAATACGCAGAATATTTTTCTGACATGCCTTTCTCAAAATTTTCCTCTGGATTCCTCATTTGTCAACAAAGTGAGCCAATTTAAAAAGAGTGAGTGCATCTGCATGACAACCACTGCATGGATGAATCACAGGCAATTGTCAGCTGGAACTTCTGAGGCTCCATTTAAGTTAGAAACTAATCGAATACTTATTATATTTTTTACTGTAAAGTGTCTCTTCCTGCCTCAGGACACATCAAATGAATTTATCTACAAGTCCAGCAGTGCTTTTGTTTGTTACTTGGCTCATTTTGAAAACTGAATGGGTGAAGAAATGGGAACAGGTGTAAAAAAAAAATAATAAAAAGAAGTCACCTGCCACCAAAACTGAATACACAGGATCTGACGAGACTTTGAGTCCATAAGTTTGAACCAAGTCTGTGAATAAACATTAAATCTATGAACACAATAAAGAGAATATATTAAAGCTTTTCAGAATAAAAAAAGGAAAAGTTGTCTTTCTAATTTTACAGTTACAGTAAATACACACCGAGCCATATTGAATTTTTTCTTTACACACATTCTGTATACAATGGCTGTTGCAAAAGTACATCTATTCAGACCTCTTGACCTTTTGCACATTTGTTATGCCCAAAGTGTAGACTAAAAATCATAAACACATGCATAAATAACTGAAAAGTGTGAAGAAATATGTAAAGCGGCCAAGGGTCACGAAGATACTGTAGATGTATGGTTAATGAGAAGCTCATCACGTAGCATTTATGTAACAATGCCACGTCGTATGAAGCCAAGTGTTGAAAGACAGATAGAAAGTTAAGCGAAAGCAAACTTTGTGTGAAAGTAACTGGAGATTTCAGATGAAATCCAAAAGAAACACACGCACAAAATGGTTAGGCTCCAGATGAAATATCTGATTATGAAAATAGGCAGTGGAATATAATTGAATTTGGTTCATAAAAATGTGATATTTAATTCATTTTGTTGATTATTATTTCAGTTAAAATGAATCATGAGTTGAAAACCCCCCCAGGGGATTGCTCCGTTGTTGGTAATGTTCTGTTCTAAAACGGACTTTGACGTGTTCGGTGTCGTCACTGCTGCCCACGACCCTGATGAAGGTCATCTGTAATACTGTGTAAAACCCAAACATAAGCCTACAGTGTTGCACTGGTGGGAGTGGGTTTGTGGACTCTTTGTTTGAGTTTTGAATGGCCGAGCTTCCTCCCACTTCTTCTTTCCTCATTGTGGCTGCTCCTGCTTATGCTAATGCTAAGCTAGCAACTTGGATGGTATGTTTTTTCCCCGACTCGAGGTTCCCAGGTAGACGACAAAAGGACAGGGTTTGCCAAGGAGGACAGTAGTTTTTCTTGTCACTCTGTGGATTTTGTAAATTACAGTTAAATCATGCAATAAGTACAGGTGTTACCGGGGGTAAACTCGAGATACAAAAACTATAGTTTGGAGCTTCTACTCTGTTTGTTACAGTCATGCGTAACGTCACCGACATCCGATCTCAGAACTGGATCGGTGCGGGGAACATTACATGTACTGAGATTAGGGCTGGGACCATCTTAATTTCTAGTGTTTGGTTAGTCTGTGTCCAGGGTTGAAGGGTTACATAGAATGCGCTCTTTTGCTGCTGCTGATGAAATAATGACTGATAGCGAAGAATTACAGTAACTCCGGTCCAGCTTCTGAACTGCCGAGCTGCAGTAAGTGTGATTTACACAGATCCGTTAGATCCACAGTTAGGAAAACGTGGACTGGTGCTCACTTTGTCAAACAGCAGATTTGTTTTGTGTTCCGTCGAGCTATTGTCAAAATACTGCAATAACACTGGCCAAAACGGAGATGCAAAAATGCAGTTTTTAGTCACATAACAGCAGAAAGCCACCACACACAGCCTAAGCCCACCACAAACAAAAGAACTAGGTTAAAACTCGGTATAGTCTGGTTGTAACTCGCCTACATTTTGTAAGAGGTGAGAAAAATTGTGATTCAGATCATGAATCGTGATTCTACCTCAGAAGACTGTCATATGATCTTTTTGGCCAGATCGCTCAGCCCTAATTGTGATGTTATTAAGGAGGGATTTCAGTCTTCTATATTTGCAGTAATAACTAATGCATTGTGGGATCTTATCAAAGAAGTCACTGCATGTCTCCCTGTAAAAACTATAGTGGCTTGACAGAGAAATAGGAAGTACAAAATCTTCATTTCCTCAGAGAGTGATTAAAGCTCAGTCGAGCCTCTTCTCAGACACACTGAAGAGCAAATCTGTGTGTCCCGTTTCCCTCCTCCCCGTTCTCCCCCTCTTCGTCTCATCTCTCTGTTCGATTGAAGATCAGATTGGGTGTTCGGTTTTCCTCCAAATCCAATATGCCAGGGCTGGTTCTGAGTGAGCGACTGGTGTAGGCGATAACACTTACCGGCGTTGAATATTGCGCCGACCTGGAAGGAAAGCTCAGAGTCGTGCTCAGCCTCACATGGGTACACCGCCATGGCTTTCCTGCTGGTGACACTGAAAAATGAAGGCAATCAGTGAGCTGGCGGAGCTTTGGGGAGGATTACCGCACAGTTCAATCTGGGCCCGGGGCCTGCTTGTTCATTCACTCACTAGCCTGAAACAGCAGAAATGGGCCAGGCTGGAAAATAAGCAGAAGTACTAAGGGCCAGGCCACTACACACTCTGGTCCTGCCCTATCTCCAGTCTAGACGTACTCGTGAGCGAGTCAAAACACACCCACATGCACCCGTGTGTGTGTGTGTGTAAACACAATGAGATGCAGCACTGTTTGTATCAGGTTTTGTGCAGCTGAAAAAGCAGGCACACATCAGGTCCGCACAGCAGACAACCAGCCATGGTGAGATAATTAAAAAGTAGCGGGGGGATTCTAAAGTAGGTTTGCACACAAACAGTGGTAAAAAAAAAAAGAATTCTCTCACCGCAGCGCTTCAGCTTTTAAATTCACATTTGTGAGTTTAGAAGGTGCATTTTAAATCAGTTTGATGTAAAAGAGCTCCGTCAAAGAAACCATATTCATTGCTGTGCAAAGGTTAGAAAAAAGCCATATTTATGCCATTCCGTTTCCGACAACATAAAAACTCTTTCCACAGAAAGGTTGTTTTGCCCGCCATTGCAAACTGTTATCTCGAATGCCAGCAACATTACCATGTAGAAATTGTGCCTTCAACACACGATGCCCTGATAAATATTTCATATTCTTTCCGCAGAGCAGCAACAATATAGGATGAGAGGGGAGAAAGAATATATACAAACTGGAAAAAAAAGTTTGTGGTCACAGAGTTGTCAATACAACAATGTTCAGCCAAGTTCCTGAATTCAGAATTTTAGAAGAATGCACTCTTGTGGAACCACATTTGGAAAAATGAGGGTTTGTATCTACATGAAAAAAGCATTAATGGACTGCCCATAGAATGACTGAGCTTTTTCCATTTTCCTCCGCAACATCTGAAAGCACTGAGAATGAATTCATTATTTAGTCTGAAGGAAGCAGAGCCATATATCAGCATAATGTGCAGACTGCCTACAGAGTCCCATCCAGTTCACTCAGGTATCTCTGTGTGTATCTAGGGTTTGACAGAAAAAGGGAAGAGGGTTGCTGCTCTTCATCGTATTTGTGTTGCATTAAAATGACTCAAAGGTAAACCAAACTACGGGGAAGGGTGAACAAGACAGTGAGGAAAAATATTGATGTGTAAGAGAGCAAGCAAATGTGAGACAAGGGAAGGAGCCGGTTCTGTTGAGTAAACACGCACGATAAGACGAGCAAGGAAGTGATGGAGCAAGTGAATGAAGACTAATTGATGAAGTGAAAGAGTCTCAGAGTGTGACAGTTAACCAACAGGAGCGAGCAAATGACTCAAAGGAAAGAAGAAAAAAAGAAAAGAGTTGGGAGAAGAACAGGTAGAGAATTCAAAGAGAGGGAACTTTGTCTTACCTCTCCTCTGGCTTTTCTTTGTCAGTGGCAGCGGTCGTGGCAGCCGGTTGGTTCTCTCCGGATGCTCCAGAAGCGGACCAGGAGGCGGCGGCTGTGGGGGATCTGCAGAAAGACGCTAACTTAAGTCACCAGAGATTTATGACGCTGTATTAGGGCCATTGTAAGTAAAAAAAAGACAATTTATGGAGCCAGGGGAAGAGCGGAATATTATGTATGAAAACACTCTCCAATTTTCGAAGATTAAAGTCGTACGTTTATTAGAAAAAAGAAAAAAAACTTGGATATTGTGTTAAAGTGGTAAGATTATAAAGTCATAAATTTGCAGGAAAAAAAATATGAAAAATGGAGTTATTTTTGTCAAGGTCTACGTTGCTCCTTGTGCCAAGGTTGATGAACCTCGTTACACCACAGACGCCACTGTTAAAGAGGGAATGCCACAAGTGATGGCAAAGCTGTCTCACTGAATATGGGAGAAGAGGTCTGGATTTAAACGAATTCTACGTCTTTTTAGCTGATTAACAATTCAGCTTACCCTAACCCTCTTGGGCTTTTGCTAGGCCTGTGTGAGCCACTGACTATTCCTCAGTTCTTGTGTTTGTTGTGTTTAGTTTAGTGAACAAATCACTGAATGGACTCGAGTTAGATGAGGTTGATCCAACCTTGAAAGTTTTGTGATGTGGTTCCTTGACAAATAAAAACACTCGCTATTCTTTCTCCAAAATTTGTGACTTTAATCTCAGTGAACTTCAGTGTCAGTGTCAGTATTTTTCTCTTTAACATTAGAAAGTTTTATCATCATCATTATTATTATTATTATCAACAATTACCTAATACGCCACTGTAGAGATTCTACGACAGTGTCTATTTATGGAAATAAAGTATATGGTAAAATATTCCCACTGTTTAGTTTACTTTAGTTTATTTGTTTGCGTATTCCATACAATCGGTTGAAACAAAAATGACAAAGTTAACACAATGTGCCGGGGAGGCTGGAAGCTGAAAATAGCTCCCCTATAAATGTACACAATTATATAAAAAGTCACGGAACTAATCAAAGTACTAGCATCAATATAACATATGGAAGAAATACATAAATCAATAAAAGCTCACATAGAAAAAAAAGTTGAGGTGCAATACAAAGAAATGTGAGACATGTTAAGGTTTTTGCATTTTACCCCAACTGAGATTGTGTGGTTTACAATTTGAAGGTAGTCATAATGTGCTTGCATTTTTTAATAAATGTTGGATATGGTGGCTTTTCAGCAATGTGGAGAAGTACTGAACCAGAAGTTTCAACAGAAATGCCAAAAGATATTAAGACTTTTTTCTCAGCCTACCAATTACAACGAGCAGACACTGGATTTCATGCTTCCCACAAAAAAAAAATAAAAAAATGCTGCATTATTCAGTAAAAGCAGCAACTACAGTAAGTGGAGGAATCAGAGCAACATGTGAGGTAAACTGAACAACCTGTTGTTATGGAGACAAGGTGAGAATACATTTCTACACCAACCAGCAGCTCATGAGGGAGTGTATTCAAACCAAAACCTGTACGTAGTGTGGTGCAGCTTTGTCAGCAGTGGTTTTCGACACCGTCTACAACCGCAACTTTAACGAGCAAACTCCAGATGTTCTGTCACTCTGTGACATTCTTTTTATGACAAGACTTTCAAGTAAAGTAATTTCATGATCAGTGTTAAACTATGCAGCAATAAAAACGAAACGTCTAAACTTCATGTACGGGCTGTGTATTGGCAAGAATCTGGTAGTACTATACTTATCATGATACAGGGGTTATGATTCAATATAATGCGATATTCTACACAAACAGAAAACTGTGAAAACACAGCACCTTGACCACTGCTATGTAGCACGCGGGGTTTAAACCAGGGTTCCTACAGCTTAAGGCAAGTTAGATGTTAGACTACGATCAGATATTTAAGACCAATTTGCAATAAACGAAATCAAAGGGAAAAAAAAACCTTAGTTACTTATGGTTAGTGCAGATTTTACACATTTAATGTAACATAAAACATTACTTTTTTTGGCTATATGAGTGTTTGTTCCACTATCCTGATGTACATGACATTAATGATAGAAACATTCTGTAAATTATATTAAAAAAATAGATGTTACCAAATTTTTAATTTAACAGATTTTGAATTTTTTTTCTTTATTAATGAATTCATAAAATCCTCTTTCCCAGATCTTAGCATTTAGACTAAAAATCTGGCTAGAGTAATAAGAAATTCTAAAATCCAGTGTGAAATGCAAACGTCATGAATGAAACATAATGATGACATTGTACAAGAATATTTAGACATTAACTGTTGTTTTTTTATTATTCAGAGATCAGTCAATAGTACCGCTGTTTCAAACACAGACATCTTTAAGTTGTCATGTAAGACAACGTAATGCAAAGGTTTAGAGTAACATAAAGACTTCAACACTTTGATCATCAGCCTCATCTGGTAAGCTAAGACTTTTACACAGGTTTGTGCCCAGGCCAATCAGTGTACGGCTGACCTACAGGATGGAGGTAGGGGTCCTGGTGAAGGCACAGTGATGCTGAGGAGAGCAGGAGTCGAAGCCAGGCTTCCCTCTGTGTTCCATGCCTGCCCCAGGGCCAGTGCTAATACAGCACATAATGAGCAAATTGCTCCTAGCTGCCGCTCCCATAGAGACGTTAATAAAGGCAATTAGAGGGAGCAGCTGGGGAGGGGCTGGACGTTGAGAGGATGTTGTGAATAGTGGTTACACTGGCACTGGAGGAGGAGAGAGAGACACAGCCTTAAGGGGAACATGGTAGGGGATCTTACGTGAACATAGGTGGAGGTGAACACACGCTACTAGGCTCAAGCTTTCATTCCCCCCTGCATTGCTTCCTCCCTCAGTTTCTTCCCCTGCCTCCCTCTCAGTGCACTTGTCCATCCCCAGCGGTGGCTGTTCCGTTCAGGCCTGGCCTGACTGTGGGTGATTTATAGCTCTGCAGCAGTGTGGGGCCACTGTGGTGCTCAGCTGCTCCACATCAGCATGGGGGGACAGTGCGCTGCAGTGCAGCAAATCCACTCATTAACCTGGGCCCAGGCACAACCACTGTCTGCCTGGGTCACAGCCAAGAGAGGGAAGAACAGAGGAGCACCAACACTTCACCCACCTGCAGGTGAGCACACTCACAAACACACAAAGACCTCTTAATGTGAGAAAGCACATGCATACACACCCTTTTGGAAAAAGTTGTCAGCATATCCATCTTAACTGCTTATTTCACCCAGAAGAGGATTACAGAGATCTGTGTAGATCTTTAAAATAAACATATCTAAATAATTGCAGAATAAACAGTCGGGGAAATCGGTGAATGGCACATGGCTGCCCTAGAAACTTGTTAAATGTACCAGAGGTAAATGGATTCATCCCAAAATTGCTTTCACAATTACAGCTAAGCCAAACCGAGGGAAATCGTTTGCCATTTCTCTCAACAAAAATAGCATCAAGCTTTGAATTGCTCATCCGTTGTTTTTACTCATCACAGGCCTAGCTAAGCTTCTTCTGTAAACATGATTAAATACAGTAAATGGGGACTTGTGAGGAAATGCACTGTATACGAGGCCTACATCAAAATCCCATTCCAGCTGTTAGTAATGTTCATCTTAAGTTTTTAGGTGAAAGGATTATTTATTGGCATACAGTATATAATGATATCATACATAAAAATGCATTGTAATGTCAAAAAGGCACTAAATATAATAGGGTTTCAGCAGGTTTCAACAAGTTAAATTTATGACATTTTAAGACCTTTTTAAAACCATTATGAATTCAATTTAAGATCTATTTCATGTCCTGTCGCGCTGGGGCTGGACTTCCTTGGTGCTCCTGATGTGAATACAGAAAAGCACTGGGTGACGGCAGCCGTTTGCTGCTGGCTTTTTATGGCAGCTTATGTTTTTCTAATTCCCCATCAGGGCTGTCACAATCATGAAATTTTAGTTGACGATTAATTGTCACACAACTAATTGCGATTGTTCATTTTATGTCACTATTATAGTATACGCCTAATAATAGTTTAATAATACATACACACCTTATGAAGAAGAGCCATTTGATGGCAATGAACAATGAACTCATTGAACATACAAATATAAATTACATTTCTGATTGCTTTTTAGGCAACTGCTTCTCAAAATGCAGTCAGTTCAATATTAGATGTTAAAAACCTTGAAATAAACAGTTAGTGGTGCTAATTCTCCACTGAGGTGTCATTAAACCACAGCAGAAGAAGGGGGTACAATGATGATGTCAAATCTGAAACGGTGGAAAACAACGTGACTGAAATATGACATTTCGGTCTGTTTTTGTGTGAATGGAAAAGATTCCAACGACCATGCAAAATGACTGCAGTCAGCTCAAACAATCATAATTGTGACAGGTCATGCGACTCTAATGGCTTCAGTTCCTAATTTGAGTATTTTCTTGTACAGGTGGGCTTCAACTTCTGTATTTTAAACAGGCTTCAATCAAGCACTAAATCCAATCAACAACTGTCAAAATTGTATTTTAGACATTTTAAAGGTGCAGTGTGTGAGATTTAGTGGCCTCTAATGGTGGACTCGCAGACTGCAACAAACTGAAAGCCCTTTGCCTCATTCCGTCCTTCCAAGTGTGTAGGAGAAACTACAGTGGCTGCTAAAAACACTAAAAGCCCTCTCTAGAGCAAGTGTTTGGTTTGTCTGTTCTGGGCTATTGTACGAACATGGCGGTACAACATGGTGGACTGTGTGGAAGAGGACCTGCTCCTGCTATAGATATAAAGGTGCTTTTCCATGGCTGGTACCCGCTCAACCTCTGGTACCTGGTACTTCAATTGTAGATAGTACTCCCTCAGTGTAGCTGGTTGTCACAAAACTTTGTCTTCATTGAAACGCCTACATCTCCACATTTGGCCATGGTGTGGTTTCACAGGTTGCCATACAATCAGTGGTATACTATCATAAATGAATATAAAATAAATATAATATTGGCTAGAGTGAGTAGAGCATAGTAGCTTGGGTATTTAATGGGCTTGTTCAGTTCTGTCTTGCACCAAGTGACCATCCTCTGTGACTATTCAGTCGTCGGCAGTGTTTTCATGTCAACTATCAGTTCACTTGGAACTATGGACACTGGTGATAACAAACAAGGATCAGGTACCAGGTAGTAGACAACTTGTGCCTGATGAAAAACCAAAAAAGGAGTCTAGTTGAATTGAGCTGGTACCATGTGGTGGGGAAACAGCCATAAATGGCTAATTTTAAGGTAATGAAAGCATAAGATTTTTATTTTCAGGTGGTTATACACTAATGAAAACATAATCACGCATATTATATTCAATTTCTGCAAATAGATCCCCCCAAATCTAACACACTGCACCTTTAAGACCAAAAATTCAGATGAGACATTTTAAGGAGAACCCTGTATAATCATAGGCTGAACTGCACCTGGAGGTCTTGGGTTTATTATTTTAACTGTCGGGTTATCAGATGTTATCACACACCACCAGGTCAGCAGCAGGCAAAAAATTCATCAGCAGAAGTGGACTGCTGCTTCTCATTACTGCAGGAATTTCACCCTGCAGTATCCAGGCCTCTCTGATGCTGGCACAGAGCTAACACAGGGATGAGCGGGGCTATCTGCTGTCTTTCTACTAGAGGAAGACGGGCAGCGGCAGGATTTTGTAGTGTTTCTAGTAGAAAGTGGGATCAAACCCACAGCCAAAACAGCCCGACCAGCCACCACCAGTTTGGGTGGGCAGGAAATAAGCTCTGATCCACCATTTTATGATCCACAGCTGTCTGCCAGTGAGAGGCTGGATGGAAAAAGGAAGGAAAAACAGGAAAAAAATGTAACCTCATTGGGCAGGGCTTGGGGCAAGCTGTGACTGTATTTAGGGAGAAGAGGAGAAATGAAGCGAGACATCGAAGATGACGGAGATGATAAATCATGCCACAGTCCACAAAGAGTTATTGCATGATATAGTGAGTCAGGAGGCATTTGTGTGTGACCAGGCAGATTTTGCTGCAGCTATTCTGCAAGAAACAGACTAAAATATGCTATTTTACAGGTGCACGTCTGAGCACAACAAAGTGCAGATAACACATTTCTGAGAATGGCTGGAAGTAATCTAGCAACTGCCGTCCCTACTGCTCTTTTTGGCTAGGACTGAAGCCGAATCCCCAGGTGCCAAGCCAGAGAGGTGCTGTGCTAACAGGTCTCCACCATCTCACATGCTAAGATTTATGAGTGAACAAAGCCAGGGCGACACCCTGTGACATATGGCGCAAGTCTTCATAAAGGGACAGGGGCTGCGGCTATAAGGGTAAACAAGATGAATATCTCCCCAATGTCAATACAATTTACACGGCCAACGCACGGCCACCTGTCTCCCAAACAAATAAGAGCTGAGATTTACGACCTCCTCCTGGTTGCTTCTTCCGTCCTCCAACATGATGCCACATATGTGGGAAAGCACAAAAAAAATACCCGCAGGAAAAAAAGGAGTTGGTTACATAAGTAAGACAGAGCCTTGTCCATCTCGTACTGTAACTTAGAAAAAAGCTACGAACATGCCTACACACACACAGCACCCACAGAGGTCAAAGTAAGAGAGGAATCACACTGTCCTCTGTCAAGTTGTGGTGGGTTTGTTTTTATTTTACAGCTCTTTTCAGCTGATGGAGAAGGAGAAAGGGACAGTGAATGAGGAAAAAAAAGCCTATTTCAAGGTGATTCTGTAGACATGACACAGCAGAGAGTCTAACATCTGCAGAATAACCCAATAATTCATCTCTCACATCAGCATTCAAGACAAGTCAGAGGCTGGAAACAACAAAAAGGACCAAGGACTTAGTAGAGAAAGTGAGGACAGAAAGGAGACAGGCAGAGAGAGAGGCGTAGCAAAGCGTCAGACTGTTAATGCATGGCCCATTTTGAACCAGAGACACAAAGGAAGTAAAAACAGTTACTAAAACTTGACAAATTACACTCTTAATTACTCAGTTGTTAATTTTTTTAGAATAACTGATGAATAATTAAGAATACACACTACATTACACTACGAGGTACCAAAACTGACAAACATATGGTCCAATGTAAGACTTATCTTTCTTACCTTTAAACTGATTTACAAACTTCAAACTAAATTAAGAAGTCAGATTGTTATCTGTGTTGAAGTAAATTGATCAAAATGGCTTAAAATGCAACTTCCAGTTTTACAACCACAGATCGCTAATGTGCAGGAAAATGATCTATTAACTGGATTTTGAAACATATATGTATGACCATAAACACTTTAGTGGTGTTTGGAGGCATTTTTTTCAGTTTTAGCTTCATGACATAAGAAAAGGGAGTCAGTCAAGCTAGTTAATGTCGAACAATAAGAAACATATGGATAGCAGCGCTAATTTTAACAACCATGAGGTTGAAAACATACAGTTTTGACAGATGACAGCCTTATTATTCTGAGCCTGTTGCATCAAAGGGACCTAAACAGACGAGGATAAGGAGGAATAATCAGGATGTGAAAACTGAGTTATGAGATGTGAAGAAAAGAGCAGGTGAGTCCGCAGCTTTAGTTAATGTTGTTTTCACTGTGTTAACACTGTGTTGTCACATTTCTATCACATATTACACAGCACGAAAACCACGAGTGTTCATCTGTTTTAAGTATTTATACTGTACTCACCCCAATAAAAGCAAAGTGCAACTTCACGCTGTGTTACGATGCTGCTGGAGGTTGGATAGATGGTCCGAAACAGACCCGAACCCCAAGCTAGGATTAATAAATGAGGGCAGTGTGCTTCTCATTGTAAACCAGCGCTGATATAATTTCATCTGCTACTGACTCCTGTCTGGTACAGCAGCCTCTACACAGACACCGTGGTGCTGTGTGACAGAATGACCTGAGCAAAACATGTCTCCTCTTTTTGTGGAAATATGATGTCAAGAATAGATAATTAGATAAAGCATTAAAAGGAGTGCTGTGGATGTAAAACATGACTCATATACATTGAACTATTAGCTTAATTCAGTGTGGGGCAGCTGCAGTAGATGTGAACTGTACCTACTGTACTTTAACAGAGGAGGAGTGATTTTTATTATACTTGAAAAGAAAATATCATAAGCAACAATTTCAGAGTGGTTTACAGTCCTGTTTGTTTGTTTACTGTCTCATACAGTAGGTAGGAGAGACGACATCCTTTTGTGATGTAATTTGAAAAAGAAGAAAACTCTTCATTTTTGTATTTATGCTTTGTAACTTAAGAAAATACTTTGAGTAATATATACTATTTATATATTACGTGTTTCCATTTAACATCATGCATAAATCCAGGAAAAAATGTACATGGAAGTTGCACTTTAAACATGTGTCAAGTCAACTACAGTATAAAGCCTGACTTTACTACCACTATTATAGGAACCTACGTTAGGGAGAAATCCTCTGATTTTCTCTCTGAAAGTGTCCAGTTGTCACATAACGTATCACTTATGTTTATCTATGTTCTTTAAATGAAAACTTCTAAAAATGAATAACCATAAAATGTTGGAGCTAATATAGTGATCAAGATGTTTATATTGTACTCTTGATGGAGAAGCCCCAGAACCTGCATTTGTGTCTTTGCCAAGATTCTGGTGACACAAAAAACAACCTGAAACGGTCAAAAGAGCCTGTATGACTTGTAAACGCTACTGTGAGATTACAATGCAAGTGCACTGCTTTATGAAAAGTCCACACCCCCTGGACCTCGTGAAATTCAGTTCTATTTTAAATCCATGGAGTACACATGTTCCACATTTAAAAAAAAAAACAAACCATGTGGACTGCATTTCTCAGTTGTTTACTGTGAATCTACTTGCCTCACTTCCAGAGCCTGCATTTTAAGTAGTTACATTCACATATCGATTTGGTACTTTACAGTAAGCAAAGTGAACCACACACCTGGAGTTGCTGCCTGAGCTGAGGCTGGTGCTTAGCGGGGCATGGTCGCTCTTCTCTGTAGGCGTCTCTGAGGTCGAGGCTGACGATGACTGGGACGATACAGACTCATTACTGCCCATTGATGTCTCATCTGCAGCTAGGCTGGAGCTATCCCCCACCGTTGACACTAGGGTGAAAAAAACAAGCGGTTTGTTTTAGTAAATTACATATTTTATTGCACTGTCAAAGATTCGGCCTAGTTTTGCTATCTGATGATAGCTTATTGCCTGATAAAACACATCTGAATAATTTATCAATACATAAGGCAAGGCTGCATCAGCAGGGGACCATATACATCAAACTGCTGTCAAAACAGGCGAGACTTACATTCAAGTTTGAATTGTTCACAATAATACAACACTTCTGCAGATATAGACAGGAACCTATGAAACACTTGGGGAATCCAAGCTCTTTTATTTCAGTTTTACTGTCAAGTAAAGATCCTGCTTTTGGGAGATGGAAGAGGCACGGAGGCAACTGTTAATTTAAAAAAAAAAAAAAGTAGTGTGTTTGGACTGTTTCTTCTCTTTTCCCCAACCAACACATACCAAAGCATTTAAAGCTAAAATCCATATTTAATTACATCTAAACTAAATTAAACTGAATGAATTATTTAATTCTTCTCATATTCTACATAAGCCATGCATTATACAGTCACCGAGTCAATAATTGATTTGTAGAGGTTTAAAAATAATATGAAAATGAAATGTCAAAATGGATTGTATAGTAAACCAACACAGAATTACTGGCCTTATGAAGCGCACGTTGTGATTTGAACATTCATCTAATTGTGATTCTTGATTCTTAATTCCTAAAATCTGTTGACATAAATGAAAAATACATGTTAATAAAATGTATCAAAATAAAATAGAAAATACAGTTGTTAGAAAATATATTTTGAATTTGTATTCTGAATTTATTAAGATACATAGTAAACAAACTAAAACCAGATATTTATGGCCTGGTTCTTTCTGCAGATCAACTATTTGAGAAATGACGGTGTATATATATACACATTATAATATAATTTCTAACGTGCTGAAGAATCAGGTGAAAAAAGGTCAGAATTTGAAAATACACACATTTCTTCTGCAGCTCTCTCCTCTCTCTCCAAATCAAAGACTAAACATGTTTACAGACACCATTTCACGCCGCTGTCGACAAGTGTAGCCACTTTTCCAAGCTTCTGTGTCAAGCAACAGAGTTGAGCATTAAAGCCATGACTGACTGAATCTGAACAGGTACTGGTAATTACAGCTGTCAATCATGTATTTAACACCTGTGATTAGCCAAAGTCTGCATCACAGGGTTGATTTTCTACAACCAGAAAACAGAGTCCACAGAGGTGGGTCAAAATGTTGTTTCCTCTCAAACCACTTGAATTACAATATGCTGAAAGGTAATTATTTTTGCCCAATGATGCCAAAAAACTATTAAGCACTGCAACTTTAAGTGTGACAGCAGATGATGAATGTTGGGACGTACACCACTGAGGTGTGTTGTGTTTTAAAATATTGTGTAAGAAGTCAAATTGCCAAAGACTGTGATTAGGATAATTGTTGTACAGTAATCTAATTAACTACACATTTGAGAGAGAGAGAGAGAGAGAGAGAGAGAGAGAGAGAGAGAGAGAGAGAGAGAGAGAGAGAGAGAGAGAGAGA
>JAPQRN010000001.1:2490337-2535698 GCA_037367275.1 Coranthus polyacanthus
GGGAGAGGGAGGGAGGGCGGGAGGAGAGAGAGAAAAGTGGCAGAGAAAGTGAGAGAGAGTGTGAACGGCAGAGAGGCAGACACAGAGGAGGAGGGGGCATGAGAGAGAAAGTTTGGAGGAGAAAGGCAGATAGAAAAAGTGAGAAATCTGATATGGCTGAGAGTTTCTGCTGCCTCCCTCGCTCTCTCTCTCCCTCTCGCCTCGCTCTGCAGATGGAGGTGAATGTAAAACAGAGTCTACTGTTGGTATCTGGGGGTATCAACAGTCTGTAGCGGGACTCAGCTGTGAGGGAAGTTAATGCCTGTCTGTCTGCTCAACTTTTCCCCTGCTCAAACACCCTGTACTTTCCAAAATGCTCTTGCTGCATTCTAACACTACATCCTTTATCACCTGGCCGGTGTTGGATACCTCTAGGTAGTCTCTGAGACGAGCAGTATATACACTACCCTGCTGCTGTTGTTCTAGCATATTAGTATACTCTGTTGACTTTTACCGTGTATTCTCTCACACCCCATTTTAGATTTGTGAGCCTGGGTGGAGATATTACTCACAACACACATTTAATGAAGCCGGGGGAAAAAAAAAACAAAACACTAAAAGCTTCTGGTTTCATCTGATTCAACTTAGAGTGCAGTGCTGCTCCAAACAGATTAGAAAACTAATCTCGAACCTTTTTTCTCTTTTGACACGGAGAATTATCCCCCTGTGAGGATTGACAACGATTAATGACATTCTGAGATTACATGATCCCCTGAACTACAGGTTATGAAACAACGCATAAACAAAATGAATGTATTTAGGCAGGCAAAGGACATTCTGAAAATAATGAATTGTATATTTTGATCTACAGTATAATCAGCCTCCTGAAAATGAAGAGGAACCAGGTGTTAACCCTGTACAAACACTTGGGGCTCCCCCTATTGGCCTGATTCAAATGTGGAAATTATACTGCTGTCTCAGTCCTTTGTGCCTTAATAACTGGGTGAAGGGTATGCTGTCCCAAGTGTTTAAGTTAAATGTAGTTCAAGTCTCATTATCTTAGTGCCTAAATTCTACTATTTTGCAGAGTAAGAAATAAATATAATATGCACATATCAGAACAGAGCAAAAAATACCCATACAACCATTTAGGGCGATCTTTTTTCATTGCTGCATCACTCAAAGACACAGTTTTTCTTTGAATGTGAATGAATACCAGTCTTGACAGCCTTAACAAACAGAGACTGAAGAAGAGAAAAGCATCATATTCACCCTAATTCAGACTCTTTTTCTGCCCAAATACAATTCTGATGTCAGGTACAGTGTGTGCTCTTCTCTTCTAACAGAAATTGTCAAACTGAAACTAGAAGAGCAAAATACCAAATTTCAAAACAATAGTAAGAAGGCACTCAGCACAGTGGATGCAAGAATTACAAACATTCAAACATTACTTATTATTATCCTTCAGTATCAAGTAATTACACACCACCCAGGGTGGGTAAAACAAAGGTGCTCTGTGCACCTCAGCTCATGTTGGACTGTCAGAAGGAAAATACAGTAAAATCCTTCTATTTATGATTTATTCCACGTACTCATTGGAAAGAATAAATCATATGTACACTCAGTGCAGTAAGACATTTTATCCGAAAATAGAATTTACAGTTTAAAGCTCTTTCCTCTATTTCTACTGACAAGGTAGTAATTACTTCCAGTGGAAGACACAATGCTATGACTAGACACTTCCACTTTTCAGTGAGTGTTCAGTTCCAGGTCTATTAGTTTCTGATTGCACAGTCGATACAGCATTGCTTGCGTGTCTGGTAAGTCTCTGTTGTGTGCGTGAGTGTTACCTTTTCATGGTGTTCAATGAGGATCTCCACCACAATGTTCTGGAACTTAAGATCCATTATGGCAGCGACTGTCTCCTCCTGTGGCCTCATTAATGTGGGACCGAACACCACACCCAGGTTGGCCACAGTCATCAGATTCTGTTTACTGTGGGCCGCCACACTGAGTAAAAAAAGGAACAAAAAACTCACATGAGACAGTCTACACCAACTAATTAACTAAACTTAACTGATGTTTTTTTTTGGTAAGATGATGAAAAATCCATCTTATTCTACCCCATAAAAATTTGTGTCTGCTCTATTTCCCTAAAGGTTAATGCTTTATGTCATAAAACTGTAATCATTTTATAGTTTTGGCAGAAGTGGTCTATTTCAGGTGAGACAGTCGTCTGTTATAAATCATTACAGGAATCTGCTTTTACCACAGATCCTTGTAATAATGTACAATGTCAAAACAAGACAACGTAACTTAAATATGACATTAAAATCTTAATGATTTACTTCTATCCCCCTCTTCATCAATCCTGTTTCAGTACACTGCCTCTTCTTTAACAGATTGTGTCCTTGATGAAAGTTTGTTGAAACACTTTTGCCAGACACATCACAGATGTACAGATGTAAGCTGTCACTACATTTTGAGATAAACTACAAATGGGCATATTTTATGACATTTCACATTTTTGCCAACAGCAGTAATCCCACTCAACACTCTGAAAATCCTAACATTAACTTGCCTTGCGCGTACAGTTTTGCTTCTTCCCTTCGCAGTATATACTATTGAATTAAAAATTTGCAAACAAGACACTGATTAAAAAAAAAAAAAAAATACACAGTATGTATCATCGACAGCAAAAACTTGGCTTAAGTTCTGATCATTTTAATGGAGAAATATAATGACAAATAATAGAAACAAGTAACAGTCCTTGTAAATCCCAGACAAACACAAGGAATCAGAACTATTTCATTAAATTTCTTTAACATCCAGCCTAAAACTAGGACACCACCACGAGAGGAAACTGTATCTTAAGAGGTCAAAAAAGTAGGGGGAAATCTTTATTAAAGAAAAAGTTCTATGGACAGGTGAAAAGATTTCACACTCAAAATATGATGATATGCGGTGCATCTGCAGAGAGACAGTTTAAATAGCTTCAAAGGATGCCTTTGAAGACAAAAACATTGGTGACAACTCACATTTATAACATCTCTGAAACCATTTCAGATAGGAGTGTGAAATTCTGGCTTTGCTTCTTTCCCCTGCAGGACATGCACACACGCCAACTTCAGAAAAATATTCAAGTCTCTCCAGTCTGGAGAATTTCACGCTGGATAATCCAAATTCAATTTCAATAGCGCTGCCTTTTTACCAGAGCCTGATTCTGCAGAGGGTTTCTATGAAATAAGATCCACCAGACTTTCACTGCCTCAGGGAAGAGGGATTATTTACTTATCTTCAATTTGCTCATATTTAGTTTATAAAAAGCTTGCTGAGGTAACACCTTGTAATGTTAGCTAACAATATTTCTTAAATCTTTCCTTCTATCTAATCTCACAAATGGAATGATGCACAATAACAGTCCATCCAGGGGTGTATAAAGTAATCTCAAGAGAGGGCTTAATTTGAGTGGTCCATTTCATTTCCCTTCAGTGGTGGACTGCAGAACAGCATGCTAAACAGGTAAGGCAGGCCACACAATGCTCCTTTAACAACTTTAAATATACACCAAAAAAAAAAAAAAAAATCACCCAAGAGAAGGCAAAAAAATAAAAAATAAAAAAATGTTAAGATGCTAGTGGCATCAATTTTCTTACCCAGCAGTCACTGAGTAGACAGAGAAGAGATGGAGTGACAGCAGGGAAGGGGGAGTGAAGAGAGTGGGAGTGAGGGAGAGAGAGAGAAAAAGCATGTGGAGTGAGAACGAGGAGACAGACAGGAAGAGCAGGGAGAGAGAACTGAGAGAAAGAGAGAGTTAGAGCGAGGGGGTGGAGATTGGATGAACTATGACCAAGGAACTATGAACACTCACTTGGCCAGATGCTTCATAAGCAGCCCGAGGACTTGTCGATTCTTCTCTGGTAGTTTGTGGACCAGGCAGTGGACGGCTTGGATGCGAGACTCTGGACTACCGCCCTCTGTTCAAACATGGAAGAGGCACTTGTATTAAACTACAAGGATTTCTCCATGGTCCTCGGGTGGTAAAGAGCTGAGATCAAGAACAATACGACCCTAAAGCACAGTCATTTGACAGACGTTTGGGTTTTTACACTTCATACATTGTTGATTTGAGCAGTTAGCAGAGAGTTCAAGATTTAGACATGTAGAATAAAGTCATCTGGATCAGGATTGTGTCTTCTTTTTATTTTACTTCACAACCTCCGATACAGCACATTCTGAAAAATCAGAAAATGAGAAAGTTGGTGGACCTTTAAAGGCACAGTCATCAGAGGCGATAACCCGCATCGCATTCCAGTTTAAATAAGTGAAGAAGAGGTGTGATGGTGATATATGGTCTGAAGCCTCCCAGAATTTGGCAGCAGGGAGCACTATGCTGTTAGAGGAGATAGCTTTACGTTACTGTCGCTAGCGCATAAAAGGGTTGTGTTAAACCCCCCCCTCAAGATCATCTCTTAAACATTTTCCTCACACATGGGCATCTGACCGCCTACACACAAACACGCACACACACAGACTCACAAAATATCATTACTATGGGAACGACAAGGATTTAAAACATGGAAAAAGCTTCTTATGGATGCTGTCATCCATCAAAAAAATATTCATTGCTAATCCATTTTTTCCCCCTCGTTATGAGGGCATTGCGAGTGCCTGATAAAAATGTCAACCTGATCCAATTATAGCACTTGTTGTAATATGATTCAAGTTTGGCTTGCTTTAAAAACATTTTATACATAAATGATGTTATGTGGGCGAATAAATTTGGTGTCTTTTTGCTGTTCAAGGTCACTAGATCATTTAAAGGCATGTATATTACAGCACATTTATCATTTTAAACCTTTAAACCCTAACCTTTAATGACATTTTTGGCCATATAAGTAGTTAAGTAGTTAACGCACAAATTAGTGCAGAGATACTCAACTTACGGTGCATTAGGGTGAGTCCACAATTAAAACCCGCCAAGAACCAAAACCAGGAAGATTTTCCTTGTTGGCAAGTAAATCTCATAAGGCTGTTTGCCACACTGGAGGGAAAATGGTCATGGAATAAAAAAATTATGTTGATTGTCTCTACTGCGTTTTGGTGTCTTTTATGGAAGCACTGCTTCTGTACTCAGCTGTCTGTGTCAGAGTTTGACAAACACAGACACACTGAGGGACTTCATGGAGCATTTAGATGCATCTAATAAACTACAGAGGCCAACAACTGTCATTCTTCAGCCAGTCTTTCTTGTTCTTTCACTTTGGTATTTTAAATAATTAGATGCTAAAATCATAACAATATCCCTATCTTATCAAATTGTTATCAAATTGTTGTGTACAACAGGTTTTCACGTACCAGCATTATTTAGTTATTAAAAACCATCATCACCATCATCAATATCCATACATTTGGGACAGTAAACATATACATTGGCCAGTGGATTTTTTTTCATCTGCTAGGCCCCTAAAATGCAGACGCAGCTATTAAATGTAGTAAAAGATCTGATTTATCTTTTATTAATTCATACACCAAGTTAATATAATCAATAATAAGTCAGTTCATTTGAAAATGAATACATTTTGTCTTTCATTATTTATTCATTTTATCTGATATTGTTTTATTCACGGGCCTGATGTAAAAGTGGCCCTGGGCGAAGTAAGTTGAGTATCCCTGCATTAGTGAAGGCAAAGAGTAACACAATTCTGAAAAATAAAATACAAAAGAATAGAAATTGAATAGAATAGAAAATGTACACAATGGTCTTCAAATAGCTTAAAAGTCTGAAAACCAGGAAGGTGTAGGATAATTCTTAATTAGCTTTTCTGACAAACACAGACCAGACTTTTCAGACTATGGATGCTTAAATCACAAATGCCTCTTTTACAGGCTTTCTAAAAAAGTTGGTAAATATAATTTAAAGGGGCCTAACTATTACTGCAAGTTTGAAATAAATGAAGACAACAAAGCACAGAACTTATGTGGTTAAACTGATGAGATGTCTATTTCAGACACACACACATTAATACTTTTTTATTTGTACAGTATATGGTCTGTATTAAGTAGTGGTATAAGAGGTGGTCAAACTTACTTGCAGGGCTGATGAACTCTTTGTAAAGTCCATAGGTCATCAATGGCTCAGGAAGGCTCCTTCAGAGAGATAACAAGGGAAAGAGAGAAGGGTGGGGGAGGCGGATGGAGAAGGAGAGTTAAAGTGAGCGAGGGGGGGACAGAAATAGCCGGCACACTGTTTTATAGGGTCTGCACACAGGAATGATTAATGTGGCCAGGCCAGGGGATGGAATTAGATGGTGCATGCGTTGAGATAACCAAGTTCATCTGAAGGTACTTTCACACTGCAGCTGGCCAGTGGCCAAAGGTACTTAGCCTCTGAGGAAACAGAGGAGAGTGACCCTGCTTTAGTCCAGCAGGCCAGAGAGAAAGCAAAAGACAAGTCAGAGTAACACTCAGTATGGTCTAATATAGCATAATAATATGAATGTGCTACGTTAGCATAAACAGTGTATAAGAAAACTAAGGGCCAAATCCACAAAGAATACATTGTGATTGTTAATAGCGCTATGAATTGTGCTGCATTTGTGCCCACAATCTGCTCTGCTTTAAGGACCTATTAAGAAAAGATTTTGTGCTAATATTATGTCAGTGCAAACATACCCAGAAATGTTTTGCAACTGGGTTCAATTTGCCCTTGTTTTGCATCCGAGTTCCTAGTGTTTCAGGCTTTTCTCCACATTTCAGCACAAAGATTGGTTCATAATGAAAAGTTAAAAGAGCAGAAACCCTCAAATTGAGAGTCTTTAATTAGCAGAGATTCACACACACAGAGAGCTCTCCACAATCAAACCAACTTTCATATATTTTGCTTCTTTTGCTTTCCTAGTATGTTGCGTCTATAACACGATCTACTGAAATGTTGGGCAAAATAGTCTACAGCTATTAATGTGATTCAGGCAGGTCTGAAGAGAACCATTGGTACTGATGTTTGGTTTGGTGCTCACAGCTGGCTGCAGTATCACACAGCAGCTGAAACGATAAGAGCATCTCCAAGCATTTACACACAGCACAGCAGCGGTAACTCCACATACACTGAGATTCCAGGCTTATCAGATGCAGCCCTCGTAATAAAGCAGCCTGATCTCCATAAGACCTATCAGGACATTTTTATTTTTAAGTGTTTTTTGAAGTAATTGGAAGTTCAAGATAAGCCAGCAGATCACCCCCCCCCCAATGACTGAAGACTTTGGTGCTGATATTATTAAACATTAATCCAATATCAAGCCTCACAAACTCAAAGACTTGAAGAAAAAGAGAGATAGAGAGTGAGTGAGGAGTGAGGAGTGAGTTAGGTACAATTAATGACAGGTATCTGCAGGCCTTAATTGCACCAGCCTTTGTGTGGCACATTTTGCAGCAAGACTTATTTTTGTTAAAATTGAGGCCTAATGATGGATCTCAAAGTTTTTAAGGTCAGTGTATAAAATGTTCCAAATTTCAGGACAATACAATCCAAACATTTTGCTTTAAACAAAATAGGTCAATCTCACAATGACGCTAACTGAAAGTTTAGGACACCTCCAAAGTCATTACAATACAGCATCTGGTAACCATCAAAATGTGTATGTTTATCCAAAAAGCATATGTCGTATATGTAGAGATAATTCACAATAGGGTAAGATAAGTAAAAACTTTGAACTGCTGGTAAGGCACACAGGAATAGTAAAGACGTTCCCAAAAAATAAAATGATTTCTCCTCTCAGGATAATATTTAAAAGATTTGTTCAAACTGGTTTAAACTAGTTCAAAATAGTAGCTTATGTTGTTCTTATACTGTTACTGCCTTATAAAGTACTGTCAAACTGCTGCCAACTTAATTACTGCTAAATAAGGAAAATATTTTAATCAGGCAGAAACTTGTTTTTGAGTAAATACAATTCTTTATTCATTTAAATAAAGTATAAAGTATATACAGTATATATATATAAAATTGGCATTTAAATGAATCTGCCTCAGATTCTTGAAGCCAAACAACATTTTTAATCTTTGGCCTTCACCTACACTATTCGTCAACCTGACAGGAGTTGGTAAATGTGGAGTAGGCATACAGTAAGCAATGTGACCTCGCAAGGAGTTAATTATACAAAGGCACTTTGCATAATTAACTCTGTAGCACTTTTGTAAAAGATGGAGCTGACAGTGGATGAGATGTTTCATATTCAAGTCAATAAAGAAGCTCTGTTGTGTTTGAGGGAGACAGATGAAAAAAAATCCCATTAACCACTGGGTTATCTTGGGTCAAAACTTGACTTGCTTACATACATTTTACTGCAGCTCAGAAAAATGCAGTTTGATAGTTTCAAAGATTAAACAAAATGATCAAATATGCATTTGCATCTCTGAACTAGGGATGTTTAAATGCACCCCGGGCGGTACATCAAATTACAAAACGGGGTCCCAAAATGTGTTCAAGGGTACAAGATGAACCAAATAGGCCTTTTGATGACATCTTTGAGAGTTAAAATGATCAAAACATAAGATTAAGAAGTGGTTAGCAACATTCAGAAATGTACCAAAACTTCAACTTAATTATAGTGTATCTTTTTATATTTCATTATAATTCCTAATATGTAGACACTGAGAGTTTGCATATTGATGTGTTTCTTTTATAGTATTTCATCACACCGATTCTTACCTCAGATAAAGCTTCAGTGCACTAGTTACTGTCTTAACGTCCCAGTCATCACTGGCAGCCAGATCCACATCGTTGCTCTTCTCATCTGAATGAATCACAATCAAGAAACATATGCTCACTAGAAAATCCATTGACTGGAGAATCAACAAAACACCAAATAAGGGTTCTTTTCACATCATTAAAGCGTGCCATTAAGGATTGGGTGATTATAAGGGCAGCCTAGAAAGTCCAAATATGTAATATAAATATGTAACTTGTAATTAGCCATATGAGGATAAAAGCAGTGCTACTTGCCTTGGGGGGGTCGAGTCTAGCCCCAGTGGATATGGAAGGAAGTTACAGCTTCTGCAGAAGGCTGCTGCTTCTATACTCATTACAAGTTTAATTAATCCCTTACTACTTCACTGGCTCCACAGGGACTCCAGGGCTGTGTTGTGCTGAACATTCATGGGGGCTTTAGTCACACCTTAAGTAACCTCTGATGAATTACAGAGGATCTGGAAGTGCAATGTCTAAGTGTTTTGACTGAGGCATATGTACAAGGAGGGCAGAAGCGACAACACAGGCTTTTAGTTTGTGGGTGGTATGTGGTCTGTGCTGGAATTGTGTGTTTCTCCACAAAATGGCCTGTCCAATATCAGCTTCTGAAGGTGAATGTTTTTGTGGAGTGCTTGTAGCCAAAGGTGAGCTTCTGTGGCTGTGTGTGTGAGATCGATGATGTCTGCAGAGGCTCTGTAGCACAAACTGGCCTGACTTGGTTACTGTAGGTCATGAAAACACAGGTGTAAGAAAAAAGTCTTGGACCACAACTGTGTGGACCACAAAGCAGTACCAAGTTCAAATGTATTCTTCTAGTTTATTTCATATTCATTATCAACATGAACTCCACAGGGAAAACACTGTAACACACACTGTGCTGTGATTTTGGTATAGTGGCCAGAACTGGAATTGCAGGAAAATGTTTGACCTTTACACCCATTAAAAAAAAATGGCTCTGTGAAGTCATGAAAAACACACAGTTGTAAAACTGAAGGTATGTGGCTAGGGAGAGTTAATGGCAACCATCAGCTTCTAACACTCAGTGAGTGCTAGAAAGAGAAAAAAAACCTATAACAAAATGTTCTGCAGAAATATTTAATGGGAAATATTTAATGGTCCTTGCATCTGAAGTGGAGCGTGGAACAGTCAAATTACTATAATGAAAATATGGATGCTGAGCATAAAGATACATGGAAATTGTCAAGGGAAATTATTATTGTTTGATATTTATCTGTTACTTATGTTGTTTAGTTTGTTCTCATTTTTTTTTTGGGGGGGGGTATAAAGGAAAATGATGGATTATGTGGAACTAAAAAGGTTTTTGACCCTATAGGCTGGAATGCACCAACTAGGGTTAATTTAATCTAAAATTAGATTGAAGCAGAGTTGAGCAAAACTAGGTATAAATGTAGTACATGCAAATTTAAAATGAGTTCTCTGTTTTACAATTAAATTACAATTAAACACAAATCTCTGTCTAGCAAATCCAAGTTTACTGATGTAAACTGAAATGATAGTGTCTAATCAATATACTTGCTTGGCCAAATTTAAATAAATAAATACATTTGCATGCTCTCAGGGCCTAGTAACAATAACAGAGGGAAGAAATCGATTAACTTTCAGCTGCTCTGTATTCCTTAACAAAACGTTACATTGGTTGCTCACTAGTCAAAAAGTTTGCTAGCTAACCGACTCATGATAGCTCGGCAGAGAAGCTGTCATTTCTCGTTCTTGCCAAATGAAGTTTATCAAGTATCGGGTTATAAAAACGAATCTCTGTTGGTGCAACCAAGCCATAGGGTACTGTATGTAAAGTATAAAGTCAAGGACCATGGATAAGCTAAATTTTGCTTTACAATTCTTTTGAGAGAATCTCAGAGGGATTTATTTTTTATTCATCGACATGTGAAGCTTGAACAGACATTAACAAAATCTCCTTCTTTTTCTAAAAAAAAAAAAAAAATTGGAATATGACGAGTCAAAGCGTTCTAGTTGCTTAGAATACGAATACTTGGAGGATTTGTTTTGGAGATTTACCTCTACGGAGTAACCTACTTAGCTTATATAACCTAAATGGCCATGTCAGCGGTGGGCACCCTAAACTAAACCAGGGCATGTACAATACAGGTGCAAGTCACAATAGGAAAATATGTTCCTGGTAACTTGAGTAACTGTGACTGACACATTAAAGCTTTGTCAAGATCATGATTTTAACAATCTACAAAGATGTTTGACAATAAATGCCAAGTCATTCAAAAGAATGATATTTGGATACCTAATGCATGGTCACTGCATTCTTCAGCCATTAAAATGTGACATGAATTCAGTATTTTTTTAGGAAATATCTTACATTACAGTATACTTTATATTTCCTTCACTTTGCAATTATATCTATAGAACACAAAACTCCAACTCAGCAACTATTATATTCACATCACTATACACTTCCCTGCCACATACTGTGCAACAGACAGGTCAGAATGAGAATGGAGCTCACTTTTACAGTCTTCTTCCTGATATATTGTTGCCTGAAATTTAATAGGTGCCTCTTCCTTTGTTTGTACTGTAATATGATGGGAGTCTCATCATATTGTTTTCTATCAGTCTGTCCTCTCTCATTGGACCCTGGCCATGTCAGTGGGTGAGAGATGAAAAGGAGGAGGAGTGGGAGGATCCTAAGTCTTTCTTCAGGGGTTTAAAGCTGGCTTCACCCACACACCCTGAACTATTGTATGCATGAAATGTTTGTGAATGTGATTGTGAATGCGGAGAAGTAGTCAGACATTTCAGATAGAATTTAAGATACATTAAGTACAGCTAAATGAAGTATCTCCTGTATTCATTCAACAATAAAACATTTAGAGACGCATTAAAAATGTCAAATATGTCAGTGCTTTGTGTACAATAATCAGGCTTAGAAAACTTCGTAGTGTGCTGCAGCAGAGTGTTAAAGGAGTCTACAGCGTGAGTCTGCAGGTTGGGAGGCTGAGAGATTTCGGAGGGGAAGCTGAGACAGGCTGGCGGCTGCCTGAGTTTGTTGTCATTCTGAACACAGAGCTGAAAGTGAGCCGGTGTCTGCTGGAGACGGCAGGAAACCAGAGAGCAGACAGGGAGCAATGGAAAGGACAGAGGACAAGCTCTGTCGAAAAGAAGTTGAGTGAAAGGGATTCAAGAGAAGTCAAAGGCAGAAAGGAAATCAAGACAGGGAACCGACAGACTAAACCAGCCGCGAGGACATGAGAGACCGTCTTAGTGGTGTGTTAATGAAGCCAAAGTCAAAAAGTGCAAAGATTTGAATGAGAGGGGCCCCTGTCTGGTTGGCTGAGGGATGTAAAACTGCAGAGCAGCGAGGCAAAGATACACACTGACACTTGTTGCATTTGGGAGAGTGGAACATGTTCTGATAGGCTGAGTCACATGCTGATTGTCAGGCACTATCTTTTTAATATCGCCTCAACAGTAACACCCATTATGTCTGCACATTCCACTAACCAGGGGCAAACTAATATCACACAGATAGTACAGTAGCATAAAAATTCAAATTATACTGGAACTTTTTTTAATTCAGCTTTCACTAGAAACTTTCTGTACGAATACATTTCCAGTGTAGAAAGAAAAAAAATTAACTATAACTCACCAATCATTAGTGAGAGAAGCTTCTGGACCTTGGAGCTTACCCCGACCACTCTGTACAAGCCTTGGTCATTAATACCTGAGAAGTAATAATACAGAAACATTTTGTAAAGCAACTTTCTTAATGAAATTGATCAACAATTACACATAATGCAAATACCAAACAAAAATACCCACTGAAAATATGAGGTATAATAAAGAATATCAACAGAATTGTATAAATACACAACACAGTAGATCTGCTTTGTTAGTGCATTAAAACTATTTTATGAATATTTAATGAAAAGAGAAGAGCTAAGTTTGTACAGACTGAAGCACGTTAATAGAATTAATAGACAGCTATAAAACCAAAAGCATGAGCATTGTCTACTGATAATTCTGCTTACAGTACCTGCATCCAAATCACTTTGTATCAACATTGGAGCAAGTCTGCCCCCTTGTGTACAGATGAAGACACCACACTTATGTCACCAATTTTCATGTTGAATTTCCTCTTCTCAATTGCTTTGTATGCTCAGAAATATGTCAGGCTTTTTCAGAATCCAAAGCTCACCTCTCTTCTCTATGGCATTGATGGAGTTCTTCACAAAACTCAAGCCCACATCATCGAGCTGGGCATCAACTGCAGAGTGAAGGAAACATAAAATATTCAAATGGAGAGTCAAATGCTCTCAGGAAATGTTTATGTTGTGTTCAAATGTAGTTGTTTGCCATGGCTACGGCTAGTTACTTACTTCCTCTTTCTTTAGAATAAGTTCTCCCAAGATAGTGTCCAATCTGTCAAATGAATAACATGATTAAATAAAGCAAACTTAAACCTTGTGAGGTACAGTTGTATTTCAGTTTATTAACATATATTCTGTATTTTCTGTAAGATGGCAATTCAACAACATGCAGTAAGTTTACATAAGAGAAGTGTGAGTGAAACTGTTGATGACATAATATTTAAGGGTGACTCACAGGTTCCTTCCCACCCATTGCCTGCATCCAAAACTTTTGGTCATCTTCTGAGAGAGCCTGTACTGTGAGTACTGTCCCTGGCCTAGGAGAACGACATACCACATCCGTATTAACGTTAATAATAAGAATTATTATTTTACATATTGTAATAACAAAGAAATGTAGCTGAAAGTGTTTTACAATAAAGAAAATAGATGCACCAGTGCTTCACGTGAAACACACACAGAATTAAGATAAAAACAAGGAAAAATGTCATAATTAATGTAATTTTAGATTGAAAATAAAACCCACATTATAATAATAAAACCAATACAAATAAAGATTACATTAAAATAATGCATAACATAAGTTGGAAGATAAAACCCACTGACAAATAACATGCACAGAAGGCATAAAACCAAGTAAAACAAGTACAGCATTTTAAAAGAAGGGGAGAATTTCAGGAGCATCAAAGCAAGTAAACGGCTAAAGGAAAACTATAAGTTTTAGCTTTATTAAAAAAAATATATAGCAAGCTGTTTTCCTTGATATCTATAGGTAGGGTGTTCCACAGGCTTGGAGCATAATTTACAAATGCTGCATCCCTTAATCTCTTTTGGCTGTTGCTGGGAACCTCCAATAAAGACACAGATGATGATGATCAAACATGATCATAGTGTTCCTGGAGGCAAATAGTTAACAAGGGAGTTTGCTATGTAGCTCGGTCTTACAGCCCATTAAAGGATTTGTATATAAGGAGGGGCACCTTAAATCAATTCTAAAAACAGGAAACCAGTGTAGAGCAGCTAAAACTGGACTAATGTGCTCTCTCCTCTTAGACAAATGCAAACTTTAAAACTTTGAAATGCAAACCATTTTCCTACCCACCCCAAAAATATAAATTTAAATAAGTAAATGAATACCATAAATGTGCCACAACTCGCTGGAACTAAGAACTATTAGGCATCTAGGTTGTGGGTTGCCAAAATAAATAATGTTCATCCATCTATTTATTGCCAAAGACAGGTAGTAATGGAGTTTGTAGCTGCAGTATCATTTCGTTCAGCACAGATGTACGGTTGAGTGTCATCCACATAATCATGGAAATATACTGTTCTCAAATGATGTCACCAAGAGGCAGCATGTCTAATGAGAAAAATACTGGACCAAGGCAGCTCTCTTGTGTAACCCCAAAGCAGATGTCATGTTTCTCAGACAAATGATCTCCAAGACGGATGTAAAACTTTCTCTCTTTAATGCATGTTTTGAGCAATTTTAAGTCAAGACCAACCAACTTTTCAAGACTGAGTCGTATTACATGCTGCACTTAGATTTAAGAGGACAAGAACAATTGAAAAGCTATTGAGGATATTCTGGGTTGCCAATGTCAATATAAAACATTAAACTGTGTTTAAGATTCATTGAAACACAAAACTCTCTGCCAAGGACACTTGCATCTTGGATTTGCAACAAACAGTCAGCCAAGCTGCTTTTTGAGATGTACAATCGTGTGGGACTGGATGCATATCAACTTACACATCACAGTCAGAATGGATGTGAGGGCTCAAATTTCCATTCTAAATCTGGGGTATTGCTCTTCTATTAATACAGAAAAGGGGCAGGCCAGAGTTAAGTTGTGTGACAAAATGAGATATCTATTACAGGAGGGCACAGCAGGGTGTGACAAATCCTCCCAGCTAAGTGTGTGAGGGCACCCCTCCAATACAAATCCTCCAGACCTGCTGAAATCCAAAACACACAGCAAACTTTGCTCAACAGTAAACAGTAAGTGTGGAGTGGAGCTGAGATTTCTCAGCTGCTACTATTCGCAGGACATACATGTATATTTTCCATTTCTTTCCAGCAAGATTCAGCCCTGGGGAGACTAAAATAAAGAAACTATGTCACTTGTGATGCACTGTAACACACTACATGTGTCAGCAAGCAGAATGTCATGGCTGTGTGACTGACAAACATGTTTAGGTGATGATTTACCTGTCTGTTATGTCGAGCTCTAAGCAGAACCTCCTGTCCAACATGTCTGTCGTTTTGCGAACACATGATTTAAGTGTGACTGACTCTGTCTCACCCTAGGATGATGACAAGTCAAAGATTGCACAATTAAGTTAGTTAAGATGTCATAAAAATAGTGTAGCATTCATGGTGCAGTTCACCATATCATCTGTGACTACTTACAATCTTCCCACCAGATCTGTGGTCAAAGGTCACCATATGAAGGATCTTCTGCTCTTTGACAAACGTGGAGTAGCGCTTCACCCAGCTTGAACCAAAGGGAGGTGGCCCTAGAGCAACGAGGTACAGATACTATATGACAGCGGCTCTCAAGCCAGGGACCCCTGACAGGGAAGACATTTTTCCAAAGATGTCCTCATAATCATAACACTGATTAAAGCATATGCTTTCCAGCTATTGTCCAATTTTTATTTTTATTCTTTCAGCTATTACTTTCTATCAAAATTGGTATTTCCACTTGAGAAATCCAACATTAGCTATCAGCCATTACTGGAGCCAAGTTCTAACGACAAGGGGGTATTTTATTCAAATTGCATTTGGACTCAAAGTGACAGCATTTATACTTTTCAAGTAATTGGTCTTAAAAGCTTTCAGAGAGTGAACAGCAGTAAAACTGGCATAGTCCTAATAAATCCAGACATTTAAAATTACCAGTCAAAAGTGTTACAGCTTTAAAATAATGAACTTATTCAAATCATGGAACTAATTATATTTTCATAATGAAAGAAGAATTATTTTACTGTGCCTTTATAGCGCAGGTGCTTTTCTGTTGCTTTAGTTTGCCTGTCTTAATGGCTAAGTTTGCTGCCACCTGAAGGCACATGACCCACGTTGGTCTTCCGTCACTGTTCTCAATAAAACCAAACTTGACATAACTGTTGTCATATTTTCTCAATTTAGCTTGTGTGGGCTTTCTGTCACTTGCCGAACCAAGCTAAGCAGCAGCAGGAACAGCTTGACGCATCCTGAGTGAAGTGAGTGATTCATGATAGATTGATGTCATGTGAAACAATCATATCAGATTGGCCCAGAGATAACATGGGTGGGATTTATTGGCACGAGTGGATCATCTTTGGATACGCACTTTTTAGTGATACAGCACAATTTTCTAACTTAAAGAAAGACACATTTGGGCGATATTTGGGTATTTGGACGATAACAATTAGTACTGCTTACTAAAGAGAATACAATTGTAGGTTAATAATAACCCATCAGTAACACGACCATATCATTATCATTCCTAACAAACAATCCTGTCACTTACAAAGCATATAAAAGTCTTACGTTTTTCCTGTACATAGAGGTAGCCTTCACAGCTGATAGGGCTGGTCTGTCTGTATTCTTGCGGCGCCTCCCTGATTCTCTTCATCAGTTCATGCACCTCTGACCTCGTGCCCTCAAATCGACTCCTTGTCTACAAGAGAGGAAGCAAAAACACACACTCACTTCCTGACGTCACATGTTTAGATCAGATGAATTGAAAACACCACTCTCTATCTCCTTGAAACCTGTTGAGATTATTAATAATCTAAAACTTTGAATTCAACGAGGCCAAGAAAACCAAGGTGGTTGAGGTATTAACTTAACAAGAAACTAAAGAAAATTAAACATCTATCAGCCAGATGTTATTCTCAGGAGCTGGTAGCCAGATCGTGACTGATAGTAACACCGAAAGTGGACTCCCGTGACCCACAGTGCTCTTGTTTTAAGCTCAAGTGGCTGTTTAAGAAGAAGAAATGATTTGCTCGGCCATATAAGCTCATAGTATATCAAGGCAACTTTCTTTGAGTTTTTAAAGGATTCTTTCTCCACTTCAGTATTTCAAATCTTTATATTTCACTCTAAATGCTACTATACTGCAAAAACACATATATTATACAAGAGTGTGTTGCCATATAATCATCCTCATCAACACCCCAAGAAAAACAAAGCATTTCTTACGTTCTGAATATTAATTTGCAGTGCTCTTTTATAATGGTCAAAGTCCTTGGCCAGCTCGAAGCCCTGGTGGTAAAAGGTGAAGACTGTCTGAAAGAAGGCCAGCATCTAAAAACAACAAAAGACAGAAGAAGCAGATAAGAGATGTTTATCATAACTATAAATAATTAGCAAATGAAAGAGAAACGTAATTATGCACTCTGCTCTGAAACATTACCACATCATGGGATTGTCACTGTAAGTCACCCCCTGCAGATTATATTGCTTGTTGCTTATTCATAAAAAATACAAGCCACGTCAGCGCTGACATTCCACACCAATCAGTCACTCACCGGTTCCACACACTCAAACTTTTTTCTCTCTTGGATCTCCTGCAGTTTGCAAACATAGTCCAGTGATTCCTCCTGAAAGTGCTGCCTCATCATTTCCACCTGGACGTCAGCCTAAAGAGGTGGAGAACACATACAGTGATGATTATAGTCACAGACAGAACAAAAGAAGACGACACACGCATTCTGATCTGTGTGATACGCTGCAATGTGGGGAAGCTAGACGTGCAGTATATATGGTTATGGCATCACATTCCCACACAAGGAAAACTGCAGTTGAGCAATGTTTTATCAAATGCAGATGATAGTCAGAGGAATGTTATTTATAGTTTTTTTTATATGTAGCTCCAAATGTTTACCTCTAAGGACATTACAATGTCCAACATACAACACTGCTTTTATTTAGAGCATAAATTTGGATATGGGAAAATGTCACACACACATACAAACACAGTAAAACCTTAAACCTTCAAATAGCAAAAGTACCACATTGAGAAAATACTATGCTACAAGTGAAAGGTCTACATTCATAGTATGTAAGTATTATCAGGATCATTTCATCCTTCAGTTTATCACAAACTTTCCAAATCAACGTATGTGGTTTTCACTGGACAGGAAGTGGATGCAAAATGTCAGCCAAATGTAGTGGAGCAAAAAATGCTATATTTGTCGTAGTAGTGGAAGTATTAAGTAGTATAAAATGGAAATATTCAACTACCTAGTACTACCTACCTAGTACCTTAAGTTTGTACTCAAGTACGGTCTTGAGTAAAGATTCTTTCCATTATTGTTCATCATATAGTAACCTAAAATTACAGTGTCTATGCAAGGACTTCAATGTAGCTACACTCCAACACTGAAATTTCAATAATACACAATAACAGTGTACAACAAATAACTCTAAGGCGAACAGAGCTAGTAGCAATATACCAACAATTTTGCAAAAATGATAAAATAAGTGACTTGCTTTCTTGCCACAGCAGGACTGATTTCAAATATCTTAATAATGTTCTAATAAATGTAAATGATAATCACACATTTTCTATTCACTTTAAAACAAGTGATTTCAAGGTCTGCAAAGTGTTTGTATTTTCTTCTGTTCAGTGAGTTTAAGTGTAACAACTGATGCAGTGTTGATGGAGTTCATGACTCTTGTAGCTATAAAAGAATCACTGAGTCTATTTATTCAGTTCTGATAGCAATCTGTGCTGTACCACAGACCCCCGTGTCACAAGAGTCAGAGAACAGAACGGCCTGCAGCAATTATGTCAACAGTTTCAAGGGTCCTTCATGGCTGGTGTATACAACATATGGGTAGGCCTTACATGGCTACAATGAACAGCAAAGAGTGAAGGGCAGAGACAATGGGAGGTTGTTTTATTCTCCATGATTTATAATTTTCATTTCATGGTGCTGCAGCATGGGATGTTCCACAACTACACCAACCAGTGTTGACCTTGGTAGTACAGTATAAGTGAGCACACATTTCCTTTCCAAACAAGCCAGGAAAACTGTTGCTGCGAGGCACGTCAGTGGAAACTCACACGGTCCAACAGGCTTTGCAACAAGGCTTGTCACTAAATGGCTCCAAAGACAAAATCCAAAACAGGGATTCTCCAAATAAACAAAATAAGCTTTTCCATCTGTTCTGTTGTCAAAATGAACTGCTTTTCTACATTTTACATGTCTGTGGAGAGTTCGGCAAAGGAGACGTACCTCTTGTAGCTGTGGCTCCTTCTTCTTTGCTGACATATTCAAAAGCTTTTCCAAAGAGCTGTAGTACTTCTCTGTTTCTTTCTCATACTTCTTTTTTTCCGCCTAAAGAAAGTGCAGAGGAAGGAACAGAAGCATAAATACCAGATCGTTCTTGTTGGCAATGAGGGAATCACATCTATATGCGTAGTACACGTTCAATACGGTACTATATAATTATTTTATATTGTGAAATAGCTGTGAAAAACATATTGTAAAGAGGCAATGAAGCATCATACAGTACCCTTACTGTACCGAGCTGCTCTTTTCGAAACTTCTCCAGGGGTTTCATTAGGGTTTCTGTGATGTTTCTCATCTAGACAGACAACAGAAACATGCCTCATTATAGCTCCGCTCAATGACAATCATTAATATTTCATAAGAGGCAACAACATTTTAGGGTCTTAAGTGTTTGTTGCATCCAGTGAGGAGTGGCAGTAGTTTCTTAGCCTCTAAAGATGCTGCTATGCAAGTGACTTGACACACTTACGACGAGTTGCACTGTGAGCAGAGCTCTGTTGCACAATTAAAAACTAATCTGTTTGTTAAATCAAAGTTTATTTATGCAAACCGAATGCAGTTTGATCAATGTGGAGATGCTTACTTATCCAAATAACCAGACCTTTAACTTTCGGCTGCTCTGTAGCTAATGATTTAGCTACCTAGCAACCAGTGTTGACCATTGCATTGATTAGTAGCCAGCAAAATGTTAGCTTGTTTACTCATGATGGCTCAGCAGAGAAGCTCCAATGTCTCTTCCTTTGAGAAAAAAACATTTTGTTGGCTAAATCAATGGAGCAATATGGCCAAATAATAGAAACATTAAAAACAGACAACAGCACAGTAGGTAAAAAGAGACCGTTTTAGCCATGTTTCACAGTTTGTATGTTCTTATTCCTCGTAACAGTTTCCTCGCTTAGAGAATATTGAGAAAAATTGGGCAACATTACAAAACTTTGATTAAGTCTGTCCCTTTCAGTCCTTTTGTATTAGCCTCTAATTGTGCTGCTTTCTGAATGATGTCATGCTAGACTTAATGTCATATCTGAAATGACACACATTACAACTTTCATTCTGATAGTACATTTGTTCTCCACTGAGGCATTAAGTGTTATCTTCCTTCATTCCTCCGGTGCCTCTGCTCTACAGGGCATGTCTGAGCCTGCATGCCCTCCCTACTTTTCCTTACTTTGCACTGTGATGTCATCCCACTCTGCTGAGCACAGCGCTGAGCTGAGCAGTGTGTTTACCATTATGGCCTGAGTCTGGCACTAAAACAGTCATCTCAGTTAGCGTCTGATGATGAGTCCACTCCCTAACTTCAGACACTAGATACAGACATTAAGCTAGTGGCTAGTTTTTATCAGTCGTAATGGACTCGATTGTTGTGGACCTTGCTGCCGGTAGTAGCTTTTGCAATCGATGCTGGTATTTAACGGCAGTGTGTAATGTGGAAGTACACTCCTGTCTTCTCTGCAGCCACTCCCAGGCAATTAGTGTGACACTGACCCTTAGACAGGCACAAGGGGAGGAACTGGTCAAACACTGTCAATACTTATCCACCAACTAGGAAACTCGCCCCTCTGTGTGGCTGTATTATTCGGTGGCAAAAATAAATTATATCTGTCTGGTAGGATATTAGTCAATGAACTTAAAAGATAGATGTATACATTAATGCAGTAAAGGAGGGCTAGTTTGAGGTACAAACAGCCACACACTCGACACACATACACACACACACAGGTATTTTCCCTTGGTTTCAAGCAGGTTCTGACTGGTTGTTCTCACCATCAGCTCTCTTTGGTCTTCAAGGTTCTTAAGGAATGAGGAGAACTCTTGCAAAGACTCATCTGAAAAAAAGATAATCCAAACAGGGTAATAAATACAATCATCCCGTCTAACTCTCAAACACACTCGCACATGCAGCCCAAGAAACGTTATGATTATCAGATGTCCTCACCGCAGACATACACCAAAGCTGCACTTAAATTGCTGGTATAAAGAGGACCATAAACAAACATTTACAGTTCATGTCTGCCTTGGTGGTAAGGAAACCAGTGGTTAGTTACCATAATGTGATGAAGGAAAACCCACACTTACCAATACATCTCTCGTCATCTGTCTTTGCATCCCCAATGTACTCAAACTGAAACTCTCCCAGGCACTGAGCAAACTTGCGCTGTGCCATCCCAAGCTCTGAAAGTAAATTTCAAATATAAAACAATTTAAGAATGCATATGTAGAAGGGGGTAGAATGATTAACATGGCACATTGCACACATTATATTTATGTACTTTATATTTCCAGGAGACTACACGTACTGCACAACTTATTGTCAAGGTGATCAAAAAAAAAAAAAACATATGTCAAAAAGTAAAATAATATAGACGTCTACTACAAAGTAGGTCTTCATCACATGGCATGCAGTTAACCACTTTGCAAACATCCTGTTTGCCCGCTGTCTGCTACATCCTGTTGCAGATCAAACCTCAGTGAACGAGAAGGCAAGTACGACAGCACGTGCCGAAAAAAGAAAGTAAAATATACGTATCTATGTGTCTTATAAAGATTAAGAGATAGGAAATAGTATGACACTAATCATTAGAGCGATGGTTAAAACCTAAAGCCTTAGTATTTAGCTTCTTTTAGCTAACATTAGCGCTATAATAATACCCAAACTCAAAAACCTTTTATTAGAGGTGTGAAAAATTCTCGCTTTGAAGATGCATGGTGATGCAGACATCAAATCAAAGCATGAGGTCATAATTGTGAGATGACATTTACTTTTAATGGACAGCAGGAGGATTTGTGTTTTGCTTTTGTAATGTTTACCTATTGAGGGAGGTCACACAGATACTGGTGTTGGAAAGATAGATACAACTGTTACTATCAGACTGTTATAGTCTGATGTAGTCTTTCAAAACCACTTTCTAAATAAAACACAGATTTATCTGACTGTTCAATTGTTGCCTGTCTCTACTATCACTCCATTAAAAAAAATAAAATAAAACAATAGCAACATTGGTGACCAGGCTCTGAGAGAAGTTACATACATATAAACTCTGCTAATAAGTATTGCTATTTCAGATTTTTAGGGTTAAAACATGCTTTTAAGTCCACCCTTCGGTCCCAGTGACACCCCTGCACGCCAGTAAAAAGAGTAAACAAAATCTAATTCCAAATAGTTAAGAAATGCCCTGAGGTTAGATCTTTGACCCATTGCAGTCCTCCAGGGAAACATGACAGAATGTTGGTGGGGTATTTTAAGACTATGAGCAGTTTACTGAGGAGCAGTGTCATTACATTTGGCATATGGCTGTGACTACTGGGACCAATCCACTATACTGAGCATCTGTAACTACTCTGTCCAAAGGCCATAAGATGGTAAGTAATGAATATTTCATTGCGTTTCGATTTGTTGTTTAATTATTATTTGTCTGAATAATGCTGAAATAAAGTGATTTGACAAGTCATAGTGGAAAAAGGCAGGTAAAAAGTTTGTGCAACTGTGCGTTTTGGCTCCCCGGCATGAGTATCTGGGACCTTTAAACCTGAGCCATCATTAGTCTTCCAAGATCCACCTAGACTTTTACTGTGACAAACAAAAAGGGCCAGTTCTTATGAGTTAAGCTTTCATCCTATTTGCTGTCTCTCCACCCTGAGCTTACCTTGAGTACAAATACTACTGCAACATCTAATTAATTTAAGTTTAAAATGATTAAGAGACAGAAGTGTGACATATAAATGACCCAGCAGCTGGATTCAAAGAGAGAGTGTGATAATGTGCATCTTACTTAGAGCTAAAATAAATTAATTAATCAATGAATTTTCAAAGCACTTTTTAAAGGGGAAATGCTAAACATTACCCAGCTGCTCATAAGGACAGGAAGTAAGGGTTGCATGTTTTTCTTTGTCTTAAGTGAGTTTGGATATTTGAATATTTAATGGTCATTTTCTAGACCAAATGAATGCTTAACCAAAAATAACCAAAATCATAAGGAAAATGATTCTTAATAGAACAGGTTTTGTTATTGCTAACATATGCTGCATGCAGTCCCATCAGAGTAAAAATGACTCATCCACTTCAATGGGAACAGACTGGCCTGATCTGGTTAAGTTACGAGGGGTAGTGTAAACCTTTGATAATCTATTCAATAGGAAAATATGACCTCATAATCATGTAAAAGCTTAATCCAATTGTTTCTCTCTGGTTGGAAACATATATTCTTTCTGCACGTTTACCTTACCCCACGTGTGACGGGTTTCCGGGAGGGACAGAAACATGGCGGCAACGAAACAAAACTGGCCTGTCACTGATACAACTGATTTTTTGTTGGAGACCCTAAAAGATTTAACGACTGTTGAACACCTTGATGGTTGAAAGGCTCAAAATGAGTTTTTTGAAAAGATGAACAGGGCCCAAAGAGTTGGGGGGAAAAAAAACTTCCTCCTCTTTTCCTGTTATATTTCTTGCAGATTACACACTTCACAGCAGGCAGAATCACTTTTTGTGCATTTCCAAAAAAGCTATATTTTGATGAAATGCCTTGGGGTATGTAAACACACATCTTATCAGATCTCTGTATTTAGCTTCCATGTAAACACTGAAGTTGGAATCTCTAGTCGGAATGATTTCAATTGGAAGAAATATTGTCCATGTACCTCAGACAGGGCATCCTGCTCCTCAGATTTTATGTGTATATGCATGTATGACTTGGAAACCTTTTGGAAATACCTATTTATGTTCCATACATTCGGATTAAATGTCACAACAACAATCCAGCTATCCGACTATTTTGAGTGAAGTCCTTCGTTCCTATCCTGCTGCTTACACGTGCCAAGTTCTCTGACCGGTGTTTGTACACATGCTATGGATTAAATCGACAGTAGAGCCCAAAGCCTAAACATGTGAGAGGTGTTGGACAATGTCTGCCTGAGCCTGGCACAAAGGGCGTAGCTTCTGCCTCAATAATTTATTTCAAACAGTTTGCACTCCACAGCCATTCGCACTTCAACCCACGCTCAGATTTGTCCAATTGCAAAGCAGACAAAGAAATATGGGACCAACAAAACACCTGTGTGGACAACTCCTTTGGCCAATTCATCAAGCTACAGGAAGCGAAGAGATGCAGACTAGACAATAGCACAACTTGTGAATTGTTTATTCTTTGAGCAGGACCTTATATAGCACTTAGAGGAAATGTTGTTTTTTCCACATGGGTGACGTAATTTGTTGTTCCTAAGTAATTAAAAGTGTAATCAGTGAAAGAAATGCATGATGACTGAACTACCTCACAAGTAGAGCCACAAATCAGGACAGGCTTGGGCCGCCAATCTATTTACAGAAATATATTCTCATGACAGTAAAAAAAACAAAAGCATTCGTGACTTGTTTATAACTAAAAATAACTCATTTCTTGGCCAGTGAGGTTCTGCGAAACACTGCACAACAGCGCAACTATAGACTATTAAACAAGAAGGTCTACTGTTGTCCCTTCCTCGTACATTGTGTGACTTGGTAAACAAACACATAGGCCTCTAGACATTTAATGTTAAGACACTAAACAATAACAGTCAAGTGTCAAATCCTCTTGCTCTTTTACTTCTTTTGGTCAGAGGGTTAGGAGGGAGTAGTTTTACAGGATGCCTTATTATTGTCAACTCATAATCGTATGAGTTTCTGCACTAATTTATTAGACTTTAGTTTAAAGTGGAAATCTCATATGATAAATTAATGTCACCCACACCAATTAATCTTGGAGCTTACACTACTCATAAGCAACTAATGTACTAAAAACGTTTCAATTTTCACCAAAACCGTTTCTGTGCTGGAGATGACTTTCAACTGATGTAAACACAACCTGATAAACTGTAACGTGGGAGGGTTTAAATATGCTTTATGGACATTATTGTCAAAACACAGGTATGGCAAATATAAGCTTGCCGCGTCATTATTTTGGGAGCAAACACTTGTATGTTGAACGTAGCAATTTACTTTGAACTGACTGTAAATCTAGAAAGAATTTAAGCCTCAGAGAGCGCTACAATCCAGACCACGGTGTGCAAGTCCATAAAAGGTGACTTTGGCCACTCTGGTCTCACCAACAGTCCTTAATTTGCAGTACGTGGAGCAAGTGCAGACAATACAAACAAACCCAGCTTCATGCTCGATAAAAATGTCTATAATTTTATATGTCTAAGAAGCAGTATATAGACAAAAAGGGAGTGAATCTGGCACCTTGTACAGGCAGTCCCTCTAAATTTAAACTGGTGTTTTACCTTTTGACACATCACAGGTCTCCAGCACAGACTGAATCACCATAGGGGTTAAGCGATCTACCCAGGCAAACTGCAGCACGTATGCTTTCAAGTCTTTTGCGTCTCAGAGATTACTTCATGCAGGTAGTGTTTTGTTTACATGTTAAATTTGATGTATTTATTAGGGATGCACCCATATATCGGTCGAACATGGATATCTTGTTGACTGCCATCAGTGACACTCACAGACAGCAGTGGACGATGTTTATCTGTTGTGTTATATTAAAGGTCGTTTCATATGAATTTGTGATCATGCAAAGATTAGAAACAGTTCATTTTTTTATAATGATTTCTTTCTTTCCCTGGCACAACAGGGGGAATATATGACAACAAAACAAAATAAACAAGAAATAAAAGTTGAGCATAAAATTCTAAATATAATAAGAAATAGGCCACGTTATATAAACTATTCATTCATTGAATTGGCAGAAAATGTGTTATATGAAATTATATATATATATATATATATAGATATGACGTGGTGTAACAGCAGCAACAGTGTTATATTTAGCCTAAAATACATAATACAGTAATTATTGACCCTCATGGAGTGTTTGTTGGTCAACTGCAGCATCCAAATTATACCAAAACACACATGTGTAAGTGGAAACTTCAGCTGCTCCACACAGAAAGCAAAAACATGTTTTGACAACATTACATTGAACCTCGACACACCTTAACAAAGGCTCAACACATGGTATTGTGTCTGACATAAGGCCGGGATACTATTCAATGTCACTGTATTGTAAAAGATAATGAAGTGCTGATGATGACATTATGATGGTAATGTGATCGTACAGACAGCAGTAATATTTAATCACATTTTAAGTGTGTGATCTTAAAGTATTTACTATTCCACCACAGCACACAAGAAATATGCATAATGTTTGGGTTTATTGCAATGTCCTGTACTTAAGTTACTTAGCAACTAAACCTTTAATTGCGTCTATGTGTACCTTAACACCTATAAGCAAATTTGGGAGTGGTGCATCTTACTACCGTGCTTTGTTGAATATTCAGGACATATTTAATCTTAGAAAAGACAGGATCAAGGCTCAGGTCACTGTAGCCAATTAGGGTGGAATCCAATAACAGTGATCTCAGTGGTTAGATTTGCAAACTTTATTAGAGCCATATGTGAGTGTAGAGCACAAATTGTCTACAGAATCACACCCATCCACACTCTGATTACACAGGCTGCATGCATGTGTAACTCACTGCAGGGTGGACAGTTAATATGGGAAGATATGAGACAAAGCTGTGTGGAGTTGATTACATAAAACATAAAGAATGAATGTTATCCTGTTACATGAAACTCCAGCATCTTGCAGCTTCAGGAAACATTCAGAGATGAAAAAATAGTAACAGCACTTGTGCCGCTGTTCGCTGTGTATAGAAATTACAGCACAGATCAACTGGATACAGTCACTGGAGGAATAAAGTAAAGTGTCAGATCTGGATTACAGATTGAAATGATAGCTGCTGTCCTAAAGGAAAGACCCGTCACAAGATAGAAATACCACACACTAGGGCACACGAGAGTCCAAGGCTAGGCCTCGCCTGCTTTTTACCTTTTAAAGCAAGGCATTTCAGTACAAACCTGGGAACTGTCAAACTTGGCTAGTTTCTCTGCAGAAAACCAGAGACTCCAGTCCACCGGCTGCACAGTATGAGTCATACAGACACCACCATACATCTATCTGATATTATAAACCAGGCTTTTCTACCACAGGAAGAACATGAAAACATAGTGGCCTATTTGACGTAAACACTGGTGCCCCTATTCAGAGGAGGTGGGTAGAAAAACAATGACAGCTAAATGGGGACGGGACAGAATCATAGAGCTCTGGGTTTTTTTCTGTTTTTTTGAAGTACCACACATCAAAACACACATTGCTCAAGCTCAAACAAAAAGTCAGAAAAAAAAGTACATTCCACGAGTTTAACAGGTGTAGACCATATTAAACAAGGCTGCCTATGATAAGCGCAACTACAAATCATGTCTTAATATATCAACTCATTAACTGTAGAGCTTTTAAATCTACTTAGTGTTTTGAACATAAACTGTTTTTCCATTCTTGTCTGACCATCGGTCCAAAGGCCAAGAGGAGTCTGAATGTTTGAAAGAAGAGAGAGAAACAGCAAATCATCACATTTCACCACTTCTAACCTGGGTTATTATAGTCAACAAAAACTAAAACTATATACGTAATTCACACACTCAAGTAAAAATTAAAATTATTAAAAAAACAATGAACACAACCTACAATAAAATAGAATTGCAGGTAAAAATCAGCTTTGTTTTTATTTCCCCATGTTCATGGTTCATGGTGAACAACAATATAATTACTTTGCACAATATAAGCCTGAGTCTTTTCTGTTCTGTCAGGGACAATACAATACCACGTCAATGGTAGACAACGTTGCTTTGAAATATCTATTTCTGTATTAGAAAACATATTAAATTTATGTATTTTAACTTCTAGACCTTGTTTTTCACTGACTTCACAGCTAAAGGAGGAAACCGCTGCTGCTAAATCTTTCCCCAAAACACACCAGAAAAGGTATGCACATGAGCAAAGTTCAACTGCTGAAGATGTCCACAGTGTATTCATTGGCTCCTGTTGGGCTGTTGTTTGTTATGATTTTCTACAGTCTCATCAGATGTGCCACTTAGGTCAGAGCTCGCCTGGTCCAGGCCCTCAAAGAGCAGCCAGTGTTTCCACACTGTGCCTTTCCACAGTCCTTCCTGTTCCACTCTCCCTTCTTTTCTAGCCTGAATCTCTGCTCCACTCGACTCCACTCTGCTCCAACCTTTGCCCTCACTAGAGCCTGCCCACCCATCCCCTCCCACAATCCTACACCCCCTGCATGCATTACTTCATTCATGACTTCCTGATCCTCAAAACAAGGCTGCAGGGTGAGGTTACACTGAACAGCATCCTCCGGCAGTGGCTGAACATCTAATCAGATTTATCAAAATATCTCAGGATTATTTTGTCAGACATCCACAAAGTTGAAGTATATTACGCAGTGAAAAATTCTTCCAATAGTTTTCCATATTTGATTTCTCCAAAAAAGGATAGGACAACACACTATCACTTTTATAGTAGGCCTTGTTCTTTCTGGAGTGAGAGATGAAAAAAAGCGTTCCTCCCACATGAGTTCACGTCTTGTGCTAATGCGATTTTAATGAAAGATTGTGATGTGGCTCCTTGGCAGAATCAGTAATGTGATTACAGAGAGCAGCGGCGAGCCAAAGCACACCATAACAGCCTGCTCTTAAACCTGGCTGACGGTAAGCGAGGGGCTTTCACATGGCTAGTTTGTGAAAGTGAAAGTAGCAGTGAATTAAAAATAAAACTATTAGCCAGTTGCTTCATTTACAAGGGGAAGTCCAGCTGTGAAAATGACCATGACAGACCCCACTTGTACTCCGCTTACTCCAGTTTCCAAGATGGTTTTAGCATTTAGAGAATATCAGCAACAACAAGCACCACCAAACTGGCAAACATTGTTGGCTTTAGAGCATCATAACTCTGTAGTGATTGGTCTAAAGTGGAGACATGCAATTTTTTCCCTGTTAAACAAGAGAAATAGCACTTTCAATCTGACCTTTTGCCTGCCACGTTTCATACTCTGTGTATCAAGAGTACTGTATCAGACAATTCTCGTCCACCATCTTTGCTGGTTATGTATAAAGAGACGTGTCTTTCTGTAGCTGAGAAAACTGACTGTAAACATAATGGGGACTGATGGACAAACCTTCTTGTAGAGATGTGTGGATGCATCTGAAAAGATAGAAAGATACAGCTAAGAAAGTACTTATTAGAGCTGAGGCTTCAGAGTTCACATTTCAATGTTGAGATTGACTTCAAGGCTTAAAGGCTGTCATGACTTTACAGTGTGTGCAACAAAGTATGTTACACAAACTCCTGCAAACTCCTTCAATGCTGACAGACCAAAAAAACCCACTATAAACTGGCTCACTGACTATAAAACTCACTATCCTAGTGACATTAATCTTACAAACAACCCACTATGCAGCGCCCTCTGTATCTTAATAATGTCTCACTGAATATTAGTGGAGCCCCTGCCACAGATACAACATAACTCTGTAGGAAACACTGAATATTATTATATTGCTGTATAACAATTACACAAATTATAGTGGATTGTGTAGAGTGTAGGGAAGTATGATTTTGGATTACAGACCTATTGTTTTTGGGCACCAGGACACCATATGTGCAACAAGCTATCCAGACAGAACACTAGTAAACAGTATCTACAATGATAATACTGTGTGTTTTCCCTGTAAGCCATTCTGATCATAATAGCACAGTAAAGTAACTGTATAAAAAATAAAATAAAGAGACTATGACCCAAAAGTACCCCATTCTGGTGCATGGTATGTCAGGTGCCACTGTGTGTGATCCTGGACAGCAACTGCCTTGATGCAGATCGTGTTTAGCTTAGATATGTATTAACAGGAGACAAAAAGCCCATGGACACTGGACACTGCCCAAAAGAATGGGTAGAACTCATGAAGAGAAGAAGCTGGAAGCTTCCAGGTCAATACAAACAAATGTTGGCAACGTTTTGTCTTGTTGTGGTGCTGTAAAAAGTAAAATAAGTATTTAATAATAAGTTTTTTGTTGCTGTTTTGTTTGTTTGTTTCTAATATCTCATATGTGTCTAGAAGCATCTAGAAGTTGTGTTGATTCCTGGGATGTGTGAACTTGAAGATACTGTAAATAAATAAATAAAAATGACTATATTGCAAGACGAAACACAAAAATTTCCAAAAACAGAAATGTCTCAGGGGTTAGGAAATGGACAGTGCCTAGAGTACTACAGATTTCCACAGCACAAAACCATGCTTTCACTAAGGATAACAGTGAGTGGGAGTTGAGAGGGTACAGACAGGACACAGTTCCTGTGGAGGAAACCCTCTGAAACAGAAGCACATCTGCACATTGCTCCTCTAGTGGGCACTTCCATGTCATGGCTCTGTGGCCCAAGGCCCCGCTGTAAAGTTTCCTCTCAGAACCAAGGACTTTCCGTAGTGGGACATCCTCCTGGCCATAGGACAGGAGGAAGTTACTGAACAGCTGAGAAAAAGGGCTGGGCCTTGGAGATTATCAAACCAAAACATCAGATCACACTGAGGTCAAACACGGAGAAAAGCATTTTATCAGACAACTCTTGAGCACTAAAGACTTTCTTTAAGTTGTGACATTGTGGATGTTTACAACAGAACGCTAAATTAACCACTGGCACAACAACACGGAGTGTTTGATCTTGTTGTGAAGCTAATAGTGGCTGTCATATCCACAGAGGATTACACAGCTTAGCCTTCCCAAATCAACCCCAGTCATCAAAAACAACTGTCTGGGCTCACAAGTTCAGATTAAAAGAAAAAATAAACCGCTGAGCACTTCTATCTCTATAAACAGGAGAACCTAAGACGTGGTGACATTATCGGACTCATGTCCAAGTAATGAGAGCAAGGTTCCACCCAGACAGTATTTATTAACTAAGCTGTTCCTTTATAACTTATATATACATGGGCTATGGGTTGCAACGCTTTGAATAAACTTGATATATTATATTGTTCTAATTAGAGTAAGTCTGTTTTGATTTCACTTTAGCTTTATGAGTTCATAATTAGCTTCGGTTTCATTTTGAGACATTGATAAGTTGGAGTATTATTAGGGCCTGAGCACTGAGATGAATTGGTGTGTAGATTGTTTGTGTTTTTCAGGTATCGTCAGGAAAGTCTTGACTTATAGAAGCTGAAAAAGGTCCGATGAAAGAAAGCATCATATATGATTCCCCAAAAAAATATTCCCCATACTATTTTTACCATTTTATTTTAGTGCGCTACATTGTTCATTGTATTTTTTTTTTTACTTTTCATCTATTTGAGAACATCATTTTCATTTTTATTTTAGTTGATGAACATGTTTTCACTGCTAGTTTTAGTTTTTCTTTACTAGAATAACCCTCGTACATGGGTTATAGCTTGTAACAGTTTTATTGACTTTAATCTTTACAGCTGTGTAATATTTCACTAGTTAATAGTAAAACATATGGACTTGATGAATGAAACTTCAATTAGGCTACCCGACATGTAAAAGGTGCCCCAGAGGTAAAAGACGACTGTTCGGCTCAGTGTGGATTAATAACCCATGTCTTCATTTACTGAACACTGAAGCACCTGAAACAACCTGAAGAGACGGTAGTAAACTGATCTAAGTTAGAATTTAGAGGCAATTTAATACTATTTGTGGTAGTCATTGTCACTGTCATTAGCCTCATGATTACAGTGATCAGCGGAAGTCACAAACACTTATTAAACACTGATGCAGAAGATAAAGTGAGCAAGACGCCAACACAGACCTGACATACGATACACTATGTCACCACGTCGGACACACTTTGAATCAGCTGCAAAAAAAAAAGGACAGATAGTTTAACCACGGTCATATATGGCATGACTTAGAAGACGCGTTAACCTGAAACAGGATACTGTGGATCAGCTTACAACAGCATGCACAGTATTAACATCTGTGAGCGATGGGGAATACCAGAGTTCACCCAACTGCTCAGTGGAGGTTCTCCGTCCACAAAAAGCTTCTCTTTGCAGTGACATTTCACTGAAGCCCCGTCAGCCAGCACCATTTCCACCACATAAAGAAAGATATTCATCGGGCAAACAATCACACTACAATTCATGTCAAGCGGAAAGAAAGGGTCCGGCTTGATGTCACAAACAGTAAAGTGCACTATTTAAGCTGCCTCTGTGGCACATCTTAGAAAATCAAGAGTTTTTTGTGTTTGTGTGATAAGAAAACATGGCAAATCTGCGCCAGAAGCAGAATCACTATATTATTAGAGAGTTAACAGAAGCTTTTCTTTCTTAGGTGCAGCACCCGAGCCATTATGCGCATCACCTAAGCCAAATTAATATAAGATCAATGTAAAGAACATCAAAACTAACTAAATGACTTTTCTCAGATGTAATGGTCGTCAGCAGGTTTTGTTTTCAAGCTTTTTGAGGGGTGTTTTGGGTGGTGTCTGCACCAGCTTGTTTAGTTTTTTTCCATACAGGTATGCTAATAATATTTCCAAAATTATGCGAAATTTTAGCATTTTTACAGAAAAACTTAACATGTTCTTGCTAGAGGTCCCACAAACCCCCCCAACCATGTGCGTAAGTCTTCCACAAAGTTAGGGAAAACACTGTGATAGAGTTTTTAGTCAAATAACATCCAATTTTCTTGGAGGGTGACCCCCAAAATCCCACAACCACACGATGCCCCGCCTTAACCACGGCACCTAAACCCACCCCCACAGAAATCTAGGGAAAAACCCGTCCATGCTACTTTCAGTATTCAAGTAACTCAACAGCAAAGGTATGAAACAGAAAGAGCGAGGCCGAATCAACCAAAGAGGTGAATAAAGTGCAGAAAAGAAAGAAACCTGCTCTGAAAAACACCGGCCTTCTGGGAAATGCACGCACAGCTCGACTCCACGGACCCGCTGTACCCTGCGTCACCTTTTCGGTACAGGTGTGCTGGTGGTTTGTAGTGGAATGTTTCAAACATACTTTTGACGTTGCTTCCAAATCCCCTTGTGACTTTTTAACCCCGAGTCAGGTGTTTATTTCTCACCAAAACGATGGAGCCGCTGCTGTTTGTAAGACGGCAACAACTTCACCCACCAGCGCTGCCTTTAAACTAAACTTTAGGATGATGCACTTGTGGTTTACTGCACTGTATATGAAACAAACCTCTTCAAATGTCTAAAAACTGTAATAAGCGGCTCCAGTGTTAAATGTTCCAATAGAAATGAGCGAGACTAGCTGCAGTATGTTTTTGGGGGTGTTTTTTTTTTTTTTTGAAGAGTTTTAAACCTGTCCCTAAGCAGCATGTGAATACCTGGGCACTGATTGAAGAATTTAGAGAAGAAAGACAAGTTGTGTCACAGCCTAAAGCACTAAAACAGCGTAGTACTGCTGCAGGGATCCAGCTCCAGACTTCCACCCCCAGCATTACTGCAACCAACTGCACAGGTTCAGGTTGGCACACACTCTGAAAACATTATATAGATGCTGCAGGAGCCTGTAATAAGACATAGTGACAGTCTGCGTGGATTAAGTGTTTAAGTCTGGCAGTAAGCTCTGGACACCTTAAAGACAAACCCAACCCACAAGACTAGAGTTCAAACAGATAACAATCTAATCATCTCTAACCCAGTGGAGGTGTGTGTGTGTGTGTGTGTGACTGAGGACAAACAGTGCGGCCAATTCATCAAATAACACAAGGCGTCGATTGTACTTAACTCACGTAAAGCTGGATAAAATAACACCGCGTCCTAAACTCATTAAAATGTAAAGTTGAAGCTTCACGGCAAGTGCATGATTCTTTTTCTTAGCTTTTTTTTTTTTTTTTTTTTTTTGAACCACAAGAAGCAACTCACGTTTCGTCGCGTTGATGAGGTTCTTCCCATCTTTGTACAGTTCTTTGATAAACCTGTTCGTTTTGTCCAGCTCCGCTTCGTGCGCCTTTATTTTCTCCCTAAAACAGGGGCTGTCCAGATAGCACTCGCTGAACTCCAGCGGGTGTAGTCCCATTGCTCCTAACAGACAGATGGCTTCGTTTTCTAAGCAAACTCGTCGAAATTGTTGTAGCGGGAAGAAGAAGAAGAAGAAGAAGGAAAAATTAGCCGTTACAAACAAATGACCGCTTTTCTCGCTGGCAAATGTAAACGTAGCAAATAAAACATAGCTACGTCAGGTAGCAGCAGCTAACGTTGGTTAGCATGGTAACTTCAGAGACACGGGCGCATGGGTGTTGTTCCACAGTTGTCAAAGTACGAAAAGAGCAGCTAACAGGTATAACGGTTGAAAGGTGGGGACGACGCGCTGCCGGTTAAAATACGCATCGGTCAGTCTGTCCGCCGGTGCTGTCAAAAAAACAAACAAACAAACAAACCAAAAAAAAAAACCAAGGAAAAGTCAGTGTTGTTGTATGCAACGTTCCCTTCGTCCATCAAACACGGTCCACCTAGCCAAGTGACAGATTGAGAAACTCTGCTGACATCTGTGTGCGTGTAGCAAAACTTCTGCCGAAGAGTCGACAGCCGCGGCGAGAGAGTTCCCCGCTGTCTGCTTCCGCCTACGCTGCGTAAACGCTCCAAGAGCAAAGTAAAAGTCCAACTTAACAAAAAAAATATATATATATACATAAAGTGTGATCAGTAAAAGTAGTCATTGTATATAGTGTGTATATTGTGTTTTTTTTTAATTCATTTTACTGCTGCATTAATGCGTGTGTTGTGTTTTGCTGCAGGGCGTGGAGTTCATTTGAGCCACTTTATATTCTGTTATGTAGTAAAATCTACAGTAACGCGTCGTATTCTGTGAGATCACCATGTGTTTGTAGCATCACTGTCCTGTGAGAACCACGTGCCTCGGGAAAACAGCCTGTTTCCAGCTTCGCGGCAAAGCATTTTTGAGCTAATCCGGTTTATGTAGTTTAAAGAAGTGGGATAATTTGATAGTCAACCCATAAAGAAACACTTCATCCTCCAGTTTATCAGGAATATTCAAAATCAACACATTTGGAGGTATGTTTTCACTGGACAGGAAGGGGATGAAAAGTTGTAACATGAGAAGTAAAGCTGTCAGACAAAATGGAGTAAAAAGTACAATATTTGCCTCTAAGTTGTTGTGAAGTATAAAGTAACATAAAATGGAAATACAAGAACCTCAGGTCAGTTACATTTCACGAGTGTATGTAGGTTTTTAGGATGTGCAGATTACACACACACAGTGGTTTAAATAGCAAAGTAAATCACTTTAAACACAAACGTCAATGCTCACATATCACCGTTTGTGATTACATTATGATGATAATAACTGAAAGCATTTTAAACAAAGTATAAACAATATAATACATAAAGTATGATGTACATACATAGCGAAGCATAAAATGATCCAGGAAAAAAATGGCACCTGAAGATCTACAGCATTGGAGACGAGAAACAAAGTGTGTGAGAAAAAGTTTCGATTAGGACTGGACCAGACGGCATACATAGGTTGACAATATGTGACTACATGTTACAAAGTGAGGGACGCATCACTACATCACTGAATGTGACGCAACGTGACACAACCTGGAGGTAGGACACAGATGCAGACGCTGAGGGGCAAATACAACAGGGCTTTAATAACACAAACAAACTTACAAATACTTAAGAAAACGTACAAAAACCAGCTCAATAATCCACCGAGTGTTCCAGTAATCATGCTGTAAAGTCACTTAGAATAATAAAGCGAGTTAATCTACTTAAGATTGCATAACAGACATTCAAAGCAATTAAATGTTTATAAAATACTGTTGGAATGCAACTTTCATGTTCCTCTGACAAGGTTTTTAATGGATAGATGGACGGAACTCTCTTGATCTTTTGTACTCTTTGACTATGCTCTAAACTTCGCCTCCCATTGGTTCAATCAGAGCCAAATCTGAAGCATTAACCTTTACAATAGTCTTATTTTCGATGTAAATCGGAAAAAAAAAAAAATTTTCACGCGTTGAATTTGAACGGTGAATACAATTCGCTAGCGATTCAAATACGTTGTACTTCGTTACAATTAACCCGGAACCATGTATTTCTTGTCACGTGTTTCTACCCGAGCCTTGTATGTGCGGACACGCTCTTCTTAACGGTGGAGGATTCATGCACCTTTAGCACAAATGTGATGCACGCTGTCAAACAGCAGTTCAGAGACATAAGCTGACTTTTCAACAGATGTAGTATATATATTTTTTCCATGTAGTCAACCTACCGCCGCGACTGTCACCGGTACGGATTTAATGCCCGGTGTTCGTTGAGGCTAGGCTGCTTTCGAAGAGAGGACTGCTAACAATGCTAACGACTTTATTTTCGGACAGATTCGTAAGGTTTGTGTCTTTGCAAAATTAGCACTGACACCTAAAGTAAACACCAGTCATACTTTCTGCCAGAGGTTCAAAACAACGCACAGTAAGTCACTCAGGTAGCACTGGTTGTCCCTGTTCATATTATACATGTTTATTATGTGTGGCATTAGTGTTGGAATTGCTTTATACTATTTCGTCTTGTAGTGAACGCAGTGTCCAGAGAAGAAAGAAAGAAAAAACCTATTCAAATAGTAAAAAAAAAATCTCATTATCATGCTTCCGCAGAAACTTAGGGTTTATGTCAGCATTTTTTCACTCATCGTAGTATTTTCGCCTGCAGTCAAACTTGGCTTGGCTCAACCTGCAAGTGGGTCATTCTTGTTATTCAATGACTTTTCTGTCCCTATGATTTACTGATTCGTATCTTCTCTAAAATGAGCAACATATTTATTACCAGTGGTTTAAATGAGGTCTTATCACTCGTAGACACACCTTTTTGCTGGTTCCTTCATGTCATCAGCACGTTAATCAATTTCCACAAGAACTATAAACCATAAAATGATTAAAAACCTCAAAAATATCCTTTATTTGTTGTATAGACAAGGCTGCACTGCCTCTAATCATACATTCAAATCGTTTTCTTTGTTTGTTTGCGTGTCCCTGAAGTCATCTCCCCCCATTACTGTTCTCACAGAATGATTAAAACATTAACACAATGATAATTTTTTCCCCCAACTATTATGAAGCCAAAACATGACCAAATAACACGAATAATCCAAGTATAACTTTAAATCTAATTTTTGCCATGAGTATTTTTTTTCATCATTTTTGTTCTTTTCCTGACAGGAGTGGACTTCACAGTCACGGGCAGTAGAAAGGAACTTTAATCTGTCTATGGATTGATAATGTGTTATTTGTCTCTCGTCTCCGCTGTTGTGTGTGTGTGTAAGGGATGCCTAACGCCAGTGCAAAACCCAAACATGGCAGGAGGACCCGAAGGCGCCGCAGAGAGGACCCCGCCCGGAACGAGCTGGTATCCAGTTCCCTGGAAAGCGCCCAGCAGTGCCTGTTTAACCAGGACTACGGCACTGCATTCGTGCACTACCTACTTGTTCTTAACCTTGCGCCTGTGTTTAAGGACTTTGCACGGGTAATGACTGTTTTCACCACTTTACATTTTCTGCCACGTATCGTGCACGTAAAACCAGCCACAATCACACACATCCGCTCATCTGCTTTACTCACGAAGTAGAAGCAGCTGCAGAACAAATAGATGTTTAATTTTGAAACACAATCCGTGATACCTTTTACAGGAGTCCTTCAGATTCACTCTGTTTAAATGGGCAGAAGAGCTGGACTCTCTCGGTCGCATTCAGGACCTTTTTGACTGTTACGAACAAGCGCTGGAGCTCTTCCCTGCTGATGAGGTCATCCTGAATAGCATGGGCGAACACCTCTTCAGGTATTCTCCACTCCTGCTTGAGCATCCAAACGTATTTATGTGTTTTAGATGCGTTTTCTGCATTTATCTTCTTTTCTTATCCAGAATGGGCTTTAGGGATGAAGCTGCAGGTCATTTCCACAAAGCCTTGAAGCTGAGACCAGATTATCCAGAAGCGCGGGAGAACTTTTACCGTGTGGCCAACTGGTTGGTGGAGCGCTGGCATTTCTTAATGCTCAACGACCACGGCAGGAACAAAAAGTACCAGCAAGCCATTCAGAAGGCTGTTGAGAGCGGCTGCAACACTGTACTTGATATAGGTACTGGCACTGGGATCCTTGGGTGAGATATTTTCCATGAGAAACGGAACTTTTTTATTTGATCTTTTTTACATTTTAGCGCAATCTAGAGCTCTTCTAAAGCCTAAACATCACACTTAGAGGTTCTTTTGGCTCTCGATAGAATAGGAGATGTACTTTGATGTCTGGGTATTATTATTGTTCTGATTTTCTGTTTCCTTCGGTTAAGTATGTGTGCTAAGAAGGCAGGGGCTGCAGAGGTGTATGCCTGTGAGCTGTCCAAGACGATGTATGAATTGGCCTGTGAGGTGGTGACTGCTAATGGAATGGATGGCAGCATCAAGATCCTCCACATGAAGTCTCTGGAGATGGAAGTGCCAAAAGACATCCCACACAAGTAACATTTACACCTAAAGCCTTTGACATTTATCTCCCAAGTACAGCACCTCATTCAGTGTTTTTATTTCTTTATTTATTTGCGATCTGTGCAAATGCAAGTATTTCTCATGCTTTGTCAGTCAGTGTTTTGTTTGTTTCTCTTTGAAGGGTGTCTTTGGTTGTGACAGAGACAGTAGACGCAGGACTGTTTGGAGAGGGCATTATAGAAAGTCTCATTCACGCCTGGCACCACCTACTGCTGCCTCGACAGGTAACGTAAACCATGAGTGAACACAGTCGCACGGAGAAAAAGCAACATTTCAGCACAAATTACAGTTTCTGTTGTCACTGGCACATAGGGTTGTCAGTGGTAATGAGAAGATTTACGAAGAAATTCTTAAAAAAAAAAAAAAAATCCATGATTTCATATAAAAAGTTGCACTTTTAAGATATAAAAATCCGTGACAGCAGAGTTTACAGAACACAGTGTGACGTTCATATTAACACTTCTGTCCTCTTCCATTAAAAGCTTGTGTCTTTTGTTTCATAGAGCGAGGAGAATGAATTCAGGGAGCCCTCTGCGACGGGACGGGTCATCCCTGCTGGAGCCACTGTGTTCGGGATGGCTCTGGAATGCCTCGAGATCCGTCGGCATCACAGGTAGACCTTGTTAGTTAATCCAGATGAGCTGGAAAGGACTTAACCCTGTGTACATTCATCAGAACACGCTATTTTCTTTTCTAATTATTTAACCGTCTGTGTTATGCTGTTATTTCTTGTCATTTCCCCCCCCCCCAGGCTTTGCGTGTCAGAGGTGGGTGGGCTGTCCATGGCTGCAGCCGGGGAGCTCCGTAGTCCAGTTAGCTGCAGCTCTGAGCCAGACGAATCCATGGAGCCTTACACGACAGAGAGACTGAGCCGACTGCCAGGAGGATATAAACCTCTGACGGAACCATTCACAGCCCTCAACATAGACTTCAACAATGTGCAGGTTAGCACGAACGCATTGAGGAGATCTTTGAGGAAAATGATTTTTACTGCAAATTTTGAATTGCAAATTCTCCGTCTGAATTGGAAAAGTCTGATTTTCACTGATTTCTGCCTGGATTCAATCAGTCAGAACAATGTAACGAATTAATAATCAAATACGTCTTTAATTCACTTGACAACATTTCTGTTGATCCTATTGGCTGCCTCACGGGCTTAAAAATTGCACAAGTGGCTGTTATTTAGCTGTAACCCTTCAGAGCTTGTCTCATTAACTGCACACCTGCGGTTTCGGAGACTCTGCCAGTCAGGACCTGTAGATGTCTTCATGTGTATCACCGGCTGACATGAACCATGGGCAGACAGTACAGGATGTGATGCTGTGTCCAGAATCCGTGAGGCAGACTTACTTAAGATGTTTTAGTGATGTTGGATGTTTCATTTATAGATTTTGTTACTACTGAATATTACTATAAATACAAAAAACTGCGTGTGAAATGTTTGAAGTAAAGTAGTCTTTACATGTATAATATTCACGCTCCTTTAAATCTGAATTTTATCATCTGCTTCACATTCTTATGCCTGCACAAGCATTCACTTGAACGCATACTGATTAGAATTTGGCAGTCACAGGTCGAGGTCACTGTGACTACATGTTCAAGAACTCAAGAAATCCTACACCAGTTATGACTAAAAACATGTAATAGGCTCAACTGATGAAGTGATGACATTTCATACCCATAAGGTCTAAGTTATATTTACAGCTACGTTTTTAAGGCTTTCTTTTTGACTCAGCAGACACCTCTTTAACATTTCCGTCATCCTCACATTTACTGTTTCTCCAGGAGCTGGAGGGTCTGAGCTCCAGGAAGGTTCAGCACGTCTGGCTTCCCATCATCCAGGAGGGGGAACTGGATGCTTTGGCCGTTTGGTTCCAGCTGCACCTGGATGAGGAGAGCAGTCTGTCTACTGGACCGCAGGAGGACACCTGCTGGGAGCAAGCCATCTACCCTGTCCACAGCCCCAAGGGTAAGACACCAAAAGACACACCGGAGACAAGGTGAATGATCAGGTATCTCTGCGCTACGTCAGCTGAGGGCAGTTTGTGGGGTTTGTCAGGACGGAGCCGGGGAAGCGCAGGGACTGAAAATGCTAACTTACAGAAAATACTGACCACGCTGTTACGTTAAACACCACTGAGCCGTTGCAGCTACTTCATGAATGTTAACGCATATGGTTGTATTATGTCAACTGCATGTGAAGTGTAAGCATACTGCTTAGCACTAGCTGGCCTAATTAGCAAACAAGCTGCCAGAATATAGCGCAATACTGCATTAATGCTAACATTAGGTAATGTAGTGGAATTATGCTAACAGATTGGAAACTTCATGAAACAATCGCGTAACAAAATCCTTCAATACTCTTGTTAGTGTAACATCTTAACCACAAGTACAGTAGAGCTGTCTGGCAGAAAAAAAATCTGTTTTATTCCATGAACAGAAGTTCTAAAAGGTTGGAGAAAGGGAAGAGCGAGGCCTGGAACTCACTAACGCGAACTTACTGAAAACACTAAACACACTGCTCTCTGGGATATTAGCTAACATTAGCTAATGTTAGTTATGCAGACAGGTTGGATAACTTCATGAAACATTTGAGCAACAACATCCTTTGATGTTTTTCTAAGTATAATTTCATAACCACAACTCCTGTAGAACTGTCTGTCAAGAAAAAAAGCTGTAAAAGTCAGACTCACCATGCGAGCAGGTGTAAACCCCTTTATGGACATGCACATCATTTAGGGTTGTTTTGGTTTTTTTTAAAGATTTTTTTTTGTGACTTTAAGTGCTTACATTTGTTTGCTGTTTTAGGGAAATACAGCCATTGGGTGAAAAACTAAACCCTAAGGCATAGTTGCAACATTCTTTCCAAACGTTAAACTAAGGGTGCTGAGGGTCCCCTAGGGTACTTTACACTCTTTACTTTTTTATCAAACCGGGCCAACGTGAACCTAATACCCACTGACGTGCAGTGACATGTTCCAGTTGGCATCACAGTACATCATCTTTCAGACAGCGCTCAACAGCTTTTCAAAGCGCTGTTAATTGGCAAGGGCAGCATCAAGGGAGCCTCCACCTTTTCCCGGTGATCACCAACATCCGTTTCCCCGGCTGCCGTGACGTGTGCTCCGTGATCGCCTGTGACACTCTTTAGTGTTCATGAAATTCTTATAGGCGATAAATATGCATTTTTCCCCAATGACCGCGACGAGCTGCGCGCTGACGAGAAGACGTGAGCAGATGTTATTCCTGTAGGATTCCTTTCTGCGCCTCTCCCCCTCGCTCTGTACCCGTCCCCTGAATCTCATTTCTCTGTTGGGCTTTCTGTCACTGCCTCTGCTCTTTTCACATGTTCTGCCTTTCCTTCCCTTCCCTCTCTGTCTGCCTCCTTTCTCACCTTTCTTAATCCCTTCAGGATTTTGTCATTGAAGTTTGTCGAAAGCCATCTTGTAATTTACGTAGTCGTAAGCCTGGCATGATGAACTCATTATTGTTTAACATTCATTTACATTTATCTCTCATTTAGTTTCACGCACTTCTGTCACTGATTAAGGTCAAGGTCACTAATTAAACAATTGAGAGGTCACTAAAATAAAACATCTGTAGATTGCACAGAATTGACAGAAGTGCAATCTACAGATGTTTCATTTTAGTGACCTTGACCTTAATCAGTTCATCCTTGAGTCAAAGTGAGCCTTTATGCCAGATTTTTTGACACATTTTGTGATACCAAGCTATTAACTAGTATATACTTACTATGCTTTTGTAATTACATGGTAATTGCGAGAGGGAATACGTAATTATTACCTCTTTATTATCAAACATTACCCCACTATTACCATGCTATTATTGAGATGTAATGTAAAGTGCTACCAGTAAAATAAAAAACAGCTATTCTATATTTGTGATATTCCAGGCTCTATAAAGCTCTAGCAAACTGAGAGTTTTCAGTATTGCAGTAATGCATTCTCTTATACGGCAATGTTTCAATCCAAACTGATGTTCAGGCAATATCTCCGAGAACAATGGACATTTCTTACAGAGGAGTAATCAGCTCTAATTGTTATCACCTGCTGGTCAGCGGGTTTGAGAAGAGGCCTAAAAAGAGACCACAAGATGGCGATCAATGCTCTGTTTCTCTCTTCTTAGGTTTTGCCCTGATACCAGGAGATGAACTGTTGATTGAAGTGTCCTGTAGAGATGCCTACTTGAGGCTCTGCAGCGTTGCTGTACGAAGACATGGGCATGAAATCCGTCTAGACAAGCATCTGGACTTGCCGTGTACAAGAGACCCCAGGTCAAACCCAAACCCAGAGGCAGAACTGTGCAGTGCCTTAGCTTGTCTTCAAACGGACCAGATTCAAGCCAAAGACTTCTGCATGCTGGAATGTTCTGAAATGGCGCTCCTGAACAATCAGCAATACCACCAGAGTTTTTGTGTCGCGATGGCCAAACTCATCTCCCAGCTGAAGAACAAAGAGCAAAGATCAGGTGTTCAGCCTGACCTCTGCGACCCTGCGAACTCCACAGACTGTCGAGAGCTGCTGTATGTGCTGGACGTGTCGGAGGGCTTCTCTCTGCTCTCCCTCATCGCTGCCAGTCAGGGTCATGTGAAAGCGTACAGCTCTGTGGAGAAGAACAAGCAACAGGAAGTGCTAAAGAGACTGGCTCGCTCCAGTAATGTCCCAGAGCAGCATCTGGAGTTCTGGCTCAACAACATGGAGGACGAGCAGGGGATGCTGCAGAGGCCCTCCAGGGAGAAGCTCTGGAGCGCCATCATCCTGGACTGTGTAGAGACGTGCGGCCTGATTAGACAGAAGCTGATGGAGAAAGCCTCGTTGGCCAGGTAAGCAGATGTGGCCATAGGAGGAAGGGCGTTTTTTTTTTTCTTTTTTCGCCGTAGTTCTGCACGTTTTAGATGTATTTTGATACTAAAATAAGTTTGTGTTGCCTGTGCTAGGTGTCTGCTGGAGGAAGGAGGACGTATATTCCCAGAAAGGATTGTGGTGCACGGTATGCTGGTGGAGTCCGACATGCTGCTGCTGGAGAGTGCTGTCCAGGGTCAAGAGCCAACGCTGGGATTTAATATCGCTCCCTTTATCAACCAGTTCACTGTAAGTTCTCCTTCATAAGTTTATTAGTTTAGCTGTATTATCTACTTTGCTCGGTCTGGTCTGGCTAATGGTCCCCTGTGAGTTTTTTTTTTTCTCTTTCTTTCGCGTAACAGCTGATGATTGATACTGATGTTTTTCTGTCTTGGGCTTTGAAAAACAAAAAGCTGTAGACTGTGTTCAACCTGCAAAAACAGCCAGTGCTGTGGAGAGAGGAACGACTCTTAGTTAAAGTGGTTTAGCAGTAATTCAACTACTTTATACGTGCGTGGGGATTCGAATAGTTACGTTTTTTTGCCACTTTGCTGTCATTAACTTCCGAAACTACAAACTACAGAAGAATGATTTTTTGAATATTTATTATATCATTATTATTCTAGCTTCTCTACTCCAGTTGAACTCCCTTTGCCACCACTCACTTGATGTTTGTGTAATGCATGTGCAGAACGGCAGGCGTTGCTGAGTGTGTTCACACCGATATCAACATGGAACCTGAGGAGGAATCAGATCAGCACTTTTTGCTGCCGCGTGACTTCTTTGTGTTATAATGTCCTATCACAAGTACATTGTCAGCCTGATATATATATATATTATATATTGAAGTTGAAGTTGTTTTAGTTAAGCATTGGTTAGTTTTGCTGCAGTTCAACAGTTCCATAGTGCGAAGGTAGTTTCATCGCAGTGGAATAACGTAACAGGAGGCCGATGCCCCTTTCATATTTTTGTTAATTTATAAAGGTTGCACAGTTCTTTCTGTCATTAACAAATAAAAATGAATTTTAAATTACTGTAGTGGTGAAATGCCGTAACAAATCCTGAAACCTTCATTTGCAACCAAGCGAAATTTTTGGCTCATTTTCCAATATTACATCCAAAGAACATCTTCTTCTTTTGACAGTTTCTAAAAGTTTCATATTTCCATCAAAGAAAAAAACTCTCTTTAAGAAGTGTAAGGACACATTTAGCTTGTCCACTGCCCTAGATTTTTCGACATATTAGACTCTATACAGTCAAAAATCACCAAAACGTTATAATATATTCATTAGGTTGGGACTAAATATCAACATGGGAATGTATTGTATCGTACTGGTGCCAAGTATCAATATTTGTTTTAAAACATGCAGGTGTTTTTGCCTTTTTAGGGGTATTTTTTTTCTTCTTCAGTTACACAGGCATTGTGGTGTCATCGATGATCATCTTTCAACGTATCAAGTTCTGCAGAATCCCTGTATGGTGATACCTTCGTTGTCATAGGCAGCATGTCGTGATACTATCGTATCATCATCACTTGTATTTATAGTGATTTAGGTATTTAATCAGAATAAATACCTAAAATTCCCATATATCTTACACGAAATCATACCGGAGCACAATAAAACCATATTGTTAGCTTTCTTAACACAAGTTTCAAAAACCTTCGTTTTGTACATGTTGGACCACTGGTATTTTGTATTCTGTCTCATGT
>JAPQRN010000001.1:2539978-2553253 GCA_037367275.1 Coranthus polyacanthus
TACAGGTTTGTTTTTTTTATACCGGGGTGATGCCCGACAGTCAGTAATGACACAAGTCTGCTAAAGATTTTCAGGCATAGCATAGAAATACACAAATTAACCTCTTATTGTAACTATACATCGTCAAAGTGTGGTGCTTCTGCTCTTCTCATCCCTTTCTTCATTTATTAGAACAAAAAAAAAACATGATTATCCTGGATATCTTAATGTGCTTTCGTAAAAGACCAAGATTAACTGTTACTCGTTTTATAGATATCCTTAGAAATCGCTAAAGCAAGACATGGTGTGAAGAAACAAACATCTGGATTTTAAAAGTTGCATATTTCTCTTTTCATCAAACTGCCACAAGTCCTGATGTGACTGAGCTTGCACATAAAAAAATGTGTTGAATTTCCTACACACAAAGAGTAAATGCATATGCTTCACTCAGATTCAGGAGATTTTGCGTAGCCTTTCATCTTGAGAAACACAACACCTCAAAGACTAAAAATGTGCTCTTTGCCCAAACATGAACGATGACCATTCTGGTATAAGTCTACTGAGCCATAGAACTCCCTATTACGGCAAAAAAACAGCATAAAATGCACATTATCTGCAGATTCGTGATCACTTAGTGCCATAACATTCTTGGAGCCGTCACTGGCAGAGAGGTCCTTCTGGTTTTGCATTTGTCGGCGAACGTCTACACATCAGTTTAGTTTCATGTTGCATTAGTAAAATGTGTTTGAAGGACAATGGCAAGGCTGTAATTGGGTCCGGCCCAACCGAGTCTCTGGTCTCAGCCTTGACGCTGGGCTAGGTGATTACAATGAGATCTGCCTCGGCTGGTTCTTTGGTTTGGTCGGTCCTTTCTTCTTCTCGGGCTTCTTCAGGTGTCGCCTCGTATCCCTCGTCCCATGGGGCCGAGCTGAGCCCGGCGGGGGCCGACAGCGAGTGCGGCGCCGGGGTTCGACCCAGGCCCTGGTACTGACCTCTGGGAGACCCCGTATTGGTCGCCGCCTCCGTGATGGCATCCTGAGAGGCTGAAGACAAAAGGCCGGACCGCTCGCCGTCATTCTCTGCCTCACCAAAGTAGGACTTCCTCGGGCGACCCATGACCGTTCTCCCTGTTAGCAAAGTTTTAAAAAAAACAATACAAGATTACACAAATTTTATAATAACTTAACTGATACATTAACAATAACACACACCCCGAAAAAAGAAACACACAAAATCTAAATAAATACTAACTTTTTTCCTTCTAAATAATTACTTTGGCTACATTTTAATATTAATGTGTTCATTTTGTGAAAAATGATGATGAAAACTACAGATCATATATTTTTCATATTTTTTTTTTGTAGTATAATACATACATTCACAAATGGATTCAACAAAAAAATCTCATATTTAGCTTCTATCTCTGGAGAAAACAGAACATTTGGTTTGATCTTAAAAACTAAAATTATTTAACTCTGTTGTATGTTACTTGTGTCTAATAAAATCTTTCATACATAAAAGAGATTCCTGAAATTATACCCAAATTGGTTTTGTTTCCCTTAAGTCAATTTGTCCCATTCAATGAGATAGCTGAGATAAAACCGTACTTCCCCTTGTATGTTTTTATTTATTTGATTTGATTCTTCTCTCTCTTCTTTATACTAGTTAAATGTTTTGTCCGTTACACGACAAAGAAAACACAAGTGAGTCCTTCTTTCAAAATAAAAACGTTCACGTGCACCGGTAACCTGGATTCACTTACCAACATTGCGAACTTGTTCAGAAATATCCGCCCTGACGTCAGATATGTCCCACATGGCCATGAAAGAGTCAAAGCAGGAGCCCTCCTCAGCCTCCTGGATGTAAGGCTTGTAGGTGAAGCTGAAGTGATGCGCAATGGCTGCCAGAAACATCTCCACACAAATGATGAAATCCTAAAGGAAACAGTTTGGTGTTATTGGTAGTTATTTTGATAGGCGGTAAGGAGACTACTGACCAATACCAGTGTTAAAAAAGTGCATTTCTTACCTGTAAACCAGTGGCTACAGCTTCCACACTTTGCCAGTCCCACGTACGTTTCTCTGAGATAATGCCCACTTTGACCAGTAAAGCAATGAGCACAGCTTGCCTGGGGAGAGCAAACGAACAAAAAAAAAAAAAACCCGTCTATGTACTGTATGCTCAGTACGCTCCCTGAAAAACACAACGTCTACATTTCCTTCAAACATATCCAGGTTTATAAAACAGTTACAGCTGCTGTATGCCATCATGTTTGAACACGCTGATATTTACCAGAAAGAGACAAACACCACCATTTTGACACACAGGAATTTGCCGACTGGTTTGATTGGACTCAGTTCCTCTCTCAGCGCCCTGTAGAACAGCACCAGGCAGTACATAGCAAACTAGACAGAGAGAACACAAACAAACACAAGTCGCTAAGAAGCACAAAATACAACGCTAACTGCATTTCTAAGGCTCTCTTTACACTTGGCGTTAAGATGCGTCTGGTGCAATGCGAACACACGTGAACAGCTGAGACGCGTCGCCGTTCACACCTGTGTCTGCGATCCGTCTCTGAAGTGTGTGCCTGATTGTGTTGTTTTGTTACTGCCTACGTTACTTCCAAACGGCGCCGCACACAGTTACTACACAAGTCTACACAAACAAAAAGTACTCTTTAAGACTACTATGCAATTTAACCTATTTTGTCCAGTCTATTACACAATTTGAAGGTTTAGGCAATGACCTCGTTTGAAACAACGCATTTCTGTGTTCATTGCTGATGCTGATGTTTAGCTTCCAAGTGTAAGAGTTCAGAGGACCTCCTTTTAATGTTGACGTAGATCCAAACACTGAAGACTGAAGCTAACGCAACATTTTCCGCGCTCATTGTATTTATTGTGATCCGATCATCCAAGAACCATTTTTAAACCAAGTGTAATCAGGGTCTATGATTATTTTAATAAACTGCTGCTACAGGGGTGTTATTTAGGAAACAGCAATATCATTACCAGTTGTGACATATTGTTGAAGATCACCAGGTACGTCCATGCATTCGATGAACTGAAATTGCCTTCATCGTACACTCCGCACAGCTGACAGATCCTTGGAGGGAAAAACAAACACAAAAGACACATTTCAGATGACGACGGTGAACTTAAAGTGGAGGTTGGCTTTGAAAAACACAATCGAGTGCATCAAGGGCAAAGTGCACTTACAAGGCGATCACTGTTGTGACGGGTCTGACGACCGTGTACTGCAACACTCCCAGCTTGCATCTTAACAGCAACACCCTGGAGATGGAACGAATGATTTCAATTAAAGAAAAGCATTTCTCTAAACACCAAACTAAGCCACAGTGATGACTTTGGTCAGAGAAAATACTAAATCTATTCATTTCGATAATAGTATGATAAACAGGACTGATTTATAGAATCTGTTGACCTGCAAAGCCTGAATGTCAAACTATTCCATTACAAATCCTCAGGGTAAAACTGAGGACATGATAAGGAGTTATACAAATTACACATATCGCCTGACTGAGGCTAATTTGAAGATGATGACAGTCATTGAGCTGCTTGGAGAAAACAGGCATTCCTTGCAGCATTTCTACAGTTTAGTAGCAACTTGACTCAATTCAAGTCAAACATACAAACAAAAAGAAACAAAACCCCAAGAAACCCCAGCCTTGGGTCATTCCATTTAACTTGGATGTGACGTGATGTGTGTTTGTGAATTATGTTTCTTTAACCAGTGTTTGCAGGTTGGGTTAGTGAAGTTTACTGTATTTAATGCATTTCACACTGTTGAATAAAATGTCGGTCAGCTGTACATTTTTACCTCTATGTAGGATATCTTCTAATACCTAACGATGCATATTAACGTGCAACTTCCTTGTAAACAACCACGGATCATTAATGTGCAAGAAAATTACCTAATAACTGGATTTTAAAACATATATGTATGTCTATAAACACTCAAGTGATGACTGGAGGCTAGTTCACGTCTAACGATAAGAAACATATGGACAGCAGTAATAATTTTAACACCAGTGAGGTTGAAAATACACAGTTATGACAGATCACAGCCTTATTATTCTGAGCCTGTTGCATCAAAGGCACTCACTCTCCCATTGGCCAGGGTGGGCAGCAGCAGAGAGGAGGCAGGTGCTTCTGCTGCTCCTGGACCTCCAGCATCAACACCAGGCTGGGGTACTGGTTCTCCAGGTAGTTGAGCAAGAAAGTCATGAAGTTATAAATGACGTAGGCTTCATAGCACTCTCTGCAGGTGTCCACGTAAATTGCTATGCTGGGGTATTTCAAAGCAATCCACTGAAAGATAGAAGAAAGAGGAGGTATGATGATCAGGCATACTTAAAATAACAATAAAAAGGGAATGCAATATTGAAAATAACATGGATTACTGTGCATATGACACACAACTCACACTGTCCAGGCTGTAGATTGGGACCATCCATAATATCCTGGAAAAAGCAAAAGAGAAATACACACAATTAGAAAAATAGTTTCAGACTATAGCTAATAGACGGTGTAACTTTCTTGACTTTACCTGATGATTGGTTTCTGAAGCTCTGGCTGAGTGTAGTGCACCAGATGTTGAAGGATACCCCACAGTGATATGGGTATGGTCATGAAGACAAATATCCCAGCAATGAACCATGCTTTGTTGTGGGTGCCAACCTGTTGTTACATCGATAGAAACAGTCCACATATTAATGCCTTGGCTTCGTTATGTGTTAAAATAAAAAAAAAAGGCCACCTTCAGGTTACCCAGAATGCCTCCATTGTGTTTCAGCAATAACATTATTTAAATACCTGGTCGACATTCAACTTCATTAAAACAACGACAATCCCATTCGGGTGGGCTTTAAGTGTCCACATATATAACAGACCCAGTTAAAGCCTACAATTACTTGATAACTTGATGTTTTACAGTTATATTTCGGGAGCAAAACATGTGATGCGACGGTCTGGAGTAAACAGTAGAGTACTTCCTCCTGAAATGCAGCGTTGTGGAAATTGAATATATGTGAGTAGTCGATTACCCTCACATGAACTGATTGAGAAGCTAAGTGTGTTCACCTACATTACACCACTGTGTAAACCACACCAGGCTCCCAGACTCAAATCAACATGTCAATTACCAGAATGTGCTCAAACTGACCTCTGATTTCTGCAGTTCCCAGATGCACAAAGGAAGGACGACCAGTAGAAGTAAAATATACAATAAAACGACCAGCGGCCGAATCCATCTTCTCCAGTTCCCACAGGAGCAAGGCATCTTGTCATGAAGACGCTGGAAGGCCTTTAAAGCTGGCCGCAGGTACAGTGACAAAACAGTTCAACTCGTCTTAACACTTGCTAACGCTCCACACATCTAACGTTAGCTTCGCATAGTTACACTTGAAATCGCCCGCTGCAACTTAAAACGACCTTGCTAATGTACATCAAAGTTTCCTTCTGTGCCACTGTCAGATTTCATTCAGGGGAATCCAAGTACAGGCTCATTATCAGATCATATGACTCGATTTTAGCAAGCCAACCAGTTGGCTAATGTTAGCTTGTCAGCTGTTTCACCGTGTAAACAAACAAAGCACATCATCCGTGCCCCGTCGTTTAAAACCTTTGAACCGCAACCGCAATAAAATTAAAATCTATTATGATGAAACAAATAGCCCTCGAGATTCGTGGACACTTATTAGTGTTTTTAGTCGGTTTACGTTCGCAGGTAAAAGTTTCCAAAGATGTGGCTGCTGTTGATCGTACACTTCCTGGCGTTGGCTTTTACATCTAGTCCCGCCCCCAGGTTAGTATCTGATTGGTTGGATTGAGACATCCAGCCAATCGATAAAGAGAGTTTCCTGCTCCGGTACGATCCTCGTGGGTAGTTTGGTTGCTCTTCATTTTTATTTCGTATTTTCACCACCAGATGGCAATGTGAATTAACAATTAGCCACCTCGAATAACAAACATCTAATTTATTGCAGCTGGGTGTTGCAGCCGTAATTACTAAAAAAAAAAGAAAGTTTGTATTGTTCAGGATGTTGAATGAGTTTTATCATGTTTGCTAAATTCTGCCTTCAAACAAAATGTGTGCGTTTTTAGAAGTGAAAAGACGCTCATCCTGGATGCTCACTTTCCAAAGCTTTTAAATGGGAACCTTAAGGGTTTCCTATGCAATTAATGAAACAGTTCAGAACGAGGTTACTTAAACTGTAACTGGACCGCATTTAAAAAATCTCATTTGTTAAAAAATGTAGCCTTTTATATGACCTATTTATCCACCTGATCGTTTGCTGGTGGAATTAAATAGCCATTAATTTTATTCATCATTCATTCATCATAAATTAAAAATACAGTAAACTGCTCTATGAAAACACCTACAGTAAAATATACACTTGGCTTATATTCACACATTTGACTGGAACACAGATTTAATCAGGAATTAATATAATAACGCTGCCTTTCTTGCCTTGACTACATGCAAGGCCCTGTTTTGACAGTTCAGTATTTTCAAATTCAACTTTTTCCAGTTGAATTCAACAATAACAGCACACAATAAATTGGTTACATTCCAGATGGTGAATCTACTTGTATTTATAGAGATTTAGACAGATTTTTCTCATAAATGTAGCATTAATATTTACAATTGCACTGACTAACCAGGTTTCTTTAAATTGTTGAATTTAATTTAAATCCTGTCTAAAGAGAGGACTTCAAATCAGACCTTCATTCTCACCTGCTTTTGTGTGGTTGTGAATGTGTTGCATGCACATGTCTGTGTGTCTTCCTGTAGAAATGGGGGGAGGCAGAACTTTCCTTTCTGTTGCACCATGTCTCCACTGCCCCACAGTCACAGAAATCACTGGTTGTTGCAGGACAGATTGTTCATGAATTTTGTATTGATCCTTTTGGCTTTTATGAATTAGAAATAGTCTTTGCCACAAGTCGTGCAAGCGAGTGCCACGCTGGATAGCTGAGAGGGATTACCATGCAAAGTGGCATACAGGGTACAGCCATGTAAGGGCAGGGTAGATAAACATATGCTGTGTTTGATCAGGCCCAAAACACATTTTAGCATACAGGATGTGGCGTCCATCATGTTTCAGTGAATCATAGCCGTAACTGTAGGGTGATCCCGTACACAGTGTGCCTTGTGGCAAACACATGTAGATGGAATATGCAGGATGGATAGGTCTCTAAATCCTAATAATCAATGCACAACAAAGGAGGAGACGTACTGTCTCTTTCTGGAGATATAATGCATCAGCCAAAGTGCACCTCCTTTGTCAGAGGAATACACAAGTCTGTAATTGTTCAACAATTACTTATTTATTTTAATACGTCTGCCATAGGCCTTTGTGTCAGGAAATGTTCAGACTCACTGAGGGCGTTCACTTCATCTGTTCCTGAACAACATAAGTCAAGTCTGATGGAGTGGAAGAAGCTTTTCAGAACCTTACGGCATAAACAGCACTTAAATAAAAACTATGATAAATACTTAGTATATGTCTAAAGTTGATATTTTACATTTTGGCATTATCAACATATTCCATTATTAGACCAAAACCAACAATGACTCCATCCTTTGCCTTTGCAGAACTGAACATAAATACATGAAAATAGAAATAAACAAAAGCACCAAATATTTGAAATTTCTGTTCATTTTGTTTGATTTGCTTGGCCCTGTAATAAGCATATAAATATTACAAAAAATTTAAAAAAGCCTGTAACACCTGTTTTTTTTTTAAAGATTTATTGCCCTGATGATGAAATAAAAAGTCTAAAGGGATGATCTGATGTGTTATTGTTTTAAGTCTTTTCATGAGATTTATTGAAAGTATAAATATACACAATGTGTCCCAGTTTATTGTTTGCAAGTGACTCACTGTTTACTATGTTTTATTTATTTTATTAACTGATTTTAATTGCAGAAAACCGAGTTTGGTCTTTATGGCAACCCTGTAACGTGAGATTCCTTTTTATATTTTGGGCGATTGGATTGAACGTCTTGTAACGCAGCTTTCCACCGTCTGTCTATGTCATGAACCGTGTTTGGTTTTCAACATATTTACTTTAACAACAAATAAATAAGCCCTGCATGAAGAAGCACTTTGGACCTTTGACATCCTCTATTATTTGTTTTTGAGCTTTATTCAATTCACAGTTGGCAAGAAACACAGTTCCCACCAAATTCCAAAGAGCTAAAACCATTTACACCCCCCTTCTTTCTCTCCCTCATTTCCCCTCGGTCACTCATCTTTTTTACTTCCCAGAAAAAAACATAAATCTGTTCAAAAGTATGTTTCATCTTGACATATTTTATTTTTTTTTCTTTCATGTTTCCCGTTGAATCATTGAGTCAGTGTTTCTTCAGAGTAACTGGGCCGCACTGACCATTATTTCATATTTGGAATATGAAACAGTTTCATAACGTATGTGACGTAGCCGAGACTTATCAATTAAACGCTGAAACAAATAACAGAAAGCATCTGATAAGTCACGGCTCTGGTGGGTTTGGGTCTTTTTTTTTTTTTTTTTTTTACATGGTCCTGGTTACTGTCTCTGTTTGAGAAGATTAGGTGGTGTAATCCTGGATTAATGAGTCTTTTGATTACAGCCAAATAGAACTTGAACTGTGAAAAGTTTCCACGGAGACATTCCTGATGATTCAGTACAATTCAGCAATGAAGCCTTGGAAAAGAAGGACTATTTACATTTTCATCAACATCTTGTGCTGAGGCTCATTTTTTTTTTTTTTTCCCCTCATAGTAATAACATTGTTAATGAGCACATGTAAACAGTCCTGCCTAATCGAAGCAAAGATATGGCAAACAGATAAGTAATGCTCAGGTTTTTCTTCCCCCAATCCTCTTTTGGCAACAAAGATGAGAAGTGAGTTATGTGTATCAAATTCCCACCATCCAAGCTGTTCACATCCTCTCCTTTGACATTAGCAACCCTAAGGGCTCAGTTGCCAAGCAGGTCACAGTGAGCTTCAAATCACTCCCAGACGCCTCTTTCTCACAGACACAGATGAGAACCAGAAGGGGCCCCATTTGACTTCCTGTAGAAACCAATATGGTGAAATAAACCTCAACGTCTCTTACAGTGGAGATGGAGATTGATTTATTGGTATAAGCAGCAGCGCTAACACCACGTTAACATGTTAAATCAATGAAAACAAACATATGTATGAATTCATTTTCAACACGTAATTATGGATCGATGGATAGTGGTAAATAATACTGTACAAACAGAGCCCGTTATTCCACTCCAGATAAAGACATTATATTTATTTGTATACTCACCACTCGCACACATAAGACTACACACATTTACGCACACACGGGTTTACATGTATTCACATATCAGAGTGTGTTGTTCTTTGGTAGCTGGATATGATTTGAGTGTCTTTCACACTCCTTCCACTTGCCTATGTCAATACACAGGTAACTGAGTAAAATACACGTCAATACTAACACTTTATAAAAGTGGACACTATGCATACGTACATATATTCCATCGGTTATAGAAGGATAAATGTTGTAATACTTGCTTAAAATGTCTGTTGAAATTCACAGCATTGTAGAAAACGAAAAAGGTAATTTCTGTCCATTTTTTGGTCATCGGCGATACATAAAACCATCATTTATACCTATATTGTAACTTATCGCCATGACAGTAATGTGTCACTGGAGATGATTCAGGTGTGAAATCTTTTATTTTGGATTATAAAGTGCTGCGGAAATTCAGAATTCTTAAAACCCAGGAATAAATGAGGTTATTTTCACTCCTGTTTCCCTCATCTTGAAGTCGATGGGTTTTTGGTTAAATGTTTGAAATAAGGTCTGGGGTTAAAAGTTGAATATGTAAGGTTTGTCCATGCTCGTCTGCTTACTTGGAGTTTGTGTTCAAGTCTGTGCTGTTTGTTGATGTCAGTCAAGTCCATCCCTAACGTAACGAAAGCTGCTGCTGCTGTAGAGGATTCAGAGTCTTCTAATAGAAATCAGTGTGCAGGCTGTTATCATGATTTTATCAACCGAGACAGTCGTCAACTTAGAAATGGAGTTAGCTAATGTCAACAGATGATCGGTTCCCAGCACAACGCAGACTCCAATATAAAACTCGTCTAAGTACATGAGCATTAATCTTACATGAAGAACCTTTAACACAAGCTGAAGAGATCATCGCGATTTGTTCTATGACAAAATGTGAAAGTAAATGCCCCGCTCGTGTGCTTTGCTAACAAGTGGCTGAATGAGACTACAGAGGTTGTTGGGGACATTAAATGTCATCATGGGAAACAACTAGAAGTCATCACTAAAGAACAAGTAAAGTAAAGCTAATTGTCCCAGTGAGGAAATTCAGGAGAATTAACCTAGCATACATGTACACTAGTCCACCTTTACAGCCTCATTTTCTTGTGTTCTTGTAAACTATTCTAGCCATTAGCTCGATCGGGTCCTGCTAGGAGGATAGGTTTTTTGTAGAATAGAAAAGAACATGAAACCAAATTACAAGTTGGAAGCTAAGTATTGGTAGCTGTAGTTTATAACCCAATGTTAGCATTTTAGCAACTGGATTTACACTTTGGCCACTGGATTTACGCTACAAAAATCATAAAGTGGTTTTCATTTGTGAAGATTATCTTGCTGAACAAAATGTGTCATAAACTTTTGTTTTCCATTGGCCTTACTTTCTTCTATTTTCCAAATAGAAAAATCCCACTGGCCTTGTATTGAGGGAACCGGGGCGATGCTAACTTCCAGGTTGGCCTACAAAGATACATCATCCCTGCAGCACTCTAGTAACCCAAATTACTTATATACTTAGACTTAGTAGTCAATGTCTTCATGATCTTGGGATGTACTGTCTTTGAAAGGAGCCGTTTTTTTCCCTCTTTTTATTAAGCATGAACCAAAAAAGGTTCCTGTCAAGCAAACATCAGGAAAATGAACTCTGGAACTTTCATCCAAAGTAGCCCAATGAATTATGAGTGTAGCAAAAGACACTGTAAAACCACTCACATGTTTAATTCAAAATTAATTGTTTTTCAGTTCACGCTTTCCTCTTTTCCACCGTCACCGAGTAGAAAACTCCCGGGGACAGCAAAATACTCCTCTCCCATCATTCTCCCTGACAGCGAGCAGTCTGCTTTTTCCTTCCTTTTGCTTTGTGCTTCGTTCCCAGAAGTGCTGCCCTTTACAGGAATAGCATGCTTGGCTACTGATTGAGAGTCATTTATAGTTAGCGTTCAGCTGCATCCTGTTAAAGAGTTTTCCTCCTCCGCCTCATCCCGCTCTCCCCCTTTTTCTCTCACACTACAGCGTCACTGTCCGTGGGTGTGGGAATTCACTGAATATGTCTGAGGAAGTTTAGCCTGCTGAGAGGTCAGAGGATTGTCCACCAACTCCATTGTCTCTTCTTTTGACTCCTGTCTCTGATCCATCAATCCCAGGTTCATATGTGGCTTACCTACTGTATTTATTGTCTGAAAAAAAGTAGTTAATCGATGTATATATTTTACTGTGAGCATTGGTTGCATTTTAGAAGCTGCTGGAGATACTGAAAAGCTTGGAAATGTGCCACATGTGAGCGTTCAGTCGCTGTCTTTCCTGATGCTGCGGTCGGTGTGGAGGTTGTTGGGCTCTGGGCTTTTACACTGGATACTGGTACCGTTCATGGCTCCGATGCTGCTCAGCTGGTTGTCGGAGTAGCACCAGCAGCACAAACACGACTTGAAGAACACGTGGAGAAAAAGGAGAAAAAAAGAGGACATTTTAACACGACAGTTCTTTATCATGAGGTTTTTTTTTTTTTTTTCCCGTACTTGCAGCTCTGTTCTTTTCCCCCTTCCTTCTCCCCCCGACTCCTTTAACGTGCAAACCGGAGACTGGTTTATCTCCAGTCCAGGTCCGTTTGACAGACATTTGCAAGCATGACCTCAGCTCATAGAGTAAAAACATAAATCACCAGAATGCTTTTACATGTTGCTCATTGAACGTCATCACTATCACAGGACAAAGGGCTGAGTTCACTGTTTACTTTACCAGCCAGACTTGTGTCTCAATGTTTGTGCATGAGAGATAATGAGCAAATGTATGAGTGTGTTCAGTGCATTTTCAGCCATCTAGTTCGGACATGTGCTTTACCTTGAAGCAATTTTTGAACTTCTTGCTGACAAAGTAAAGGATAATGGGATTTATGCAGGAGTTGATCGTTGCCAGGTTGCTGCCAAGGTAATCCAGGACCAATAGAAAACTGAAAATAAAAAAACAAGGGAAGGCTATTAACATCGTTTTGGAGCAGCAGAATATTCAGAGTAAACACTTCTGGCACGATCATCCTCGTGTCTGTTACATGGAAATAATGTCATTTTTAGAAAGTTCTTTTGAGTTATTTTAGAAAGGACACCTGTCTCACTCTTCACTCTGAAATGTTGTCAATCATAGGTGACTAATAAAATTACAATCTGATTAAAATCTATACCATATGTTGTAGCTACATTTACTTATGCTTTATTGTCTGTACTTTAAACCTTGGTGTAACTTCTTAACAGTGTTCCAAGATGAATGCTCCTATAAATAAGTAAATAAATAAATATCATTGAGACATTAAATTACAAGGGAAAAAACTGAAAAGGCGTGGGCTGAAACTTGAGCTTATTCTACCTTCTCTTTTTACGTAACATATTGCATTAGGTTCCATTTAAACTATACAAAAATAAAACAATAACAGGAAAGTTCTGAGTGTTTCATACACACTAATGATCACATCTTAGCTTTGTATTTCTTTACTACCTTATTTTTCTAAAGTTTTTTTTGTTTTTTATTTTGCAAAGTGAACTACACATTCTTAATTCCTTGTCACAACTATTTCCAAGTTTATCCCTTCATACTGGCTTTAAGCTCAGCTAGCTCGCAAAAAGGTTAAAGCAGGTAAATAAGTAACTAGATAATTGTGCACCACATTATGTTCCACTGGTAACTCACTTGAACAGCTCACAGCGCGACTCGTCGTTGGGGTAGTACACCACCTTCTTCAGAATCCTGCTGAGATGCAACGGGAACCAGCAGAGGGCAAAGATGAGGACGAGGCAGAAGACGGCTTTGGCCACTTCTCTCCTCTGCAGAAAAGAAATAATACATAATGTTTCATCATTAAAGAGATGATGATGTTTGTGTAATGGAAAGTTAACCCTTGTGTGGTGTCGTCTTTTGAGATCCTCTGGTCGACCTCGGGTCTTCAACGGGTCGTACTGAGGTGTTAG
>JAPQRN010000001.1:2553832-2564909 GCA_037367275.1 Coranthus polyacanthus
TGAAGACCATATGAAGACCATATGAAGGATGGACATGTGTGACGTATAGTAGCATGTGTGATCACATTTTAATTTTATTTTTTTTGTACATGTTTATCAGAGAAGATAAGCTAAGGCCACTGAGTTTCAGGTAGAAAAAAATTTATACTTTTTAAAATTTGAAATGGGTCAATTTGACCCAAATACCGCACAAGAGTTAAATCGTAAAAATATCAAATACACCAGAAATGTTCTTGTTGCTTCTGAGAAATAATTGTCGAGGTTTATCTGAGTTAAATAAAACAAAAACCTTAATATATTATTATTATTATTATTATTATTAGTAACAGACTGTTTTCCAACCTGTTTGAGGTGCTCGCTGAGCGCTATCCGGAGGCTGCCGTTCCTGTGGTTGAGCATCTCGCCGGTCATCAGAGTGTAAAACACTGCAGTACAGGTCAGTGGCATACAGAAGTAGAAGCCAAACAGCCACCAGTCCTTTGCATCCTTGTAGACCTAACAGGAAGCAAGCACAGATGATGAGCATAGTGAATCATGTTTAAACTGAACTCATGCATGATTTACAATGTGCCCTGGTACTTATAAAGCAAGGAGGCGAGCTTCTTTAACCAGCGTCCCCTCAGCCCATTAAGCAGACCACGTTTCCCAGACACTTCCTCCATCTGCTATGGCCACTTTTCCTTCCACACAACCTGAACACCTTCCTGATTCAGCTTTGCTTCTCTGATTCTCACTTTAGTTCAGTCATATTATTTCAACAATGTTTTAAATGGAACTTTAAACGGCCAGTCCAGCAATTTATTATTACATTCCTATACAGTTGGCTGTTTTACAAGACACTGATTAAAAAAAGAATAGTCCGTATCGAAGCAGCAAGGTCAAGATATCCTTATTTTAGTTTCTAAATATGGACATTTCCCATGCAATGAAATAACTGTTTATGAAACCTCTACTCTTTCTAGTAACAGTTGACCCTGTAACCGAAGCCTAGTAAGTGTCAAATCTGCCCTAATGCAGGAAACATTGAGTGAAACATTTTGAAACTCAAGGCCAAACCCAAGTTCACCCTGATGACATCAGTAGGGTGACGTTTTCAGACTTTAAGGTTCGCTCACAGAAAACATTGTACAACTGATGAGTAAACTGAAAAGAATATTTGGTAAGATATCTTGGCATAATAAGGCCCTTATAAGATGTTTATTAACATTATTAATTGTTAATAAATTGCATAATAAACATGATGTTAGATTATAAGACATTCATAAGCACTTATAAGAAACTTGTTGACAGTAATTATTGATCTATAAATAATAATGTCTATAAACTGTTGACTGATACATAACAGTGTTAATAAGCATCTCATAAGGATTTATAAGGGCCTTTTTACCTATGAATGGTTATTACAATTACCTTAATATAAAGCATTAGCAAATATTTGAACACATTAGGTTTGTTTCCATCCAGCTGTTATTTGCATTTTCAACTTGGGTATAAAAAAACCTGAGTGGAAACACTGATAATCTGAAAGAAAAAAAGCTTTTACACTTGGAAGAGGTGGAAAAGTTTGCGCCTTATTATTTGTGTGTGTGCATGGAAACGGCAGTGTTCACTGAATTAATTCAAGGTGCAAACATAAATGCCATATTAGATGGAAAACAGCAACGAAACCCCGCTATGTATGAAGAGCTGCAGAAACAAATGTTAGACAAAGGCTTCGAGAAACCGTTGGAGAGTCTGATACAACGAACCAGCGGTTCACTTCAAGAGGCAAAAGCTACAGCTTATTATCAGCTCCTCAATCAACAACTCAGGTATGTTATTGCATGAAATACTACATCTAACTGGCAAAGTTTTAAACCAGGACGATAACAAAGAACTAACTCTTAATATTTACAACAGTATTGGATGGAAGGGGCACTTTGTTTTGTGGACTTTCTGAAAAATTGGCTAAAATTTGCAACACATTTGGATGGGAACCGGTCTATTGTTTTCAACTATGTTCACGCTAACATGAACCTACTAGACATGGCTCCAGACTAACCCTGCACTCCAGAGCCAGCGGAGTCCACGCGTGTGCTCGGTACTGAAAAGAAACCTCTTCCAACTTCACTGTGTTTCTAATTTCATCGCTTTTTCACAAACCTCAGCATTGTCAAGCTGACATTTGAGACTGAATGCTAGTTTTCTGCATATGGCACAGATACACACATGTGGCTCAGCTTGAGGCACTAGGCCTCAGTAATTGCACTTGGCCTGCAATCAATTATGTGCTCTCAAGGATGTGAAAAAGGTTGTAATCACCATAAGCTTTTTCTTGGAGAGACTAAGTAGACCAGGTTTATTTCTTAAAGGCACACTCCGGTTAAAATCTCTTTAGTGTCAAAAACTGGCCTTCAGCCTAAAATTTAGCCGCCAAATCCTAATGTACTCTAATCCTATTATATATTGTTTGATATATTTCAGGAAATGTTGTTGGTGATTGATTTTGCTGTCTTACAGATGCTCTAAAATATATACACCCTGTAACCAAAATAGCACATCTAAACGTGCCAACGGGCCGTTAAAGGCACTCAGTGACTCCATTCAAGCAATAACACGCTTTTAAAACAACGGAAATATTACACTGAAGCAGCACTTTCAGTTTGAGAAGCTTTCATGCAGGTGGATTTCCTATCTCATCAGTCATATCATGTTTTGTCTCTTTATTTTAAAACTCAACAGCTTATCCGCAGGAGTACGTTGACACAACGTACCGTACGGCACATCTAGGCCTGGATAACAGCAAAACATGACGAACAAAAGCACTGCAACTTTTTTTTTTATCTTATTAACCGATAAGAACAGCAAGACAGTTTACCGTAATGAAGTTGGACTTGGGGAAAAGCATGCAGGTGTGTATGGTTTCGTTTCTGTAGGTGAAGCTGACTATGTCGAAGCCGATGGCCTCTGGGATCGCCAGAATGAGCGAGAGCACCCAAATAGACACAATCTCAATGACCGTAAATAGAGGGATGCCCACTCCCTGCACTCTGCTCCAGGACGCCACAGCTCTGTACCTGTCACATAAAGAGAAACAAAAGGCATGAGAGACACTTCTTCAGTCTATTGGACTGAACTAATGCGATTGGAGGACATTTAGTTCATGCAACTGGAAGGGTTGTGAGATGACAATAATGATTATACAATTAATGATTCAAACAAGGCTTCAGTAGTTCCTCTGCTTTCAATCATTTTTTCATCAATAAACAGAATTCCGTAAAGTCATCATTTACTTTGTCTCTCCTGACTGACAAAGCTAACACTTCCTTCACGCATGGCAGCACACCAAAGCCAACAAACTGCTCAGTCAGCAAAGAATATCAAAATGTTAAGATTTAATGAAGAGAGATGATCAATTGTTTATTTTAAATATCTAATATTTATATTTTTGTGAAGCCTCCAAACAGACTGGCCCATGTTGGCAGAGAGGTCTGTCTGTTGGCTTCTGTTTCCCATGCACTGAATACTTGTTTGCTTGTTTGTTTCATTAATGGAAACCACTTGTCGAAATGTTTTAGTAAAATCCTGCATCAAGATTTTATGCCAAAAACAATATATTTTTCATGACACATTTGAATTTCTCTGTTGAACAACATGGCGGCATTTATATTTTACTATGTGGTAATGTATCCACCTTTTTCTCTTCCTCCAACATTGAAAAGATACAAAAGAGACTCGAGTACTTTCACAATGCGCACACAAAGCTATGCTACACATTTCCTGAAAACAAACGGGAGAGCATCTGCTCGTGTGCACAACTGTACAGCACTGCAGGCTGCTTCTTTTCATAATAGAGGTCATTAAATATGTCTGCCTCGATGAACCTTGGAGCCTTTTCAGAGCAGGCAGGCAAACCTCTTATCTCTAAAGTTATGTCTAGTGCATAAAGTGAGATGACACCACATTTCAGCACTTCATGATCATCATTTATTCATGTCACAGTTTCTATTAAGGAACTATTACAACGTACGCCTTCAATCAAGAGAGAGTTTTTAATGTCAACGTCAGGAATTGAGTGTACAGTACACACATACACACGTTATACCCTTAATGCTCTATATTAAAAGAAATATAATAAATGACTCCAAATATTTCCAAGTAAATGCTGTATTTGTACAAAACAACGAGAATATTTTCAGACGCATTTTTTTCGACTACAAAGACCAGGGTGGTCGTTGTGCCTGACTAATCAAACTCAGTCATGTGTCAAACGTATTTACTTAATAAAACAACGGAGTATGGAGGCACTGACCTGTCGACACTGAGGGCACACAGGTTGAGAACAGTGATGCCCACAGAGGCTTTCTGCACGAAGGGTACCAGCTTGCACAGAAACAGGCCAAAAAAACTTTCAGCGAATGGCCAATCTGACATCAGGAGCTGGTGGAAAAAGAAAAAAACACATAACTGTGATATAAACACTTGTCCTAAAGGGTTTGAAATCTAATCACGTGCGCCATTAGAGTGGCCTATTTGATCGTTACAGAGTAAATCATCTTAATTAGTGTAAGTAATCTGTCTTTAAGAGTATTTAAGGAACACACTATTAAATCTTCAGTTTCTGATCATTGTTAAAATCTATTCTGGCCACATCAAAGACTTTAAAAACATCATTTTAATGTCAGAATAAATTCATCAGTTCAGCATGTACCATATGTATCTAATCAGCAGATAGAACTTTTTTTTTTTTTTTTTTTTGCAAAACTTTCACATAAGATCTCTAAAACCACACTTTTTTCATTATAACTCCCTATATTGTTAGTAAGTAGCCACTTCCACTACCTCTTAGGATATGATCCCTTTGGGGAAATAAGTCAAGGCCGTGTGAGTAGAGACCTTTGTTTTTCCACCAAAGTGGACTTGGCAGCTTTCCTACAATAGGATATAACCTGCGTAGAACACGTTTTTTTAAAGCTGAAGCCAAAGGAAGACCTTCACAGCGCTGCCTGGCCTCCTTGTTTACTCGCGCCGTAAGCGTTTCCCAGGAGCAGGGAACGGCAGTAAAAAGGAAAGGAGCCCACGTCATTGTTTTTAGTGTAGAAGTGGCTGATTATTTTTGGAAACCCTGTTATAGCCCTTCAGAAGTGAACAGGATCTCTTTGTTTGTGCATAAACTGTTTTTTGTTTTCCTCCCTTTTTGCACATGTGTTGCTTAGTTTGCAAAGTCAATGTGCCCACAAACTTAGCGTTTAATTCTAACCAGGTGGCCTCCTCATTGTTCTTTTGTCTTTAATGCCTTTGAAAAATCACGTTGGTTAATCATTTCTGCATCATCTGTACAAATTGTACACTGTAGTGCTCTAAGTCAACCCATGACACCGGTCTTAAACATGATTGATTATGTGCAGTAGATGTTTAATAATTTAAAGGCACCAACTGTAGCTCAAGAGTCGCATGAAGCCATCCTCACAGTGTTCAGCAGGTCTTTATACAATTATTGACTATCGCTACGACCGCTATTGTTTTTTTCTAAACCAATTGCCAGAAAAAAAGTATCATGTTTCTGTAAACCATGGATGTTGATGTAATTTCCAGGACTTTGCCACCAAACAGTGGAGTTCAAATCCTGCCTTCTGTAAGTTTAGGTTTAAGCAGTAAAATAGTTTTTCTGTTTCAAAAACCAAGCCCTGGTATCTGTGTCTAACTTAACCAAGTTCTGTCAGTGAAAAAACCTAACCATGAATATCATATGCATATACACTAATATCTCATTTCTGAGAGGCACGAGTGGTTAAAACACCGTAATGTTGATATACACATATCGGGAAATGCTGATACGAAACAGATTGTTGCTTCAAAAACAGTGACTTTATATTCTATCAGTGTTTTGAGGAATATATGACAGCATTTTATTCTGGTGACTGGGTTGTGTCTTTACATTTTTTCCTGTTACAGGTGAACGTTTCGTTATATTCTTTAACACAGAAATGAACCGAGGTGATTTTAAATAGGAAAGTGTGAAAGCTAAAAGTGAAGATGTTAATTTAAAGTGCAGTATAATCCCCAGTTGTTTCATGTATGTGAATAGGTCTAACGTATATTTGGTTAGAAATTATAGATGGGGGGCCTTAATTAACAGTTACAAACTCCACTCAGTGATGTATCACTTTAGTATTTTTTTGAAACGTCACTAGATAAGGGTTAGTGACTAATGTCCTAGGTCAACACAAGGCCACTGGCATGTGTGACAACAGCCTGATTCCTGTGTTTATTCAAGCCAGCCATATCCCTGCTCCTCTCATCACTAATCGGCTCGCACGAGTAAGATAACGACGTCCAACTGATTACACTTTCCCGTCTTTTGCACACTCCCTTTCACCCCTTCCCCCCTTTTCCCGTCTGTAATATTCCACTCTGTCTCTGCGTATCCCCTTCACTGTTGCTGCGTTTCATCATATCACCGGTGAGGCCGGCCACTCGGAGGTTCGTCTATGAAAATAAAGTTAATTAAAGCTGCAGTCGACGGATGTTGACTTCTTCTGGTCTGACCAAATTTGAAGTCAGTTGTAATTCTCCAGGAGGATTTGTTAAATTTTAAGGGCTGGAAATGGCAAAAACACGGCAGACGTCCTGTTGGACATAGGGTATTGGTCCAAGTGACTTTTTTTTGCATGTTTGGACCTGATGCATGTGCCTACCCAATTTTACACATTTTTGTCAAAACCTCATTTAGTGGCTTAAGCTTCTAAATGGTCTAGGGGGCGCTATTGACCCATTTTCCCACCTCCCTGCCTCAGTTATAAAATATATAAACATTTCTGACGTGTTTCCGAAGTTTTCTAGTTTCAAGATTTTGAGAATTTTTATCTCCTCAAAAATGTGATTCTTTTGGAAGAAGAAGAAGATGAAAAAGAAGAAGAAGAAGAGTCCTCACAGATGCAAGAGGGCCTTCAAACAGGTTGCACACATGCAGCAATACAGTCAGAGTTCTGAAGAATGAAGATTATGTAAACCTTACCTTGTACACATTGATGGGTTTTTCAATGGTCAAGTAGATAAGGTCTCCCAGAGCCAGACTGGCTATGAGAGCATTCGGCCCATTTCTCATGCACTTGTTCTGGTATATAATCCTCAGCAGGGTGGCGTTCCCAACCAAGCCAACCACAAACACTGTAATGGAAATGACTGTGTTGATGTACTTAAAATAGACGTTAATAGAGGTAGATCTAAGACACGGTGGAGGTGGTAGTGGCTTCTTTATGACAGTTTCATTCACAGGGCCAGATCCCACTGCTTGTGCTTGTGCCCCCATGTGGAGAAGGGGTCCCTTGCTGGGACTGACGGTGCTGCTGTGGAAACCCGCAGACTGTAAGGTGGAGTGGACGAGAAAGGCTGGTTTCTTCTTCTCTGCTTCAGCTCTGTTTATCTGGCACATTCCTCTGGCCGCCATACAGGCCATTAGCAGCAACAACATATGCACAGCTGGGGTGCCCATTATGGAACACCGTCGGCGCTTTGATTTGACTGATTGAAAGGGGGTGTCCTGATATATCACTGCAGAGAAAAGAAAACAAATAACAGGAGGAATATGTGATTATTTTGCTGTCAGGAAAAAAAAAAATAAAAATCAGCAATCTTACATCTGCATTTTGTCTCCACGTAAAGTAAAGTGGAATATTATTGTCAGTTACATGAAAGTTTGTCAGCATTACTGTCCCTTTCAGATTGTGTGAAGGAGTTTAACAACTTCTTTCAGACTTCAAAAAGGTTTTGCCAGGGGGGCACAGATGGGAGATGCCAGAACTAGTAACAGTGAGACTGTAAAGAAAAGCCAGCCAGCAGCGAACTGCATTGGGCATCTGTCATTTGTTTCTGTTAGAACGAGCACTCAGTTATGTCTTTATGTCAAAAATGTTGCTGCTACACAGTCAAGGTTTATGCCTTTTTTGTGTCGTTTTGGCAAAGAAACCCTTGCATGTTTGCAACTGAATGATTGCCTTGGTTTTTCTTTCTACCTCTGTTTCTAATTTAGAAAGGTTTAGACATGTGGTCGCAAAACAAAGAGCTTTTTTCAACATGAAAGAAGTGCTGCAGGGCTGATCTCTGTGCACAGCAAACATAAAGGTTCCAATAAAAACCTGATGAAGATCCAAATCCACAAATTCATAGTTAAACCTTTTGCTTCTCTGAAAATACACAGAAATATGTTCACCTTTCCTGCCTCTCAACAAAGAAAGACGCACAAACTTTCTGGACAAAATCAGAGTAATTCATTTCCTTAAACTCCTGCTAAAGAGCAGCTAAAGTTTCAAACTGTCAGATTGATAGTGGAGCCCTTTTCATCATGTCACAGTACAGGCAACTCTTATAGCCCACGGTTCTTCCTGTTCAAAGTCCCAGCTGTCACCAAGTACACAAAGAACTATTTAGCAGCCAGCCCTTCAAGTAGCATCACAGTTTAGCATCAGCATGACACTACTGGGATCTGTGACAGCACACAAACTGATCTATCCATAAATAATAAATACGTTTGGTTTTCACCTACCGCTTCTAAAATGTCTGCCTGGCCCCCTTGGAAACCGTCAGGCAAACTTTCGGCTGAAGCCCCCAGACATCTGTATCACATCACATGAGTAATTAACGCACTATCAAAGCCGCACCATATCCCACTTGGTTTGAGCAATGCACCCGTCTGCTCTGAGGTGCCTTCGCATTATGGCTCAGAGTTTCCTGTGGAGAGTTTGCAGTGTGACTGTGTGAGTGTGCTCAAGTGTGTGCGTGCCAGAGAGCGATTTTGTGTATCCTTGCATGTATATGTGTGTGTGTGTGTCAGAGCACCAGAGAGACACTTTGACTGGGTGGGATAGTAAATCTCCACCTCCCTTTGGTAACAGACTGGGCCCCCTCTGGAAACATCACCCCCCCCCCTTCTCTCCTCTCTCTCAGAGGCACCGCCTGCTGACAGTCATCGCCAAGGCACACACAAATACTGGGGTAGGGGCATCTGGGAGCCTAACGCCCCTCCAATCTGCCCCTTTCCTTAAATCCCTCCTACCTTCTCTCTCAATCCGTCTCTGAGTCACATTATGTCTTGTATACATTACATGCAACTGTTTCCTCGCAAGAAAGGCAACAGAGATTGGATTGGAGGGAGGAAAGCTCCGGCAAGTCAGTGTCCATATTGTGATGTTTTGTTTTTTCTTTCATTTAATGGGGTGACTGACACGGGACGAGGGGCTGCCTTTACTTTTCCAGACTAACCACTGTGTGGGTGGCCAAACTACATCACACGTTCTTACTCTTGAAAATTGTTAGAAAATGATAAAGTGGGGAAAGGGTGACGGAGTCCAAATAATAGTTCCAGACAGACACATCCAAACAGATAAGAAAAAGAAGAAAATGGATTTTTTTGCTTCATAAAGAGCAAAACAAACAAACAAAAAAAACACTGCCACTGAACATTTCTGGAAACATAATTTGTCATTAAAGGATACAGTACTTTTTTGCCTTCCCCTCAATGGACAGATACACAAACCAGCACTTTACAACCAGAAACTGTACTTTGCATTCTGACTCATATAACTACTTTATGTAGGTTTAGGCAATAAAAGTGCTTTGGTTAGGTTTAGTAAAAGATCATGGTTTGGTTACATTTACAGCAGACATTGTGAGATTTTTTTTTTTTTACCTTAGCGACAGAATTTGTAGCATATGTGAATAATTTACATGTATGAATCACTTTTTCATTTGATTTTTTTATTTCCAATGAGTGAACAAATCATAACGTAGTTAAAAAAATAAGCAGTCCTGACTGTCATGCCTACATCCATGATAACAGCCTGTATACTGAGGACTTGGATCATTTTATTCTGTGAAAATCCTCATGCTCACGTCTGCCTTCCTCAGTGTCTCTCTTCTGCTCCTCTGCATCTGCAACAGTGTGCAACACTACAACTAACAAATGACCAGCTCCCATCTCAATACAGACTCCAACACAAACTTCACAGAAGCACCCGAGGACACACATATGTTTCATATCACACTGACAATGTTTTACTAATATGAAAACTAATTTTCCACCAGAAAACATTTTTAAGAAAATGAAAAATGTAATACGCTGTTTGCAGTATTGTTCGATCCCTTTCACCCCTAAAAAAAAAAAAAAAAAAAAGAAGAGTGTAAAATCACCACGGAAGCCAACATAAACAGACAAAACCTCTGTGTGATGACTGAACGGCTGAATGATGGAAGACGGTTCGATGTCAGGAGAGAAGAGTGCTTCTACATCAGTGTCCATTATGGATTCAAAAATGGACCATTTATCATGATGTGTGCTGAGAGCAGGAAGAGGCCTATCAAAGTCACCACAATCCGTCTTTCTCACAGCCAAAGAGCTGACGCAGCGGCTGCTTAAAGGGGAATCTCAATTAAGAAAATCAGACGCTATTCCCCTTTGTCTGAGAGTCCAGAACGTAGACTACTGTGTCATTTTATGCTGATTTTGGCTTTGATTTTACACCAAACTTTACTCCAATAAAAGCTTCAATGTTAAAGGATCAATATGTCCTTGTGTGTTTACGTTACGTTTGTGTTGGCGTCTGTATTAGCTTGATGTTAGCTAAGTCTGTTTCTTAGCTAACGGTCGCTAGTGTTGTGCATTGTTGTCATTGTAGAGGAGCAAGAGAGGCACTGAAGCACTCGGGAGCAAACATAAGGATTTCTTTGTGGAAAAAAACAATCCGGGTGCTCTACACAGAAAGTGTGCAGGCTGTTATCATGGATGCAGGCAACCGAGAGAGTCGCTAGCGTAGAAATTGAGTCAGCTGACGTCAACAAACGACCAAAACACACTCCAAGACAAACGTCACATAAGCGCCCAAGCATCTTAAATACTATATACTGAACCTATAGCACTGATAGGCCTTCAGGATTCTTAGAAACTGAACCAGCTCGTGTTTCCACAGGTTTTGAGTGGAACCATTTCTAATCAAGGATGCATCATTAACTTAGGATAACATGGGAACATATTACCCCATCTTGCTCCACTTTTTGACAAGCTTTCAGACTCAGTAATGACTAAGTTGTATCATTAGTTTGT
>JAPQRN010000001.1:2597957-2640886 GCA_037367275.1 Coranthus polyacanthus
TATCTATCTATCTATCTATCTATCTATCTATCTATCTATCTATCTATCTATCTATCTATCTATCTATCTGTCTGTCTAAATGTTTTAATCTGATGTACATTTTCCTTGGATTTTTAATATTCAATACAAGAATCTGTGCACTGTCATTGGAGCCACGATATCCAATAAGACTCACTCGCCCTTATACAACCTTCTGCCTCCTCTCTCCTTACCCCACCCCAACCCTCAAGCCCCGACACCCCACCACCAACCCCCTGCTTCCATGAAGAGAAATCTCTGAAGAGCTAATTAGTGCTGGAATGGAGTCCAGGAACAGCCAACGGAGCTGAAGAAGGGAGATTGGCGCTGGTGCTAGATTTATTGGTCAGGGCCTGACAGAGGGGTGACAGTGAGTGGAGGCAAACCACTGGCTCACAACTGACAAAGACAATAAAGTGAGCCTCTGAGCCAGAGAGAAAAAGAGTGACAGACTGGCAGGCGAAAAGCTGCCTTCTACAGGGGCTGTCCTATGGCCTGGGCAAACTGCACAGTCCCAGATGCTGAGGCAGGTTCCTCCTGTCACTGCCAAACAGCTGTGACAGGTTGTCTGCTGACCATCTTAAGGCGATAGAAGAAAGCCTACGGTACACCGGTTTATAGAGTAACCTTGCCTACATTCAACAGTGTAACATCAAAGCGAGCTTAGCATTTACAGTCTGTTTTGCCAAATCGCAACTAAAATCATCTCAAGGCACTGAACATTATAAGGTCAAGACCTTACAATATTATAAAGAAAAGCTCAACAAATCCCTCTTAACATATATTATTTATACTTACTTCCAACTTGCAACCTTTAGCAGTGGCTCTTAATATGGCTAAAAAAACAAACATGTAACAAAATCAAAAGTTTAGGATAATTCTCCATCTTCGAGATAAAGAGTAGGGTTTCTTTTTTCAAACCAATTAGATTTGAACGCGATTATGAACATAATAGACCCTAAGCCTTTGTTTTAAGTTAATCATGCTTGGCAAAATAGGAATTTAATTTAAGTATTATTTTTGGAAAGGTTTTGAGTCTATTAATAAGCAAACTAAAAGATCAGTAACCTTGAGAGTGTGATGGCTGTATTGTAATTCTTCCGTGGTACGATTAACTTCACTGAATTTAGTTGATGTGATACCTGCAGCACACTTTTAGGATAGCTAAACATGAGCCTATTCTTTGTAACTGGATTTATTCATATAGGTTATTCACTGCTTAAAAAAATCAATCCCAATCCCCTTTTTTATGTAGAAATTAGGGTATTTATCTTAATCCCAACAAAAGAAATGTTAACAATCCAAAGAAGAGGAAAAAGACGAAGGAAACTTAAACAAGGAAGAAAAGGAAAATGCGCAACCACCTGTCCTTTGTTGAAGATTGCGGGGACGATGGAAATGGTATTAGCCATGTGTCAGGTCACCGGTGAAGTGACCACTCTGTCTGCTGGAGTAAATATACCTGTGACTACCGAGTTTAAAGAGTTGAGGTCTGAACTGAGGTAAATACATGTGTGAAACTTTACTCGATTGTAGTTTGAAGAAACAGCGTCAGAAACATTGCTAGCATTTCGTGTTCTATGCGCCAGACTCACTGAAGTATGTTGGTAGCTAATGTTGTTGCCTCGACACAATTTCACGGAACAACTTATTTAGCTAGCTATTGTAGTTACCGCTATATATATCCTGGAATTTACAACTCAAACTGAAACTAAGCTATGCGCTAACTTGCGCGGCAACCAAGTTCACATAGTAGGCATATTTATTATTAATATTTTTGGAATTCATGAATATCTCCGAGTCAGGAGTACAGCAGACAGCTATAGATGTGACAGGAAAGGATACTTTTAGCTTTTACATTTTCCAGTATATTAAATTACCAGCTAATACTAACCCACCGAATTAGCTACATATCAAACGTTTTTGTTCATTCAGTTGGGAAACTGCTAGTCTTAAGCTTTTCATTAAGTTGCTGACAAGAAGTTACCTAATAAATATTTCATTGCAGTGAAATGCATTTGACCCTGTCTTTATTAGCCTATTCAAGCTACGCTAAATGACTTCAAATCCAGTAACTTTGCCGTTACGTCACTCTACCATGCCATGTACCGTATACTGCAGGTTGAAACCGTTGCCATACATAAATAACTAAACGACTAAATAAATAAGCAAGCAAGCCTTTGATTTTTGGATGTGGCGCGTTGCTCCTGTCTGTCCTTCAACATGACACTTTTTACTCGTTTCAGGAAGAATATGATGTGTATTTTCCTGACAAAGGAGAGGGGCGTTTCTGAGGACCAAGGCGTAGACTCTATGTTTCCTATGAATGCTGTTGTGAATACTTTCTATCTTGTGCCAGGAAGGTAATAATGGACTGAATCCCAGCTGGTGTTGACAATAGATGAGGACAAAGCTGCCTTGAGATTTTGATGGATTTTAGGTTGCACACAGCGGTGGAGTACATTTACTCCAGTACCATACTTGGGTACAATTATGACATACTTGTAAGCATTTCCAGTTTATGCTACTTCACATTTTTATCACTTTTCTGAGTGAAATAGTGTGCTTTTTACTCTACTATATTCACTTTTGGCCACGACCTTTACACTTTTCTATATACTAATCTACCCAGTAGTTTAGGAAAGTAGTACAAAATATAATTGGCTCCATGTTAATGAACTACTATTAGGTTTGGGCGATCAAAAGATCACATGACGATCTTCTGAGGTAGAATCATCATCCATGATCTGAATCACAATCTTCTCACCTCTTATAATAAGCAGGCGAGTTACAACCAAATTGTAAGTTTTCCTCTAGTTTTCTCTGGTTTCTGGAGGCTTAGGCTGTGTGTGATGGATATTTGTTGTTGTCGTCTGACTAGAAACTCTACATTTTTGCATCATTTTGGACGTACATTATTACAATATTGATAGTAACTATTGATGAATTAAAAACGATTGACATTTCCCTGTACATACAGCTGCAGTGTTTCCATTAATTACCTAGATTGTGGCAGACTAATTTGTCCCTTAATGTTACAAACCCATACGTAACGTCTATGTGCAACACTCTCTGTAAAATACCTTAATTACACTGATAAACGGACCATTGAAAATGAATGTCAGCTGAGGAGAAACGTTTTGAGAGTGCTGTTATTTCTTTTTTAATGACATGATCTTTACAATCCCTCTGAAAAATAGATCATATGCCAATTAAGATCGATCACGATCCAAGATTGTGAGATCGCCCTGCCCTAACTACACTGAAGAATGTTTTTACATGTAAGTAGCCATTCCACATAATGTGTACTTTCAATTTATACCATAGAGTACATTTTACTAATACATCTGTACATTTACTTGTGTAACATTTTGAATTCAGGACTTCTACTTAATGGAGGATGGACTTAAGGGACTACTGTGGTTTTTCTCCTTTTTTCTACTGATGAATAGGATCTAAGTACATCTTCTACCTCTGGGGGCACATTACTGTAAATATTATCAGTTGGATGGGCTCTATTCTACACAGAATGCTCTGTTGTGTGAATATTGCCTCAGCCAAGTTCTGTTGTGGTGTCTATATTTTTTTGTTTATCTTAAATCTTACCACTCTTATCAAAGACAGAAGGAGTAACAAGAAGGAGCAGGGAAAATTCCTGTGAGGAACACACACAAGGTTTTTCCTGGCAGGTATCAAGAATTGTTTAAGAGTGAGAAAGTATCTAACATAAGAACAAAAGATTCTAACGATGTTTGCTCCACCATACCTTTACTAACATGGCTTGAGTATGTGGAAAGGTCAGCAAGGTGGCATTACACTTTTATGATGATCATTTATTTATTTTGTCAAGTAAATCCAATCAGAATGCCTGGGAGCTACCCAGATAGCAAACAGGGATAATTAGCATCACTGGGAGAGGTGGCGTCTCCTTGTACTCTGGCCTCCACTTGCTTTTATCTGTAGAAGAGGTGAGGTGCTGGAGAAGCTAAATATTGATGGAGCTGCCCTTACTCAGTGAAACACTGTCCAGCTTTGTTAAGGTGTTTCTTTCAGTGCTGGTCCTCTTCTCACATACAGTAAGGATGACAAGCACAAATTTGGACTTTTTCCTTCTCTCTTGTCAACATATGTTTAACCTGTAATCATACCGTCACTGACTGATTAACTGTTACTGACCAAAATGTTTTTGTTTTTTTTTACTTTGGTGTCTATCACACTTGTTTCTTCCATCATTGAAACTTTGTGATGGAATTAAAGTAGATCTCCTTTTAAAAATAAATCAACAATTAAGTCACATGAACTGAAAACATCTAAATTAAGTTTAGTCATGCTGCACATTGGATTAGTAGTTATAAAAACGAAGCAAAACACCCTGCTCCATCTGTAATAATTAATGCATGGACGGGTTCATCAATTACCATATCCCGCCATGTTTTGTTTCACTCGTCTTTGTTGAGCCATGGCTACCTTTTAAGTATTCATGCCTTAAAAGATTTTCAGACCACAGCAACTGAAAAGCATAAAGTTCTCAATGATTATCTTAGTATCTTACTTCAGAATTAACAATCCCAATTAACAGTAATTGCTCACAAATAATATACGTATATCTACTTTCAGAAAACTTTCTGACTCTTTCACATTTTTTCTAGTGAGACAAGTTGTAAGAAGAGGAAATCTTAAAGATCTCTTAAAGGTCCCGTACTGTGAAAATGCACTTTAATTGGGTTTTTAGGTTTATATAAACTCTGTGGTGTAAAATAAAAGCTGTGAAAATATGAACTTGCTCAGTACTGTCGGTCCTCTAGCGCCCCCACCACAACTTGGCCTCCTGACAAAACAAGCCAATTGGAAAATCCTTTGCTAGTGATGTAGTAAGTAAGAACCATATCAAAGATTCTAGAACTGAAGAGTAAAGATTGCAATCTTCAGGTTTAAATATGTCACGGCCTTGGGGTCTTAGAAGAGAGACCAAAGGCTCTTCTGTTTGAATGGAGTCCTATGGGAGAAGTGGCTCAGATCACCGAATGAACGACTCATTTTTGAAAACCGTCGGTTCTTCAACAATCAGACGACCTCTGTGATGATCTTTAACATCTCATCCATATACTAGCAAACTGTGACGCCTCCATATTCAAGGTAGTTTTTTAAATGTGTTAGGCCTTCCCTCATCAGTTTCTAGTAAGAGAGCAGTGACCGTGGTGGGAAAACCAGCTATGGAAAATGTATTATTCTTGCTTCAGTGAATCAAAACTACTGCACAGCCTCCAAAGGAGAGAAGTGTTACAGACTCATTTGAACTTATCTTCAGTCTTTTTGGATACGTACGGCACATTAATAACTGAGAACTGTTGATAACTGTTGAGAATTCTGCTGTTGCTAACGGTCGCTAAGGGATCTGAGGTTAGCCAATCACAACGTTTGCTGATGAAAAGTAGGCGGTGACATTTGCCTCCCATTGTAATGTAACATAGAGAAGCATCATAAAAGTGAGCAAAAATCAAATGCATGTTAGGTTTTTTTGTCAACACCATTACAGAAGTCTTTAATATACACATATACATAGTAAAAATATAACTTAATGTGTTAAGATATGGGACCTTTAAAGATCATATTTCCTGTCAGCATGTGGTACTAATTAGCCTGCAAGCTTTGACTTTTGATTGCACCAGACATGTTCTCTGCATTCTCGCTCATCACCTCTGCAATGTCTCCTTCCCCAAAGAGTTCAGTAGCTTACTAATTAAACTATCTTAAAACAGCATGGACGATAAGAAAAATACACTAAAGTGGAGTTATTTGTTTGGATATTTGTTATAATACATAAGCCTGGAAATGGTCTACATCACCACACACTAGATTTCTACAGTGTTTTTTCACAGATCATCAGATTTATATGAAATTAGAATTTATGATTAACTATGTCAGGCTGAAAGTGTTATTTTTTTCAGACTGCAACATATAGTGCATACGCTGTGGCACTTGTACCTACACATAGCCCTTAATGTCCTGTGTGTGTTCCCAACCAGCACGTCTTCATACCTACACGACAGAATACAAATATCGGCAGTCACTCCCAAAATTTGCTGACACAAAATACCATTGATGACGTTAAAAAATACTACATACAGAACCTGTTGCATTTAGGCTTTGATAATTCCATGGTTACGGTTTAGTTTTAGGTGCAAAAACAACTTGGTTAGGGTTAGGAAAAAGATTGTGGCAAGGGCTAAAATAAGAAAGTTATATGACAGACTTTACAAAACACAACAACTACAACAAACAGCACTTACCTCCAGTTGAAACGGGACACATAAAGTGATCTCCTCTGTTTCAGTCCGCATTAACCATCCCCAGCCCCCTCCTTCTAAAGTCTGTCACTATTATCAATGTCACCTAACTAGCATTGTGCTTTTTTTTTTGCATGTACTTATTCATACAACTGCAAGAGGTTGCATGCATACAAATTGCTTGTTTTGATGGTGTTTCTGGTGAGGTCGGACTGGAGACAAACCACACCAAAGTACAGTTCTTTATCAACAGTGTAGGTCAGCAAAAACAAAATATGTAGGTGGTGTTACACAGTATAATTCCTTAATATTTGCTTTGCTTAAAACAATTCATAGTCATAAGAAGATATAGGTTTTACTCCAGTAAGATTAACTGCGACAAATTTGACTGTACTACTGCAAACACAATTGTTTAATTTATTCATACAGTAATACATCATCTAGGGCTTTCCTTGTTTGTTTTATTGAGGGACAGATTCATGATTTTTAGCTAAACATCTCCACAGTTCCACAGTGCCGTTCTGACAATGCTGTTATTTCAGACTCGGATGGAAACTATAAAGATGTTCAGATGTAGACTCTACTGTAAGTTGTATAGTATTGTATTAACGTAAATTGAAATAGTTCCTGGCAAACAGCTACATCATGCAGAGGCTTCACGTGCTTTATGAAAAGTGAACGTAGGGTTGTATGCCCTTTCTCACTGAGCAGCAGTATTCTCATGGCTGCAAATCATAATTCCTCTTAGACCCTCACGGCACTTCTAAAGGCATCTAGAGTAGCATTATTGATTAGAAATTGTCTCCGGAGTACTGGAGGTCAATTTGAATTGCTGAAGTCTATTTACCCTGTTTTTATTAGTAATTCTTTTAACTGAAAAGGCCAATATTGTCAGCAGATCTAAGTGGACACAATGGATAATGTCCTCCAAAACAATGACTGATGTGTGTCCAAAATAGAATAACTGGCAAATGAAATGAAATTTGCTGTCTACTGGGGAATGGTATTGTCCTGTTTTTGTGCTTCATTTTTGCTCAAGATGTTATGTGTGTACCTTAGGGTGTGTTGAATGATTTATGGTGGCCTAATGACAAACGTAGTCCTAGATATAAAAATGACCTTAAAACATTGATCTTTTTTGATGTAGCATAAAGCTATTAATCTATTTACATTTGACCCCAGAAAACTGATCTAGAGCCAGCGTATGAGCTGATAACCCAATACACAGGATGTTTTGCAGTTAAAGCTGGGTCATTTTATTCCGTCATAGTGAAAAAATTCCATCCATCCGTCCATGAAACTAGAGTCTGTTTCATATTGGCCATGTTTTCAGGCTTTTGAAAATGCAGTCAGTCAAAGGTCTTTTCAGAGAGAGGGCATTCATATCGGCTGTTCGACAAATGCAGATGCGTGTGCTTGTCCTTCAGATTTTGGACAGCATGATTCAGTGGCAGAAAAAGTTGCTATTCCAGCCGTGGAACAGAACCCAACAAGAGAGAGATGGACTTATCAGAAAGACATAAAAGAAGAGAGGTCATTGACTACTTGGGATAAAACCCACATATTGGTTACTTGTCCATGCTCCATACACAACAGCTTATGCTGCCGTACAACAACAGATTCTCTGAGACAGAGGATGCTCATGTGTTAGTCGGGAAGTGCAGTCTTGTGGTGGCTGGCCACAACATTTCTGTTCCATGTCAGTGGGCATTTCCCTGAACCACAAGCAGGTGCAACACTCTGGTTAGTCCTGGTCGCTTGGACCTGGTGGAGAAGCACTGGCACTGACATCGTTGGAGGTTCAAACAGTTCTGGACAGGAAAAATAATTATTTAGGAATAAACACCAATAATGATTATGATGTGGATGTGATGAAGTCATATTATATTTTGAAATATTGCTCATCCACTATCTAGTGAGCCTGTAGCTTGTAGTTCTCAGCTGAGGTCGACTTCACCTTGACCCTGTCCTCTACCACGTCCACTGGCTTGCACCTCTCCCTGTACCTCGTCCAATCATAACCAGCTGCTCCATGACACATTCAGCATCTGAGTAATGCACAGTAATCTGAATGCATGCATTATGTATGCGTTATGATAAGCATTGTCATGGATTTATTTATTTTCAGATATGTATCTAAGACTCTAAGTTAGCAAGAGAGCATTCAGAAAATGATGTTATTTGAAAGATGCTATAGACCAAATAAAACATTGTTCTACCTTTTATTCAGAAGTTTATCATGTCATTTTGTGTAGAACAAATGTGGTCTATAAAGAAAAAACTTCTAATGTCAGATCAGATTCACTAATGTTACTTCAGCTTCATCAGTCTCTATCATTATTTTGCACTAAGCATAAATACTGTTTGTTATAAGTTCATATTTGTTCATGGAAGCTAACTGTGGTCTGTGGTCTTTGCTCTAAAGCACACATACGTACACTTAACCACGCCATTGCAAATCTTTATGGTAATGTTCTAGTAATACAACCAAAACACACACTTTCTCCTTCCTCTATCTCCTCCTTCCTGCTGTGTGTGTGTGTGTGTGATGTACAACAGGGAGACAAGTGTCTGTGCTTTGCCCAGAGTTTTGACTCTCAGACATAACTTCAGTTCCTATAAGCATAGTGCAGTGAGAAGACCAGTTTCAGTTTTATATTGTTCCACCTGCACACACTGTGTGATGCTGTTATTGGCTGGAGATGTAAACACAATGCCAAAGGTCCACACCTCCTGAGAACTGTCCGGAACACAGCAAAACAAGAGGAAAATAGAAAATACAGGCAGAGGGCATGGTCTCTGCAGGTAAATACACCACCACACACTGACAGAGGGTCAGAAGTGATGATTGACAGGGATTATTAATTTGAGCCTCAATGTTGTATTTTTAGGAAAAGGATTTAATGTTATACACTTCGCCTTTAAACTTTAGTGACATAAAAAGCCGGATGACACAATGAAATCCTGGGCCTATTGATCAAGCTTGTGTCTTAATGTGTATTAATTCTGACTTTCTTTTTTTTTCCTGTTCTTTTATTTACATCAATCCATTGTTTTAATATAAATACTAAATTAAATTACTACATGTAGTTTGGCCAGTTTAGTCAGTAACAAGTGAATGATTTTGCGGGTAACATTTACAGGTTTTTCACCAGTTATTCACCTGTATCAGTCTGGCCTATGATAGAGCAACAGAAGACTGGATAGAAAGAGTTAATTAGCTAATACGCTTTAGAAGGAGGAGAGTTTCCTCAACCCATAAAGTAACACACAAATACGTGGTTTTAATTTGGACATGAAGGGAATGGAAAATTGTAATCTGAAAAAGTAACAAATGTAGTGGAGTAAAGAACAAGTACAACACACAATTAAATTTGTACTTAAGCACAGTATTGAATAAAAGTGCTTGGTTACTTTCCAGCACTGGTAAACTTTAACATCATTTGCATAGATGGAATCTGTTCACATCTCTGCAATTATTCATTAACATTAGGCCGATCTTTGTCTTATTTTCATATTGTTACTGGTAAGTTTGATTTAATTTAAACACAAACCACACACTCTGTAATTTTCCATATTTGAGAGCAACAACAATAAAACATTTGCAGAGATCTTTCTTCAGCTGTATGGGTTAAATATTAAGCACATTGCAGTGCGCCATTGTTGTACTGTATATATTAGCCTTGCAGTCATGTTTTGAGTATATGGAAGACATATAGCATAGTGTTTAAAAGGTTAGGAGGGAGCTACAGGGAGATGTCTGATGCTGTGCCTGGCTCTAAGTGGAGGTGACAGCATTCAAACATGGTGACCTTGCAAAGGGGACCGGTGATGGGCCTTTCTGTGACTGAAGGAACATTTCTAGAGGCACCCTGCAAGGCTTTTTGGTTTGCAAGGCCCTATCATCAAGGGAACCTGCACGCCAGCAATAAAAGTGGCTTTTTTTAGTTTTTAGTTTTTACAACCCACACAACCAGCTTTTTCGGTCCAGTCTTTGATGGTCAAGGATGAATGCTTGCTTGTAAAGGAAATGTATATTGATATAATTAAACATATTTCATCCTGAAAGTGCACAATATATTGATTTTGGAAAGTTGTAACACATAAAAATAACATAAGGTGTATTAAAGATATATGAAAGTTTGAAGATTAGGAGATACACTAAGTTTTAGTGCTTTATTCATCCTTGGATCAGTGATTATTCACAAGATTATACACAGTCGATACTTCAAAAATGACTTCAAATTCATAAAATGCTAAATATATACAGGTTGGGAAAAGCATGTAGAGGACTGTCAAGGTTTTTAAAGGTTTACTTAGCAAAAGTAATAGATGAGAGATGTCAGTTTCACAGTTTATAAGCCCTCTGTGTCCCTAGAGGGCTGCCGTAGCCTCTGGCCATTCTCCCCTTACCTTAGGCATCATCTGGAAAAAAACCTGATGCTTCTAGTCATTCTGCATCCCTGCATCTGTCTGAAAATAATTGGTCAGGAACCTTCTCTCCAAAAAGGGGCCATGAAAGAGTAATGGCTTGCAGCAAAACACACACATGTCTGACAGATCACATTTTAACTAAAAATGTATAGACCTACACTATGTGCAGCACAAACCCCATACCTAGTTGAAACAAAGTTTCCTTCACTTTATCCACACTACTGTGGAGAAAATTGGGTCAATACAATTTAACATTGCAATGTGGATTCTTAGAAGACATTATAGGACAATTGATGGATCTTTAAGGCTTGTAATGTGCACTCCACTAAAACGCAACTCTTCTTTATTTAATTTTTCATAACACAGACAACACCAGCTCATTTAAAAAGTGGCCATTCGTCACAAATGTTAGCGTATCTCAGTCAAATAACACTCTAATCGCGTCACAGTGTTTATGTTCATTTTCTATGTTGTTACAGTTGTTACAGAGGTTTTATAGCAGTATCTGTGAAGTGTTTTGACCGTTGATGTTGCAGCAAATACTTGGATGATCGTACCGCAATAGCTCACTCCACAAACGGTCATTTCTGCTGCTTGGCGTCTGTTAACCAAAACAATAATAAAAGACAAAGTGGTGACGAAGCATGGGATCATGGGAGTGGTTGTTTTCACCACCGCTGCTGATGAGAATCTGTCTGACTTAGGGCTGCACATCATGCATTTCAGCGTCGTCATCGCGTACGCACATGCGCAGTAGTCACTTTGCAGCCAATTTAACTCAAACATGTCATAATACAACTTTTTAAATGCTTTATTAAAAAAAAAGAGAAATCATCTAGTTCTCATTTTCCAACTAATCCACAGGAGAAATCTGTCCGACCCAACATTATTTACTCCGATTTAAGGGGGGGGATTAAAAGCAGGATTTGTTGCAATCAACTAACTTCCCGCTCTAAATTCCAAAAGGTATTCACAGCACTCACCTGCTTCTGACCAACTGTGTAATATTAAAGTCCTAGAAAAGATGGTTCCCACTCACAAGTCATTTTTTCAGCTTTATTATAATTATTATTATTATTATTATTATTATTATTATATATCCACTACAAAGTCATCTGGTGAATATCACTGTACTTTTTCATATTGGATGAATATATATGTATTGCAGAAAAAAAACAATGTCAGTTTTACCAATATAGTTACAGTTTTACATTCATTTGTTCAGGTGCTCTTTGTAAGCGTCTGCTGATAGTGCAGATAATGTTAGTAAAAAGGCTGTGACTCCGAAGAAACGGGACGTTACATGGAGCACAATTACTGATTTCTCACATGTTTGAACACTTGATATAATGCAGGTACACAAGGCAACAAAATATTTAAGACAAGCCTGTTTGTTTTTAGATACTTTAATGCTTCAACGTTACATAGCTGCTTGTATGCAACCAATCTGCTTATGGTCGGCGCCTCGTAAAAACCAATGACCTTACAGTTGTTTTGCTCGCATAGAAGCTACTTTTCCCTCGCCACTTTATTGTCCATCATTCGCATGTGAACAACAGCAATATTTGATATTCAGTCACATCCTCATATGCATGGGAAAATATGCACAAAAAGAAGACTGTTTTCTTCCACATTTCAAATGAAAATATATTAAAAATACATATTTATTTACTTGAATTCTGGGGTTTGAGGGGACATGAAATGCATTCAGTGGTTTGGGTCTGACTCTTCACTATGTAGCCAACCTCTATTAACGTGGCATATCTACATTTGCCATTCTTTTTGGCCATGTCTAATCTGGCAGAAGAAAGGCTCTTGTGCTCAAGCACTGGAGGGAAAACAATACCATTGGGCTTTGCTCTACCTGTAAGCTCATAGATGAGACAGAAACAGAGAAAAAATTAAGGGGAAAAATCATTATTCTCTGAATGAGATGTCTTGGGTTTGATCAGAGTGTGAATCAAAGCCCATCTCTTAGACTACTTAAACATTCACTTTTAAAATTCCAACCTGATTGTACTTTTATGGAAATTTCTTGCCATCAGTGGCTGCATTCTCTCCTGTCTCCAGGTCCTCTTGTATCCCTGTAGATATCTGACTCTGCCCTTCATTAGAATTCTCTTGGTAAGAAAGCAGGAGAAATGAGGAGAAGATGTAAATTCAGTCGAAAAGAAAAGGTTTCAGATCTTTTCCTTTTTTGTCCAGGGAATAGGCAAAAGGGAAAAAAAATCATGGATATACCACATCATTGAGTCAAACCTGACACCGGGGCAGAAGAGTTGAGAATTTCATTAAGTATGTGTTACAATGCATCACTATCACTGTCATTATTGTAATAAAAGTCATGCTTTATCTCCATAGTGCAAGTGCAAGTTATTACACGCCATGCTTTATGTTTATATCTGCAGTTGTGAACGAGTGTAATATTGCTTTTCTCTAGTATCTTTCCTGAATGTGAGTTTGTGACTAAGTGACAACTGTATTTATTATATTTAGTGTCTTTCTTACTTGCATTTTTGTAATCATGAACCATATTGCTGTGTTAACCTCAGACTGGGTGTTTACATTTTTTTCATACCAGTACTGATACCTCGGCCTTGATGCCGGTTCATAAACAGTACTTATTTTGATACAAGCTTTCCATATTAACAAAAAGAACATTACCTTACACATTGTGGTACAAATGTTTTCTTTTATTTTTCATTTTTTGTTGTGCTGAGGTGTCGGGTATGGTAGTAACAAATGAAAAGTTTAGACGTCGCAAACGCATAACGTGTTTATTCCAAATTAACCACAAATTCTAGAAATGTATATTAAGGATCAACACGAAACCTCGTTGAGCTGACTTTAGGCTGACTGTCAAATCAAGCACAATTTGATAATATTTTAACAAAATACGTGTTGGAGGTTTTCTCACAGAACTGGAGGGGGTTATAAATAATAAGTTAAATAAGGGCTACATTTAAAAATAAAATACATAACAGAGCGCTTTTTCAAATGGCTTAGGGTTAAGGCTGGCTGCATCAGAGGCAAAGAAGCACAGTTTTCAATTCAGTTACAGCGCTGTGCAAAAGACACCGTTAGGTTTGTTGTTTTAGCAGGTTGGAATGACTGTACATGTGCATTTCTCAGCCTCTGTGTCTGTGTAAAACTGGAATATACAGGACATATGGAAACAGCATTAGAATAAAAAAAAAGTTTTATTAAAATGGTTTACTTCATTCTACATTTTTGCAATTTTTTCTGCATTTCTAAATTTTGTTTTTACATGTTGCTTCCTACTAAATGTGCTGCACCACATGGATGAGCAGGCAGTTAAAGGGTTAAGAAAACCTACTTACTTTTTATTTTAATACAATAATTCATTCAAACATTTCCTCGTGCCAGCTATGACGGTTTCCTACGTTAATGTGGTTTTCTGCTGATGATGATGTCAGAACAGGAAAGCAATACGGCGACTTGTGGCACTTACATTTAACTGTCCCATTTATGAGACTTTTAGTAGATGACATTCACCTTCATGACCAGACTTTGGGTGCTGTCAAATCCACACTAACTGCACGTGAGACCCTTTGTAAGTATGGACATTAAAGCTTTGAGTTTATTCACAGAAAATGTCTTTAAGTTACCAGGGTTTCCCCTCCCATTAGGTGTGCTAGGGCTGCGGCTGCGTAGCGTCACGGCTGCGTCTTGGTCGCGTCACGGCTGCGTCGCGTCACAGCAGCGCAGAGGCCTCCAGAGCCGATCACGGCCACTCTTCACAGTGCTTGTATTAGTGATTGAAGCATCATCCCAGAAACCGGCTGAGACGGACAGGTCGTCAGATACATGAAAGTAATAGAGGAGCCAGTCAGTTTTCAAAATAAAACACCCCGTGCAGACTCCTGCTCATATAAAATCACAACTAACAACATAATATGAAACAATCATGAGGATGAATATATTTTTGACAACTTAAACACAGCCACAAATATTTGATCCATGTCGTTCAGAACTGTATTAACTTTGTAAGTTACAACAGGACCGGACAAGCAATTAAAACAGATAAAAAGAACCCATTTCACTAGTACGTGGGCCTATTTTATCTCTGGTTGAAGACCTGCAGAGGACGGAATTAAACCACGTTGCAGATTTCCTTGCACCACCTCAGTCTTCCAACAAACTAAGCACCTAAGCCCTCCGAAAACCTCCTGAAAATCCTGGTTACTAAATAAATAAAAAGATTCAAATAATGACATTGACTGGTTCTATTCAGTTTAAAGGTCAGATGTCAGAGAAAGGAGTTAGAAGCAGCAAAAGCCAAAAGAAAACATAGCCCATACGTAAAACTGTCCTTTTATTAATCAGTGGTTAGCTAGAGAGATTTTGATTACCATTTATAATATATTTAGTAATATGCTTTCATTTTAATTCATGAAGGGTGGCATTAAAGGCAGTATTTACCCAAGCTGTGGCCACACAGGAGCGTCTGTGAATCTGAAGGGAGACACAGTCACATCCCCACTCCGGTGACGAGATTGTTAGAAATTAACCAACCTTTCAAGTTCTTTGAATGGCTGCCTGCCATGATGGACACAGAAAAATGTAGGCTGTAATAATTCCTGACCGACCAGGGAAATGGCATCAAGGCAGAGGCAAGTCACATGGCAGCGTACCAGCACTGCTTCTCATTACGAAGAAGCCATGCACTGGTTCCCAGATGCTAATCAGTCTCCCAGAGACCTCGGCGCGGTGTGGTTAGTACAGATTTACAGCTCTTCTTAGCTCTCCACTTTTATTAAAGATGATCTTTCATACAGAAGGAAAGGGATGTTCTCCAGACAAATGTTGAAATGCAATGCAAAGTTTCAGGCATGAAAGGCTAAAACTGTAGGATTATTCCACAGCTATTCCAGAGAGGATGAAAAAGCCTGAAAGAATGTGGAACAAAAACATCAAAGAGCCATAGAAAAGGGGTAAAAAAAGGGAGAAAAGCTGTGAAATATTTAGTATGAAGTCCCAACAGGTGGTCAAGGGTGCAATGTAAGGCTGTGGTTCCATTACCATTAATAATGAAAGATACACTTACAACTTGGTAATTCTTTTTCTAATTGAAAGAAAAGAAACATTTGTAAGTGGTGAAAAATTAGCCCAAAATGGAATTGTTCCTCTGTGTAATTAAATGACATTAGGCTGCAAGAGTTAAACACAGAACCCAAATAATCATTGTCACAAAAGCATTGTAAAAATGTTTAATTCCTCCACTGGTAGCTGTTTCAAAGGAAGGAACACAATAATGAAGACATTAAAAATATAAAAAAGTCTATATGTTGCATAGGTTTAGGACAGCAAATGAATTCTCCTGTTGTGTTACAACACGTGTGAAGAACTAGAGCCGACTCAATAGTAACCCAACGTGTTATTTTAGAAAGCGCTGAGCTGTGCGGCTTAGATTCATTTACAGCGTCTATTTTAGGAGTAACTATTTCCACGCGGCATGCGCAGACTTTATGAATTAGCAAAGGTTTTTATGTCTACCTCAGACTTGCACATGCTGGAAAAGGATGTTTGTTGCTTCAGAAACAAACACCGGTTCAGAAACGACGCCTGTGCTGTACAACCACACATTTGATTAAAAAAAAAAAAAACAGAAACGGTGCCCAAAACGGTCTCCATCAAGTGACTTTGTTGTTCAGCAACATAAGAACCGCCAGATTACATAGATTAGTCCGTTAAATGATGAAACTCGAAGCCCAGAATGAAAACGGTTTTCTCCAACCAGCTGTCAAAACAGGTATTTTATGTATAATGATGTTGAGAGAAAATCATTACCTTTAAGAGTTAATCAGCTAATCTACTTCCTTTCATTTGATAAATGACTGAAGTGATTAATCCATTATTCAGAATTGTTGCTGATGAATTTTCTCTGAACTCCCTTTTAACTAAGATTAATCAACAAACAGCTTAAGCATGATTTTTCTTTTGGGCATTAAAATGACTCTTAATCATCAACTGCCTCTGATAGTTTCATTTTTGTAAGTAAGTAAATAAATAAATCTTCAGGTTTATCCCAGGTGTTTTTTTTTTTTTTTTTTTTTATTTGATGGATGTTGGATGCAAGAATTGAGTCATATACTTGACAAAATGCACTGTGGCACTGCAAGAAAAGGGGAAGCGAAGGCTCAGAAAGATATGAAATGTTCAAACACACAGCATAGGTAAACAGTTTCTGGTTGGGAATAACCTTTCTTGCTTTATAGTGCCATAGCTCTGGACAGTGGCTGGATATGGAAAGGCGCTGATAAACTCTGTGTGGCTGAAGAAACGCACTAAACTTCATTTGCATCATTGAGTAGAGAAAGAATGACTGTAGGGTTGCACGGTTATTAATCGTATCGTAAACGTAATCACAATATCAGCCTGTGCAATTGTATCATTGCAAGAGGTTGCGAGTTAAAGGCCCAGAGTTGGGAGGATTTAGGCTGAGATGAGAAAAAAAAAACACAACCTCTGTTGTATGGTGATATTTTGGATTTAGCGACAATTTTTTTGGAAGTTTTTGCATTTTTTTACACTAGTTTGCATGCTTGACTCGACATTTCTAAACGAGTAATCTGTGATGCTTTGAAATAGACTCAGGTTGAAATCACGGTTGCAGTATTGCCCACAAAAACTGCAGTGACTTTTTCCACCAAATCGTGCTCCCCTAAACGACTGTATTACCGGCGTTTGGTGTAGTTTGCTTATTTTCTTCCGAGGAATGCGCTTGTCATTCTGTACGTTGCTTAGTTTGTGTCTGTAGCTGTAGCCGTGTCTCCGTGCTGAAGAGAGCATTGAAGTCGTACTTGCTTATTCTCCGCTCTCCTCCTCCTCATTCCTCATTTGCCAGCCACTACTATACATCTTAATCTAGCACCAGATTGCCTTAACATGACTTCCTTCCTGGTCTCTCATCTACAGGCCATTTCATTAGCGCTTCAGTCCACCACACAGACAGTACAGTATCTTCTACTGTAAAGATAGAGAGATCTCTTTCAACATTTAATCTGCATGAAACTAACAGTAAATTATAGACGACACGTAACAGCAGCACATCAGTGATCTTTTAAGACAAGCCTTTTAAGTTTTGTCGGTCTTTCACAAGGGCAGATCTCCACAGATGAACCCTGTATCTAAGATTATTAATACAACCCTTAGGGAGAACAAACTGCAAGTCTAGCAACTACTTTATTAATCTCTCCTTAAATTAAGGAGCAGTGGTGGGCATCCTTTTCCTGTGGTTTTCCTTTAGCAGGTTTTACACACAGTAGAAGCCCGCATAGGTTCATAAACCCAAATGTCCCCTGGCGATTATTAGACACACTAACGACAATGCAATTAAGACCCTCGCCTGAGTAAAAACAACTGAGTATGCAAAAAAGTAAACTGTGCAAGAGTGTTTTTATTTGCCTTAATTCATAGACAGGTCCTGAGTCTGCCTTACAGGTAAGTTTGAATTTCATTTGGCTCTGCTCTCTCTTAAACGAGATGAAGAAAAGGGGTTAATTAACATATATTTACAAATTATACTATTCAAACTAATTTAGTTTCTGCAAAATGAATCTCAATTACAAAGGAAACTGAAATGGAAATTTCTGAGCATTAAAATGGATGAATGTTGTTTTATGAGAGAGTCTTTAGCATCACTGATCTTTTATTAAAGTTACTCAGTAGCCGTTTGCTGGATTTGAATGAATAGTGCTTAAAGAAGATCACACGACATCGTGTTTACAAATTATGTATGAATTCATACTCTGCATGTAGCATTCAAGGGGAAAAAAATGCCACTGGGATTTTTTCTTTTTTTTTTTGTAGAGGTCACTTCCGTAAGCCTTTAGATTTTTAGATGACCATGTCTAACAGTGTATTGATGATACTTGATTTTTTTTTGTTTTTGTTTTGCCTCACAGTGACTCCTCTGTCGCTGTAAAGAGTCTTAAAGGGATTGTGATCCTGAAATATTCTGTTTTTCATAGTTTTTGAAATAATAAGGTTGAATTTGATCGGTTTGAACAGATTAACTCTGAACTTTTACTGAACATAAATAAACTGCATGCTATGTATACTATATATATGATTATATATAATTGTATTTAGCATATATAGAGTTCATAATGTAAAGCTTTATTTAGATTATTCAGGAAAGTTATTTTATTTTCACTTTCTTATACACATCAGAAAACAAATGGATGATAAACCCATCAAACAGCATTTGAATTTAAACATCTAGAAAATCTGAATAAAATGTCCTTTTACGTTTTTAAAATGTATCTCTTTAACAAAAATACTTCCATCTTGTCTTTTATTAGAAATTTATGCTCCTAAGTTATAGTATCAGCCCAAATTAAAAGCCTAATCTTGTGTCATAAAATATTGGTAATATTCCTGATTAATATTTTGTTATAAGTTAACATTCATTTTAAGCTCTTCATTTCCTCTTTACGGCTCACGCATTAAAATTGCACATGCCGTCGTGTCCGCAGCACATGATTTCCTCGTATTTATATCCACATGTGCCACATGGTTTTCAACGAAATACCGAGTTCTACATTCTCACAGTGATCAGGCTCAGAGCAGCACAATTATGACGCCTTCGCAGCAGATAGCAGCCTCGCCCGGGTTATTTTTGTTCTACACATATCTCCCACATTCCACTTATTATTATTCATTTCAACAGTGAATATACATATCATGATTTGATAATGCGACCATAAAGAAAGATTTTCTTTCCCAACCATAAAGCAAACCATTTGTTCATGAGCTCCATTTTTTGTTCCTTTGACTCTGTCATACACAATTTATTATTTATCCCAGTCTTCTGTATTACAAATGGTCTCAGGATTAGGACAAATCAGGGCTCTCCAAACTATCAAGAGGGAAATGGATTCCTGAACAATATGTGTCAACGGAGAAATTGGCAAAGGAGTGACAGTGGCCCTGGAGAGGGGCCAAACAACGCCTGTATGTCACAGGAGGAAATCGCACTGTTCCACTTGAGACAAACACAATTTCATATTAATGAATAATTGAGAAAGTTTAGAACTGGGTTGGGATAAATGTGCGTGAGCGTTACATGTATCTGTGTCATTGTAATACTCGGATTGTTTCCAGCAATTCAGCTGTAGAGTTGGTTTGTTTTGAGGCACAAAGTTGATAAATCACACAGGGTCAAGACAAGACGCGTTAGAATGTTTTAAATATCTCTGATTAAGATTGAATCTATAGTTGTGTTGTAGTCTCAAATAGCTGAATGGCTTCATGAAATTCTGTGCTTAAGGGACACGTTTTAATCAAAATTAACACCCTAAACCGTTTGAATTAATTGCTTGTAAGCAGGTGATATTCTCGAACATGTATTTACCGCTCGGTGTGTCTCAGCTTGTTAACCTGTGCCTCGGTAACAAGGCCAGGGCTCGTTTGTTACATGAGAGGAGAAGGAGGAGTGAGGAGGGGGTGGTCGACTTAGAGCACAGTGCCTTGACTGGAGACGAGGACGCTCCATACTGCGCCCCCATCCATGCTAATGATCCGAGCTCTGCACATAATTAAAGCCCTGGTACCCCTCTCCTGTGAAACACAAGGGGGGACTCGTGTACGTCTCCCAACGTAGCTAGAGGAGGTTTGGAAAAGTTCTGAACATCTACGGTCCATTATGTATAATTTCAAAACACATCCCAAGTATGAGGAAAAGAAAGTTTTCATTTTTAATGACAAAATCATGAATTATTCTATTTATTGTATACACTCCCTCTTTCAAAGGTAGCTGGTCCATGAAAGGTGAAACTGAATCAGGAGGAAAGTCTTTTTGCTGTTAAAGTAGGACTTACGGTAGCAAACGACACCTGTTGAGCGCTGTGGAAATGAGGAGAAGCTAAATGAGTGCAACATTAAAGGCTCATCTTTTTTAGTGTTACCTCTTTTCTGTCACCCCCCCCCCAATCACTTCGCCATTATTATTTTCACAAGTCAAAAGACGAGGACAAGATAACGTGACAAAAATAAAGCTCAACAATTGTTGATTCAGTGTTCTCAGTAAGAACGCCGCTCACTAATAAGGACAATACGGACTATTCTCAATACTAGTTTCAATTCTTGTCAAATCTTTTCAAGTAGCCTTAACAGCTTGAAAGGTGCAACTGTGAGAATTCAAAGTTTATAAATGAAGTTTCCGTTTCTGAAACAGTAAGACAGTCCACGTGTTCTTAGACATTTTGAAAAGACAATGTGCAGAGGTTTTTCAACGCTCGTGCTTTTCATGTAGTTGAAAGATGTCGCTGCGATATAGTGGTGTCTGAAGTCGGAGTATTTCAGCCATGTTTCTAGTTTTAATTACAATGTTACTCGTTGTTGCATATCCTGGGACTGAGCTGTGTGCTTGTGGCTTTTGAGACGCTAGCGTTTATAAACCAATAATGATTATCTTTTATACATGATTCATTAGTATGTCCTAAGGAAGCACTGCTTTTTTATTCCTAACAGGCTGACTTGACTGCTCAGTTTGTGACTGCATTGTGTATTAAGTGGAAAAACTCTTCTTTTTTTTTTTTTTCTTCTTCTGTGTTTAAGGAAAGGAAATAAGAGCATGCATTGCACTTTAATTGTTATCTATTATAAATGACAAATCGTGTTTGTTATTCAGCCTTAATGAACTACACAAATTAAAAGCAATACACTCTCGATTGGTGGGACATTTTCATCTTGTGTGCATCTGCAGACGACATGCAGTGTAGTTTTCCACTTTAGCCAATAGGTGTCCCTACAAACCATGTAAACACTGCGCCGTGCAGCATGTCCATGGTGAATGTCACAGTGAGAACAATCTCTTACACTTTAACAGAAGCAGGGGTCGCAGCAAGAAAAATACTGTTAATTATGAAGTAATTGAACCTTTTGAATTAATTTCCTGACCTTTTTTTGTATTTTTTTTTTTGTTCAGCTAAATAATGCAAGTTCAAGAAGTTAACGTGATTTCTGTCGATCTCTTTGGATAAAATTACAAATCACAACTGCTCTGGCAGAATCAGTTGCATACATGAAATAGGTTGTTTTTTTTTTTGTTTTTTTTTGTTTTTTTTTTTTTACACATATCTCCAAACTTAAAAATAATAAATGTGCAGCTCACAGCTCAGAATCTCGGATGCCTTGAAGAATTCATGTTAAGCTTAGAAAGTTGAGCGAAAGTGTAAAGCTCCATAAATCAAGAAACAAAAGGGAGTAGTGGTATCAGGGGTTGCTCTTCTGAAAACTTTACACACAACCACTGAGCGAGTTCACACACCGATGGAATAATGCTTCTTTGAGTGTAAATGCTCAAGCTAAGTGTAATATGAGTATCTAATGTTATTTTCTTATATATTGAAGGTAAAACAGTTCCTGATATTGTCATTTGATGACAGGAGAGATTAGATTACAAACCTAAGCATGCTACAAATCTCATCTGTCAGTTATAATACCCAATTTGCCCGTCAGTTAACGGTCCCCAGAGCTAACGCCTCCATCAGGCTCTCCTCATTACAATTTACTGTTCCCAGCTACTGGAATGAGCTGCAAAGCAATACTGAAGTGGACATTTTTATGTCAACAGCGCCATGCTTTTACGGATGTTCTGGCTTGATAATTGCTTCTGCCTCCAAAGCCAGCAATAACCCAGCAATAACCGAAACCTGATGTTCCTCTATGTGCTGTCTCCTTTGTTCTTTGATAGCTTTTAAGCGTCTTGAGTCTGTTTTTTTGTCTCTGCACTGGTACATTTGGGCTGTAATTGTATTCATGATGTCTTATTGTCTGATATACTGACTGTGGAGCTGCTTTGCCCTTTTTGAAAATTACCTGGCTTCCAACTTTGTGCCCCCCCCCCCCCCCATCCCTTAGTGTTATATATTTCATATATACTTATGTATTTATTTATCATGTTAGTGAGTGAGCAGTGTTTTTCAGCTTCTGGAAAATCATCTAAAGCAGAGGTCAAATATACCAAACTAGAGGCAAGTTTGATTTTTCTTTATCCTTTTTTCCTCCTTTTTTCTTTTGACAAATGATGACGAAAATGAGTGAGGGAATCATTGCTTATGTAACACCATTTGATTATATGTTTACTGCTTTTACTTTACAAGCAGCTCTGTTGCACGTGTAAATGGCATCTTAATTCTCCCATGGGCAAACAATGCACATGGCACATAAATAAACACACACAAATTAGATGACAAGGTAGCCACAACAAGGCCTTTGTAGGTCTTTGATAGCAAACCTCTATACTACAGAGGATTCTAATAAGTTGGCCTTTTTGCCTGTTGTTGATATACCATCTGGCCTGTGTAGCAACCGCATCCCTTTAGGCCTGCAAATAATGACTTTCCATATCCTTGCATCTAACCTGTGTATGGCTCATTGTGCTTTAGGGGAATATGTGACACTTAAAGTCCCTCCCCTTCGCTTTCCTCATCTTTACTACACCTCTACGGTTGATGTTTTTGACTATGGAGAGAGGCAGACCTTCGCTTGCAGGATAAAAGGCAGGGGTAGCGCCCCTCAATCATTCTGCCCCCCAGGAGGCGAGAGGCATGAGGGATGAGAGGGATGGGGGGGCCTAGCAGGGTGCAGAGATGTAAGACACATTTAGATACAGCTTTGGCTGGTGTAAAAACTGTTGACTTTTTTTCCCCTCTATCTCTTCTGTATTCTCTTTTGTTGCCTTTGGGGACAAATGGCATGCAAATATTGGTGCAGGACCATTGAAACTATCGGTGAAAACGGAAAGTGAAAGTGCATCCCGTGACATGGTGCTGTGAAGATCGTGGAGGAGGAGACACTGTGTCTGTTCGCCGGTTGGGACTGTTTTATGAGACTTGTACTGATACTAAAACCTTGGCTTTTGACCAGTTCCTGAACAATACTTTATAGATGCCAGTTTTACACCATAGATCTGCAATGATTAATATATTAGTTGTCAACTGTTAAAGTAACTGATAACTAGTAGTAGGTAGTAGATTGATTGGTTTGGGTCATTTTTTCAAAAATTCTCTGATCAGCATTAAGTGTGAATATGGTGTGATTTCTTTACTCCTCTGTGACAGTAAACTGAATATTTTTAAACAAGACGTCACCTTGTGCTTTGGCTAACCACTGATTATTCACAATTTTCTGACACTTTGCAAACCGAAAACAAATTGACTAAACAAGAAAATGAATCAGAATTAATCAACAGTGAAAATAATCGTCAGTTGCAGCTCTGTTACACACAACGGCGCACATCTTTTCTTTTATTTTTCAGCACACTCCGCGTTTTATCACTCTTTGACGACGTAAAAAACCAAACCTATTTACAACGTGGAGCGGCCGTTCATAAGGATGTGTAAAAGCTGTGCATATGTGCCGCATGCAGTGAAGCTGATGAGATTTACGCCTTAGGTACTGACAGTTTATATACAACGCAAAACATTAGAATCTAAGAAATGTGGTCGTTCAAGTAAGTAAAGTATCAAAGTTCAGTACCGGCCCTATTCCATACCATGTCTGGTACATCCAATACCTGTCAAACATTTTTTTTATCTTCATGTTTGGATGCATCCAGATGAAGGTTCTCGCACAGTTCCAAACTGCAGCTTCTGTTTCATCCCAGTACTGTAGTTCACATTTTCAGGAATTTGCTGAAACAACATCTGTGTAGTCATGCTGGGGGTAGATGGGTAAAGGAGAGAGAGCTGTGTGTACTGTGTTACTCTGATCCAGGCGCGAGGCACCCCTGGGGAGGCTGCAGGGCCTGGGTCAGCCATATGGTGGCAGAAGCCCCTGGAGGAGCCAGCCCAATAAGCTGGATCAGCTTCAGCACTTCCTGACCGAGGCTCGGGCCGCACCACCGAGCAGGTATACGAGGGGGGTGGCGGTGGCAGCAGGAACCACAGCAGCACCATTAGGAGCCTGAGGGCAGAGAAATGGAAATGGTTTCATCCATGGCATCTGCAATGCTAAGGGAAATTAAAGTGAGGGCTGCTAAAACTTAAACAAAATTTGCTGAGCCTCTATGATAAAATGCCGTGAGAGACTTGTTGAATGATAAGCATTTTTTTTCTTTTTTTTGAGAACATATTCCATTTGTATTTGCTTCTAATATCAACATTTATTTAATGGAGATGAATTACACTGAAGACAGGAAGTTGAAGACATTCACGTTGCCTTGTTCACTTGACATACAGTACATGCTGTATTTATTTATTTTTTATTTGTTGTTTATTTTCCAGAAGAGTCTAAGCTGTCCAGACCTTCCTTCATTTGGTATGATGATACTTATTTATTTTTTATTTTATTTGTTCATTTTTATTTGTATTAATCTTTACATCAAGAAAAAAAAAAGATGTCTTATGAAATTGCCATGTTTTTTTTTTTTTTTACCTGTATCTCATCCTAAACTTCTGGCAATAAAGGTGTCTTTGCATAATCATACCCTCACCGCCGAGAGAGTCTGTCTGTCTGTCCGTTCGCACCGTAACTCAAAAACTACAGCCCATTTCGGCTTGAAAATTTTACACGAGGTAGGTATGTCCATTATGACATAACTCAGCCCCCAGGTTTTGTACATGCTGAGACACAGTCCATTAGTCTGCTGGCAGGTGCATAAGTCTCCACTGTCGAAGTGGACTGTACCATTATCTGAACTGAACCAGGAAGGTTTTAACTCTTGTTCAAAGACAACAAAATAAGGATACAGTGTGCACCAGGCGGTTTTGTGGAGTGCTTTGTTTTATTTCAAAGATAAAATGGTCCAAATAACAGCAGCGCATTGCATCGCCACAAACTTCATCAAAATGTTTAATTACTAACGTATAATTCATTTATTTTTCGTAAATATTTGAATAAAAGATAATGGCAGTTTTCCCAATCGCTTCCATGTCACGTGACTTCAAATCAATGAATGAATTGTATTCCTACGTCACACAAATAAGACACACGTTATTTTATTGGATTTTAGTGCTTCTTCTATTTTAGAGAAAAATCTCCAAATGTTTTTTTTTCCACTAGTTCCATTTCATGTGATGATGACTGACAGCTAGGTTAACATTTCCTCATAATTGCGAGACCCTGATGTCAAAAGAGACTTTATGTCGTAATTATGAGATCAGGATACCGTGATAAAGTATCTTTAGTTTCTTTAGTGAATGCATTGTGCTTCCATACCTACCGTATAAACTAAATGTGAATAGATTGTTTTGTTTTTTTCATTATTTCTATGATGTAAAATATACATCGACGATAACAATAACAAAACAGCCACTTCACAAATTCACTCAAAAGCACAAATTTGCCGCAGTTCAGACCCTGGATTTCAAAACAGGGATGATTACGATTAAATTTGAATCCTGCTTGACTATTGTTTTTTTTGTGTGATTGGGTCAGAAAAATCTTTTAAAAACCTAATACTGAGATATAGGGTAACTAATCATTATCCAGTGGAGGGATTTCCAACTTTGTTCATGTTAATAAAATAAAGCAAATCTTCGCAGCATAGCCCAAGGCTGAGGACTTGGTATGCTGTGTATCTGGAGTCACCAGTATTAATGAGGGTTGCTTTTAATTACAGACACTGATGGCTAAATAGACCTTCTGTAAACTCTTAAGAGCCACAGTCGCCCATCGTTACTGTAATCTAAATGTTTACTCCTACAGAGCTTTTGTTCGGCTCGAGCTTTAAAACTCACAAGTAGAGCAGTGCTTGATCTTAATTTTCAGTGTCTAATTATAATATCAAAAAAAGAATCTTACGAGCCTGTCTAACAGTATAGACAGATTAGCAGCAATTTACTGTCAAAGTGTTAAAAGAGACGGCTCGGTCCTCTGAGAGAAGCGTTGTTGAAAGTTTTCAGTCAGTGCCAAGTTTCTTAGCCGTAGCATGTCATTTTCATTTTGTTTGCCATTTTTGAGACGTCTGAGGGAGTTGGTGTGCACTTTAAGAGATGCTGACATGTTATTGTCTGAGTGCCTTTTGGTCTTCATCTCTAATAGAGAATGGCTCGCCTCTTGTATTTATAATGCATGCTCTCTTTGAGGTTGTTACAGGTGCCACTGAGAGACTCCTTATCAGTCTCTCCTTGTTGATATTCACACAAACATAATTGTTTTGCCTCCCGAATAATATATTATAAGCAATGTATGTAACATGTTAGCTAATTATGCATTCTCTCAGCAGTGTGGCCTTACCCTGCCTCACCTGGTTTCTAATTAATTAGCTATGTTTATGCTAGCCATTATAACCTTGACAGCTCGTTACCTTCATCCCAGAAACGGGTTCTTTCATGACAAATTACTAGGCTGGATGTGTGACACCTCTCTGACTTGCCTGTGGTGTCCCGTGCTGGGGACAAAAGCCCAGATGACTCTAACTGAGCCGTGTCTTGAAGATATGAGATATTCAAATGAGATGCTAACAGAGAGGGACTTTGTGATGCCGGATGTCTAATGTTAATGTTCTCATTTGAATATAAAAGAATCTTTGCCATTTTTTTGTGGATCAAAAAGTGAGAATAAGGGATGTGAATTCCTAAGGCATGACTGACAAGACAATGGGAAGTTGTACAACGTCGCTGCCTTTGTTAAACCAGTATTCAGCGAGCAGCCAAAAATAACCGATTATGAGCTAAATACAGGCCAGGGCAGTTGATAGAAAGTGAAAAATCTGTGTTTTATTTTATTATTATTTTTACAGCACTGGAAAACCCAAATGCATACTGAAACACACACACACAGGGTAATTCGAGTGCCTGGCACACCGTACTACTGTGCAGGTAAGTAGCATACAGGGACGTTTTGTTGCTCTTTTGCCAGAAATCTGATGTGCAGAAGCAAAGTTTCTGTAGCCAGTCAGCTGACGATAGATGGTAAATATACTACATCTATTCAGTTAGCTCAAGTTAACTTCAGAAAAGCCAAAGACATTTGAAATAGTTGAGAAACGCTCAATTCAGTGAAGAATAAAAACTACAATGAACAATATAACATGAACTAAAAGGAAATGGAATGTTAGTTCCCCAACGTTAATGGTTCATGGTGCAGAAGAATTAAATGGCTTTGCATCCCTTTAACAAACCACGGCCTTTTATCCGTCAACCTTCAACCTTTACATTTTTTCAGATAAATCAAGGCTTTCCTAATATCTGGGAAAACTAAAACTAGTAACTAAACTAAACAAAAAAAAAAAAAAATCACACTTAAAAATAAACTGTATTGCAGTCACTTGTGTTACTGTCCGTCACGTCTTCTGCCGTTGAACACACTCATGATCATGTTCACGCGCACAATGTTTATTGTAGAAAGGGAGAGAACTTTCTGTCAGTCCCGTCCCTAAAGCTTTGGTGTGTTCAGGTTTGACAATGTTACTTAAAATATTGAAACTTTTGTTCATGTCCTGAGAAAGCAATTACAGCTTACTCAGACAAATAGGCCTATTCAGGAGGGGTTCATGATTTCCCTGAACTCAACACAATGTCCTTCAGTGTAAAGGAGATAATAATTCATGCTCTGGGGCTCCAGATATGCCAACAGGTCTTATCTAGTACTCCTTATTCACCATCATTGCTCAATACATTGTATTGTCGAAGGCAAATTGAGGATGTATAATTCAATAAGCAATGTACTAAAGAATTAATATATTCAAGTTAATTATGCCACTGTGTGAGGGAACTGTTGTACATCGGATTACTAAAATGATTTTTACTTTTGACCTTGGTCTCTGCGGATCAGCTTCATTATGAGGGTTTAGTTATAGCTTAACATTTTAAAACAATTGGCATGGAGCGGCCCCTTTATTTATGATTCAAGAATTGATGTCCTTTGTTTAAATAAAATATATCTGAAAGGTGGGTGTGAGAAGGAACCTTTTCAACCAAGTGATTAAATGGGAAATTTATTTATTCATGTTTGTGTTAGCTTTTGCTATTCTTAAGACAGCTACTCCACAGAGGGAAAGCTGCAGTGGAGATGGAAAGGAACTGTCTGGTGTAAAGTGTTGATAGAAGAACTAATGAGATCTGAAGGTTTTAATGAGAGATTCTGCTTCACTCAACCTTCACGGTGCCAATATGCAAACCAGCCTGCAGGTCCTGTACCTGCTCTAAGCTGAACAACTTGTTCAGCGGAAAATGAGTGGCCTCATTGTGTATCCCAACTTTGACAGCTGGGAGACGCCTAAGGCTCATCCTGAAGCTACTAGCTCATTTTTTGGGAGCAGAGCTGCTGGATAAAGGCTTATATTTTTTGCAGTCTTCGACTGATGGCAGTGCAGTGTCATCAGTAGCCCTGTTTGTCACAGTACTGCATGCTTTTGGAGTCCCGATTGACAGTATCTGTGTGTGAAGAGAGCATGACACACGCACAAAAAAATGCAATTACGAGGAACCATAACGGGGCCCAAGCAGCCCCGTTCAGTTCAGACCCAAAGCCACACTGACCCCATGCAACCGAGGGCAGCGTTTACAGGTAGATCCTATTAGTCATTCATTTTTTCGACCATGAAACTATGAGTCGTCCTCTCCTCTTTTGCTTTCCACTTTAACTTTAGCACCAGAAACAGCCTTTCCGATAATTTATTTGAGGTGGATTTTGTTCTTTCCATACACTAGATAAAAAACGTTTTACAGAGGTATCATATTGATATTTGTGATTATATTTGTAAGTAAATCAAATTTTCAGCACAGCAGCAGTGAGACAGTGTTTGATTGTTAAATGCTACATGATTGCAAGAAAAATGAAAATGTTTCTCTGTGTCTTTGTGACTTTAACTGTAGATTAATGAGCTAATGGAGAAAGAAGAGTGGAACCTCACCCACTCACCTACCTACGGGATTGATACAGATCGATTTCTGTACAAAAAAATAAGCCACCTCTGCTGAATGTATCTGCCAACACTCTGAGATATGTACTGAGATATGAGCATTACCTCCAAATTGACAGTGATTCCATATAATCAATGAACAGAAAGTAAAAATCATAAATTTGTGCAATAATCTCACACCACGAGGTCCCAGAGAATCATTTGACACCGGGTTTGTCACTCTAAGTCGACAGCCGGACCTCACCAGAAAAACGAAAATCAATAGGGGTCGATACGGACCTCTTGCGGTTCTCTGAATAAGTGCATGTAAAACACAAAAAGCAATCCTGGCCAGATGACGCTGTTAAATAGGGTAAATCCTTAGAAGGAGGTGGTTGAGGAGCGATATGACGGAACAACAAACTCTGTGGACTTTACACAGAGGAGCCCAGTGTTCGTGTCCGTTGCAAACTGATGGTAAATGCTGTGTTTGTTTATATATTCATCATATAACTCTCCTATTGTAGCTCCTATTGTACTTCTTAATGTTATCAACTGTATTCTGTGGCCACATTTGAGTTTTTGGGGAGTAATTGGTCACCAACCTGTGGTATTTTGCTGTTTAGGTATGAGGACGAGAAGTTGAGCATTCACGGACTAGTTTGAAAAAGTGTATATTTTTTGCAATTTTGCAAATAAGATTACTGGCTGAAATGGGCGTGGTCTACATCAGCAGATAAAGCTTCACACGAGGATCATATGGATTTCAAGTATTTCAATGTGTGATGTACGGTTTGTGAGTTATTCAACTAAATGCATTCAAGTTTAATCTAGCCCCCCCTTGTGGTCGACAAGATTCATTTTTCTCCTGAAGAAAATGTTCAGGTCTTATTAACTTTGACCTTTACACAGCCTTTGGTTTAGTCCCCACAGCCATTTTTACTGTCAGAATAATAATCCCAGCAAAAACAATAGAGTTCCAGCACCACTGGGGCTTGGACCCCTAATTATCAGCTGTTCTTTATGCAACAATGAAAAATGTAAGATAGAGGCCAAGTGGTTATCGTCAAATTGAAGTTTAAATATCAGCCTTAAAGGATCACAGCAACTTCTGTAAATTGCATTAACTTTTTACAATGTAGGCTAGGTTCTTTGTGTCTGCTAGCCTCGTCTCATTACATTTTCCCATTATTATTCCTTTTCACTGTGTTACTACCGGGCAAAAGCGCACACCCCTGACATAGTAAAATAATTAGCTACTCCCAATAATTCAGCAGTGTGTTTGGGGCAGAGTTGAGTTTTTTTCTGGGCATCGTGACACTCTGAATTACCTGAAGAACACCTGGAGCAATCTATGAACCTAATTAACTTCCCACAGAGATCAAATCTACACATCATTTTAAAATATATGGCAAATCAAAACAAGCATTTACCAAGGTCTTGTCTGCCCCTTTCTCTTCACTCCACCTGACAAATGCGACTTTCTCTCGAATCTATTGCATGTAAGCAGAGCTGAAGAATGACGAGGGAATGCGGTGGGAAGGACCCATTTATTCCATCAAGTAATCAATGTGCAGTTTGAATTCATTTGAATGCACTCAATCATGCCCCTAATGTTGATGGCTCATGGGTGTGAGCATCAGTTATGCAGGAGTGTTATATAGCTTTGGTTTGAAACCATTTCATCAAATATTTATGGAGTAAAAAAAAAAAGAAAGTGCATCAAAATAGGAGTGAACAGAATTACACTTAAGTTTCTCATGCGTCCCTTGACTTGTATTGTTCAGAATAGTGAGTTCTTTTGTCCAGGTTTCTTTGTGTGTGTTTTTTTTTTTTTTTTATCGTATTTTAGGGAGGGCGGGCAGGGAGGGTTATAGGGGGGATCAGAGATGTCACGAAACTTTTTTCTTTCTCTTTTTTGCTTATTTACTTAGATGAACTCATCAAACCTTTACTTTCATGCCATAAAAGGCTCTTGTCTGAATGGACATATAGTACAAAAGCAAGTGATGCAAAAAGGTGAAATAGGGCTATATTTCTCCAGCTCAATTGAGCCTGCTTCTTCTCTTCACTCTTCATCAGCCTCGCCTGCCTCGCCTCTGTCTGCCAGTGTGTTTGGCTTTCAGATGTGATGTGAACGTAGTATTCTCTCAGACCCAGGCAGCTACTTTGTGAGCAGCCGCTGCTTTGCGCACTGATGGTGTTTCACTGCTGCATCCCCCAAGTTATATTAAATTTGCAACTGGCCCTCTTTAAGTCTTTTTCATGAGATGTATGTTTTAAAGAGTGTGTCAATTCTTAAAGATGCCCTCGGCTTTTATCAGTCGTTTTTAAGAAAGCTTTCAATAAAGAGTACGGCGAGGGCTCAATGTGGCGGTGGCCCATTTTGCTTGCATAAACTGCATATCAAATCTTAAACTCAAATCTTAAAGGCTGATACCATCTGACTTAAAACCCGTCTCAACAAAGCTGATGCTTCAATATTAATGAATTTAACATCGTTTTAACAATGATTCAATGTTTGCTCTTTTCAGTTTAAAGCACGTTTCTGGTTCTTAAGCTATAACTACGCATTCCTTTTCACTCAAAGCTTCAGCTGCTCAGTTCCAACTGCAATTAGACGTTTAAAGCTCCAACCTTTTCTATGTAGATCCAACTCATAGGTTTGCAAGAAATAAGCAAAGCCTTTTATTTCACGTTGGAGCCATCTACAAATAAACCCCAAGCAACCGTGTTTATTTTTAACAATCTTCCAGCTGTTCTGTTGACCCACATCCCCTGCAGGGTGCCAGAGTAAAACACAATTACTTCTTAAGGCTCAGACTCCTCATACACCTCCACTAAGAGGGATAAGTCATCCATTTTAGAAATGCTAAACTTCTTGTAGCAGGAGACAGGAGAGCCCAGCAAATCTGAGTTTATGTCTACAGCTGATATGATATTGGAGGCAGTGGTAGTGTCCTGCTGAGTTCCCACTCAGATCAGAGATTACAGATCCACAGCTCACTCCAGAGACTCTGGCCTTCTACAATATTTACACTCTACACAAGCTCCTCGAGCTGTCATTCATACAATGAAGCATATTTACACACTTGGGCACACAGGACAGGGATCACAGTATGTTTTAATTATATACATATTAGCCCTCAACAAATCAGGTCTTTTGACAGCCTTACATTAACAAATTATTAAGTGTTTACTCGGGAGCATGAATTAATCATGTGGTGGCTCGCATTCTTGCCAGGTGAATTTTTTTTTTCTTCTTTAACTTGACTGATTATGGGTTTACCTATTCTTCTAAAGAATCTAAAATCATTAAAACACAATAATAAGCTCTGAGACTGTGAGCTATTTCAGATGAGGTCAGGGTTTGTTGAAAGATGAGAGCGGTCACTTTACTTTCCTGTAAGCCTGTTACTATAATCAAATAAGACTCTTATATTATTCTTCTGCAGCACCGGTTCTCAACCTTGGTTCTGGACCCTCGAGGGGTTCACAAGAAAAACCAATGGGTCTTGAAATAATGAACGCAAGATAATTCATACAAATCATATTTAAGGTAAAAACGTCTATCTTTTAGGGCTGTCAAATGATTTCAAAAAAAAAAAAAATCTAATTAATGAAATCCTTCTTTTGTTCTTTACTTCTGAGCATTCTACAGCATCGTATGCTACAAATGTTTGTCCAATGAAAATCTGCTCAACGATTGTAAACCAACCCCGTGAGAAACTCTATGAATCAGTTTACCGTAACAAGCGATCGAGGCTGGCTCACGGTGTTGTGTCTGAACTCCAACCATGTTCTGAACGGTGAATACAAACTGTAACAATCACACCGGAGATGCAGGGTTCAACTGAAGCGCTCCTTTTTGAACCAGTCAATCCGAAAAATTAAATACGGAGCTTAATCCCAAATCAGATGCACATTGAAGGGCCTTTAATATGGTCTTCTGTGATTATAATGTTACCTTGGATGAACGTGTCTTTATCCTTTGTCTTGGTCGGTTGTATCTTTGTATTCATTTTTGTCTTTTTGTGAAAAAAGAGGCGCTGAGATGCGAGAAAAATTTCAGACCTTATCTGACAATAAACTATTATCTTATCCCAGCTGCCTTTACAGGGTTCTTAAAAGATGATTGAATCAATGCGTAGATCGATGTTATAATCTTTATAAGCTGTGTCAGAGGACGCGATCTCCCACAGATAAACTCACTCAATTTGTGCCTGAACAAAATAAAGGCGTTTTAACTTTTTGTTTTTGTTTACCTCTTCACTCCTTTAAACTTACCAGGCCTCACACTATAAACATTTGCAACCTGTGACAATTGATCACAAGTTCACCTCCTTTTTCTGACACATCTCATAAAACCATAAAGGTTATAGAGAACGCTGTGCTTTTCACACTTGCTCCTATAAAAAAACCCCCAAAAAACAAAATTGTAAATATGTGACATAAAGAATAACGTTTTTAAGGCTCCTCGTCTTAATTGAAGATTTCTGTTGCTGCGTGGGAAACAGGCTGAGGTACAGTCATGGGTTGCGTTTTTCAGAAAGGACTTAACTGAACTAGTGCTGCGTTATAATTCCTGTCAGCTTGATAGGGTTTGAAATAAGTGCTGTTTATTCACACAGCACAAAAGGCTATTGATTTCCTTTCATTTCATCGTAGCTGGACTGCAGTTTCCATATAAGCTTGACCTGTACTTGACTTGTCACATTGATCCACACAGAGTCTGTAGTGACCAGAGGAGACATGGGTCAAAACCGTCCATAGAACGGAGGGTCCCGAGCAGCTAAGGCCTCGTGCTTCGTATACACTAATTAGTAGACTAAAAAAAAAAAAAAACGTAACTAATCGATTTTAGCTGCTTTCCACCTTTCAGATCCAAACCGTGACAGGATTCTCTCTGTGATCTGCACCTCTAAAAGATCTGTAGAGAAAAAGATATTACAGTTCTTGGAGCGCAGTCTGTAGTATTCACACAACGAGAATTTGATACGTGTCAAAATATTGACATATATGACAAACAGACGCACTTTGAACAATCCTTTCTTTGAGATTATGCAGAAGCACGTATGTTTTAGATATTAATGAAATGTCTGGCTGCAGTTAGATTAAGAGCGCAAGAAAATATCAATCCACTTGAATATCACTATATTATGTTTTGCGACACTGTATTGACACTGTATCGTATGCTGTATATTTTGTGTCGCGCTTGATGTTGGATGTTTAAGGGACAGTGATAAATGCCATGACCCTAAAATTAGACTTCAAAATCCTTATATAGTATGGGAATATATTGAATTGTTACCCGTGTATGTTAATACTTGTTGTCAAACACAGGCCTTATTATGATAGAGGATCTACATGATAAATGCGTGGCTTGGTGGTGTCATGTACACACAGTTCGCTCTCAAAGCAGCAGGTCCAAAACAGGATGTTACGATACTCAGTCGGACATAAAAGTGTTACAGTTTTTATTCTCAATTTGTTTTATCATCTAAGCCAAAGTTGTTAAAAGTTAGAAAATGAAAACTTCCTTGGTTGATGTACTGGGCAAATATTACAACAGTAAAAAAAACCTTTTCATGCTTAACATCCTTATGAGTTATCTTTATCTATTAGCACTAGCTCATTTTCAGATCTGGAACCTATACTAGTATACGGTGGCTGATTTAAGGTTCAGGGATCTGATTGCCTCAGGCAAGTTATTCTAAGAGCCCCCTGATGTCAGTGGGACTGCCTGGCAGAATAAAAGGCAAGGCAATAAACTGGGGGAAAAAGTAGCACACACGCATTGAAATGGGGGCCTCCCCGAGGCGATGGCCCAACTGGCCCGTGGTTAAATCCTCCACTGAAAGTGTAATAATCACACCAGAGCCCCACAGAGGGAAGGAAAGAGAAAGAGAAAGAGTGGGGGGAAGACACAGAGGTACCAAAAACAAAAGCCACCCTTCTCTGTCCTGTTCTCTTTGTGTCTTCTATCTAAAGGGAAAAAAGACTGCAAAATCTTGGCACTAAGAAAGGGAATTATAGGGGCTGTGATGACGACTGATAGAAAGTGGAACAAGATCTGAAACAGATCACAAGGGTTTATTGTAGCTGTGGTAGTCATTCTGATCTGTTTGCAGATATAAGCATTAGGCTTGTACTCTAATCCTGTCCACAGGCTGTCATTGGCTTACCCTGGCTGCAGATAAATGCTTAATTATACTTTGAGTACCCTAAGCAATGGGCTTTGCATTTGCAACATTACTTAAGACACATTTGTGTCCAAGCAGAATGTATTGAAGATGGTTGTCTGATCTGTACTTTGATAAGCTTTGTCTCCACTTAAGCCATACTAAGGCAACCCAGGGTCTCAGAAATGAATACTAATTGTTTATTAGAAATGTAATGCTGCTTGCATTACATTTGACTTGACTTTGTTACAGCAAAACATAATTTCTCATTGAAGGATCCACAACATTTTGGATATTCTAAATTCTAGACTGGCCTTCAGGGGTTTACATCCTGACTCCTGTAGTTTTTTACGTTTAGGCAATAAAAGTGCTCTTGGTTAAATATTGCTAAATATATTTTAAGTCATTTTCAATCTCATCTTTGCTGGCGTTTTCTGTTTTAAACCAAGCCCTGGTATATGCTGTGCTCTTTCAGTGCTTTCAGTGTCTAAACCTAATCATAAAAAGTTTCATAATTCTGTCCGATGTTTGTAAACGGAGCTGGCGAATGTTTCGGCGGAATGAAATACTGAAATACGGCAACAATCTACACCTATACGTTCAGGATCAACATTTTTGCTGCTTGGAAATTACATTAATGAAAAACATTTAATTATTTTTTTTTTGAAATAAATGAAACGTAGGCGGCATTGCATTTAGAACGACACATATTTGCAGTTACAGTTTAGTTACACGTGACTGTACTTTCTGGGAGACACGGTTGACAAATGTTACCATTCTGCTTCTGAAAAAAGCAACAGAATAGAACAAAACACATTTGCACAAGAAAATACAACATTTGTTTAGACAGTCATATTAAACCTTCTCCGTTTCTTTAGTGCCTCTCAGTTCTTCTTTCTTTAGGAGTGCTTAGCAGGATATCCCTCTATAAATCACATTTAGCACCATGCTAATAGAATAGAGCTGCAGATGCTTTAGTCGTCTCGCCCTGCCTCATCTTTCTGCTTCCATTTTAAGATGATAGTTCAACTTGTGTCTGTCTGTTAAAAGAAATGTGCAAATGAGGGTCAGGTAGAACAAAATACAGTGTCACGTGTGTCATGTGATGTTTGAAAACATCAATTAAGAGAATGTTTTCTACCCAGAAAGAAACCCAGCTTGAGCGCTCCCTCTTTTGTTCTTGCTGGTAAATTGTGGGAGGTTGAACGGTCATGCTAATTATGACAGGAAAGGTCAAACTAATTAGCGCTCCCTTTGAACTTGCCATTGAAAGTTCCTGATATCTCCACGCAGACTTGACAGAGTTCAAATTAATCAAGGGTTCTCCTGCATGCGGCAACATATCAGGTTTTTGCAAAAATATTAATTAGAAAAGGACTTCATTTTTTTTTGTTGAATCGCTTTTTAATTCGCACTTTGTTTTTTTTTTTCTTCTGGGTGACGGACGTCCTTCGCGCGGATAATTCTGAGCAGGAGGCTTTTATTTGCAGAGGGTTTGGTAACAAGACATTCACTGTGCAAATAAGCCTCTTTATCATGTAGAAAGAGAACACTTTGTGCACCATTAAACCTGCACAATGCCGTAATCTTCTTTGTTTAGATATGTTAAATAAAGCATATCATTATGCTCTACTGGGTGCTAAGTGGTATTTTAAAGGTCCATAAATTCAATTAGACAATGTTCAATGCTGCCCCTAGACCATGTTAGTGCAGTGACGCACGTGATCCACGGGAGGGTTGCGTCAGCCATTTTTAAGAATTATTACTTAGGATTTACATTTATATTGTCATTTTAATAGTACGCCTTCAACCGATAGGAGCCTCAGATGCTTCCAGGGCCCCTGCTCATTCCCCCCCCCTCCCTCAGGACTGCATCCCATTCGTCATTATACATAGCTAGGAAAAAAATCTCTCTGCAGTCTCAGTCTATCATTACAGCAGTGCTGTTAGCCTGGTGCTAATGCACAGTTTAGCTGCCACCGCGGAAAATGCTAAAGAGGTCCTGACAACTCCTGGGGGTCGCCTAAGTGTGGGCTAAGGGGTTTTTGTGTGTGCTTGTGTGCAAGTGTGCACACGCATTAGTGTTTGAAGGGGGCGGGGGGTGGGGGGGTAGTAAGGGGTCCCAGTGGTTGTTTGCCTGTTTTCCATCAAGAGCCCTCATCTCCTTTATCCCCTTTGTGGCGGAGGCCCTCCTCGGGCAGTTCCCTCTGAGGGGGATCTAAAAAGAGCAGCTGCTGGGGAATGAGTGCCATTTCCTCCTGCTGTCACCAGCACACTGGCAACCCTTAGTCCTCCTGTCCCCCTCCACCCGCAAACCTCCTATTAATATGCATATGAACTTGTTTCTCTTAGTTCTGAACTCCAATGACAAAGTGGGAAAGCATATGCCTGAAATATTCATGATCGTACGCAGTAATTAAGCGATGGAGAAGGGAACTCTACGAGGGAGAGTCACTACCCCTCCGCTGGAGTTAAAAATGCCCGTTTTTTTTTTTTTTTTTTTTTTTTTTCTTTTCTCCAGCATGTTGTCCTCTGCTTTCTGAGTAATTCTTCGAAGTATTTCTCCGGTTGCACGCGCTGTTGTGCAACACAGAGCCGTTTATCATGTTAGAGTTAATGAGGCTTAAAAGAAGTGCAGTTGTGTTTAGTAAGTTAACTCCAGTTTAGTGCCAAAGAGAACAAACAATCTGACTTCAGGACTTTTTGTCCACCGTTTTTCTCTGCATCACGTCACATCATTAACAATCCTTCTTTTTCCCCCCCCGTTTTCTCCTGTTTTCACTGAAACTTTGCAAAATTCTTCAATGATATTATTATTCCGACAGAGTGAAAGTGAAAGGATGTCTTGCCTCACGCTGTTTTAAAACTTGTAAATTGTGGCAGCAGCCTGCTGAGTAACATATTAAGGTTTGGTTTAGATTAGAGTATTTTCACTTTAGCTTTGGATTTAAGGATCTCTATGCTGGAAGTTAAATCAGTGTAACTTTTCTTTTATAGTACTTAACAGGAATAAAAATGTGAAGATTTATTCCTAGCAATTTCACTTAATTTACATTGTTAACCTGTTAGCATATGTTATGCAGATTAATCTATTTCAATTACAACAGAATTTGTTAATTTTGTAGTGTTATTTCAGCAAACAGTGCAGTTCATCTTTGGATGCTACAATCAAATATACATGGTAGCTAAGATATTACTTTTAAAATTGTGCGGTTTTCTTTCATGGATATATGCAATATTACAAAATACTGCAGATGTGACATGTGCCTCGAAGCAAATGCAATTAGTATGCAAAGAAATACATTTAATGAAAAATAATTTAGCATTGTATTTCTTTTTTTGTTTTTTTGAAATGTTGAGTTATGCGTGTATACGAAATGCTCTACTTTCTGTTTTAAAAAAGGCAGACCCTTTGAAGTCCTAGAATAAAGCACGCTGTAGACCATTCACAGATTTATCCAGAATCACAGGACGGAGGTGGACGCTTCTGTACAGTCACCAGAAAGATGGAGAGAGAGTATGAGGGAGAGAAAGAGCAGAGGTGGGAGTGTGGAGGGGGGGAGGAGGTAGTTATAGAAGGTGAGCGGGAGGAAGAGGGAGAGAGGGGCTGCGAGATGGTTGCCGAGGTTTGACAGCCAGGTAGATTGTATCTGACATAAAGCCCAGAGATGAAAGAAGAGCGGACAGCTGGCCCACTGCACTCAGCACACTCCATGCAGTTGCACTCACCTCGCCAATGCCGCTTGCCCCCCCTACGCTCGATCCTCCTCCTCCTCCCCCCTTTTTTTTTTGCTCTCTTCCTCCTGTTTATGCTCTCCTGACGGCTTCTCAGGGGTGTGTCCGCCACTTTCCACAGGGGGGGATCCATCTCTGCTCTCTGTCTGGCCCCCGGGTCGCCCATGTGAGGAGCGGCGGTCCGGGGTTCAGCCTCCCCACTCCAGCCTCCTGCACCGTCTCCACGCCTCTCCTCTCCTCTCTACTCCACTCCGTGCCTGTCATCTCACAGCCCACTCAGTGCCACACTGGCTTGTTTTGTCAATAACCATTTATTTGTTGCTGGAATGGCAGCAGCCATTACATCTGACCTCCCTGTTTCATCAATTATGGATAGATTATTGGATGTGAACATCTGCAAGAGCTTGCTGTTGGACTCACCTCCTGGCAGGGATTAGATAAAGTATTAAACTGTTGTTTATTGTCAGGCCAAAACTCTACTGGGAAGCCAGAGAATTTCTATAACCCCACAGCAAAAAATAACTCCCATCAACAAGGCACCTTAAATAGTTTAGCAGTGCTGCCGAGGCCCCCTATGGTAAGATATGGGCCATTTATTATTTACACTTATTACTGGTTGTTATAACACTCATGGTAAAAGCTCCTGGCAGATGGGGCTTAGTCATTGTTTGTCACCTTTGTAAATGTGTGAACCAGAGGCCAAATACATAGAAACACACAGATGTTTGTCTCGCGAGCAACTTTCTACTGGGACAATTTTTTTTCTTTTCAGAGTAGAAAAATGACCCAAACCGCTAATGATTGAGAGGACAAGCTAACAGGCAGGCCACACATAAATACACGCACATTCTCATAGTCTCAGGGGTCAGAGAGATATTTAAAAACACTTTTAGGTTATTTATTTTTAAAACATGCCAAATAAAATGTTTAACGCATGAATTATAGATTTAAATGGATATCTTCTGGCTGAATATGTAACACTGGCATCATATTTGAGTAAGGGAAATGGGCAGCTCTGTTGCTAAATAAGGATTAGTCTGATGCATGACCTGTGGCTCAAGTTGTTCCACAAAATTTTCCATGTCATGTGTGTGTCATGGATGAATTTCAATCACATAATGCCATACTTCATCTCTCCTGCTCCTTATATCTCTCATTCAGATATTATATTGTTTTATATTAGATTTCATCGACACATTGTTTTGCTCTGTCTCTAAAATCTTGTCCACATCGTTGTCTGCAACATAATGTAAATCATTTAGAAATTGAGCTAAACATGAAGCCAGCGCTTTTGCAATACATTTGATTACAGATTACTAATTACCCTGTTAAAATGTCAGGTAACTTTTTGGCTACTTCATCAAAGTAATGGAATAATTAGAGATATTTTGGATTCAGTGACAATCAGCACAGAGGTGTAAAAAAAAAAAAAAGCAAAATGAAAGTCACTACATGCTTTGGTTTTGAAGTTTCTTTTGTTTAATACAGTCCCAGTTTGTATGTTTTAGTTGAAAATGAAAAATCATTAACTGTAATTGATCAAAATTCCATATATTTTACAGTTTAATTCTGTAACGCCATTGCATGTCAGTATTTACTTACTTGCTTTGCATATAATGTTAAATAAATGACAATGCATTGATAGTCAGTGTTTATAGTGGCCTGATATGTAGAGTCTTTCCCTTGCTGCAGAGAAGAACAGGTTGCTGTGCTGCCTTTTTAGTCCCCTGTCAAAGCCTTTCACAATTCACCTTCAAGGCATCTGCTCAGCTGTCAACACCAGTTGTCAAACCGACACTTAGCATTCACATTGTTTCTGTGAAAATGAAGATATGTATTTCCACAGTGTATCGAAAAAAAAAAAAAAAAAAAAAAAAAAGAAGCCACCACGTAGCCCCAACATTTTTGTTAATGTCTTTAGGTGGTTTAGGCAGTGATGTAACCTCTGTCAAACAGGAAGTGTTTTTTTTTTTTTTTTTTTCCAAGCTTTGAACAAAGCGTGAAAACCTCCTGTGTGCTCGAGAGTAGCGGGGCACTGTGCATCAAAATATCAGCACAGGTTGAAAGGCACAAAATAAGGTCAGTGTCACCGCACTGCATTATTAATACTCCACTGTTTATCTCCTTGCCCATTGAATCTGTGCACAAGAAAATGCTGCCTTCTATGAAATATTGATGCAATTTCCGAGCTTTACATGTCGAAAAAGCAATCGAAAGCTTGTGTTACACACTGGCAGCAGGTTACAGAATGGTATGTTGCCCGCTAACATAAACTGTCAAACGCAGCAAACACTGGTGTAACGCATGTAAAACTAGAAGGGCACTCAGTAGAGTAAATACCTCCGCCAAGGCCCCACTGTCCTGTAATACAATCAAAGGCTCTATCTAACAATGTTAAAAAAGTTTTTTAAAAATCCAGGATCTGACACTTTTTATGGATCTGCTCCAAAATGTCATGGGTTCATCCTTTGCCCATTTCCTGCCCTTCCAAAAAAAAAGTTTCAGGACAATTGGTGCAATGCAAAAAAAGACAAACAAAAACACAAGTCACTTTCCAGAGGTAACGAGTCATCGTAAGCTGCAGATCAGGTGGGCATGTTGTCATATCAATTCAATTCAAAACAGTGCATATAAACTTTTTTTACATAACAAAATAACTCTTTTGTGACTATAAGAATACAATAAGTGCTGATAAAATATTCAAAATGCCACATTCAACGTGTCTTATTGGCTTGTTGTAGTAATGTGTTTCAACAGAAATTTTTCCTTTTGACCTTTTGCCACTAAGGTCCGCTGTGTGCATTTTTAATAGCAGTAGCAACATTCATAGTTTACTTTGAAGTGTAGATACTAGTTAATGAAAAGCGGAATTTGAAAATAATTTCTAGAAGCACATCAAGGAAAAGTCCATGTAAGCGCGTTCTCTTATCTTAATAGTTTTAAAACCCTTTTGTTGCACTTCTGTTTTTATCAAGTTCAAGTATCTTTATTGTCACTGTATAAAACAGCGATGCATCTCCCTGAACCACGTAGCACAAAATATAAGATAAAAATAAAGCACAATAGAACAGAATGAGATAGTTGCTAAGACTGAAGTAGATATTGAAGGTAGTCAACACTGACCACACATAAAATGGTTGATAGGAATAAATAGACATAAAACCTAAAGTACCTATTTCCACACACAGTTATAGTATTAATTTTCCTGTGCAAAATATTGAGGTACAAAGTAACACATGTAACACGGCACCATCATCACACAGGTATTAACAGTAGACCACAGTTTCACTGTAAAACACTACATGTTTTCTCCCTTTTGTCTTTTGTTTCTTTCATGTTAAAATTGCTTACTAATTAAGCCAAATGCCACTGCATCCACGTGCTTACACACACACACACACACACACACACACACACACACACACACACACACACACACACACACACACACACACA
>JAPQRN010000001.1:2665475-2680078 GCA_037367275.1 Coranthus polyacanthus
CTCTCTCTCTCTCTCTCTCTCTCTCTCCACACACACACACACACACACACACACACACACACACACACACACACACAGCCCTGCTCGCAGAGGGAGCTGTGACATCTTGTAGCAGGTATGAAGCAATGATCAATGTTTTTGACAGACGGTGGAGTCATTCCTCACTCTCCCTAAATATGTTAATAATATAAATTGCTAATGTTAAGGATTACGTTTCACTGCGGATTATTAATTATAGGCTTATTCTAATTATAGGCTGCACGTCGCCTTTCGTGACCACAGCCTGTGCACCGCTATTCTAAAAAATCTGTAAGCATTTCTAATCGACGCTGCAGAGCGTAACTTGGCGGTAAAGGCGCACTTCTGAACGCGGCAGGTCTTTGTGCGCGACTGCATGTCAGTTCCCGTTTTTTTTTTTTTTTTTTTTGTTATTTTGATGCACATAGACATTTAATATTTTCCCACGGCTGCGACAAAAAGCCTGTTGGTGTTGCTGCATAGCTCTTCTTTCTTTTTTTTTTTTTTTTTTTTTTTTTTTTTTTTTTTACAGCCATCCAGCTGCAGAAATATGTTGCCTCCCCAGCGGGACAGCAGGCGCTGTAGCCATCTCCAGACATCAGGAGACAGAGATCAGGCTCAGGAGACATCAAGGAGCAATCAGTGTCTGCTCACATATACCGACAGACTGATTTATGATGAAACTTTAAAGAAATCATTTATATTTCACCACTTCTAAATCGGTGTATGAAATTTTCATCTACAATGAAACACACAAAAAAGTATATCTTAAGTCAAATAAATCAGCTGAACTGCTCCCCAGCAATTGACTTTGAAGTACATTTTCAACACTTCGTGAGTGTGTTCACTTACCTAAGGCTCACTTCCTATGCCAACAGCTTTCTCACCTTTGAGGGAGGACAGTATGTCAGACTGTTTAACAGAATTAGCTTTGAAGGATGAGTCATGGCAAACAGCAGCACAATTAACTAGCAATTCTGGATATTTTTATAGGAATCACGCTTGGTTTTTTGCTCCTTAATACTATATATTAAGAAGTTGTATTTTGGTTCTATTAAATTTCTGTTGGCTACGATAGCATGATAAATACATTTATTTTAAAATAATTTCTTAGCAAAAAATATAATTTGCACTGCAGAATAACAAATATTTTAAATAAGTAAACATATGAATAAGCCTCTAATTGAGAAACATCTTACACCCTTGAGACTGGGCGCTTTGTTAAATACAAAATCAGCCAAATCTTAAATATGCTGTGCTTCAACTTTTGTTATAACGCTAATACAATACATGGAGGGAATGTTGTTATCACAAAAAGACTTCGTCTCATCGCTACAAGGTGCAGTCACAGTTTGCTTTTAAAAACAAAAACCCTCAGTGGAATTGTGCAAGGACTGATTTCTCTCACTTCAAGGAGCTTAAATAAATCTGCAACTGTCTATAAATAAAAGTAAAGCCAAAGTAAAATAGAGAGCGCACATGCAGCAAGGCTTGATATAACTCAGGTGACTTGTTTGCTTTTTTTTTTTTTTTTTTTTTTACCTCCTCACTCTCTTACTTACATCCGAATCAAGGCGTGCTGCAGAGGTGTCTGTGTGCTTTACACAAAGACATACTCTTCTCAGTCTCCCTCAGGAGCTCTCTACGTTAACAATCCCAATTACACCGAGACCACCAGAGACAGCTGTTTTTATTACAGAACCGCTCCTTTGTGCCGCCAACAAGGTATCTCCGCTCCTAGACTGAACACAGAGATAACGCTACACTGAGAGACAGAGGAGAGGAGAGGGAGAGAGGAGTGGAGTGAAGTGGATGAAGTCTCTCGGCTGCTCGCAGTGGTGATGCCTTTATTCACAGCTTCCCCCTCCCTTTTCTGATCTCGTGGAGCTCTTTACATGTCGGAGCAGAAGGTCAATGCTTGTTGGGAGAGGGTCTACAAAGAGATCAGGATCTAACTCAAGGCAACAGCAAATCACACAAAGAAGGGGGTGTTTCAGCCACTAACAGCGCTGCTTTATTTATTCATCTGCTTTACCTGGGAAGTGTGACAGGTTCCACAAGGAACATTCTGCCTTTAATGTGTTGTTTAAATGCATGCAACAAAAGGTAGAAGCCTGCAGGATTTACTAAATGTCACAATACTGTACTGTGGCTCTCACGGGAAATGAGTAGCTCACCACTTGAGATAATGAAAGAGGTTTAAAAACGGTACTTAATGTGCAGCTCAACTGGTATACAAACTGTGTGATGTCTTTCTATTTGATCTCTACATGGGGCTAAATAAGAGCATCAGCTGTTCCCAGAATATTCTAATTACTTTTCATAGGGTGGTACAGAATTACTTATTTGTCTGTGAAATTTTTTATTGCCATTTTTTTCCAAAAATGTTTAATATGTCCTGAAATGTTTGGGCATCCTGTGTTAAGATAGATTAGGATAACATGCAGCCAATTAGGCCTCTTCACTGATGTAAAAAAAAATGTCTGTGATACTTTCCATTAAAGCTTTTACTTATTTTTTATCACTGAATTATGTTTATGCTGAACGATTCAGCAGCACATACGTCAGCCTTCTGTTTCAATACCGGAAGTAAAGTGTGGAAAGGATGCGGGCATGGATAGGTGATCGCACCCTCATACAGACACATGATTTTTCTTTAACCTTAGAGCTGCATTGATATATATGATATATATGATTTCTGGGGGCTGCTGAACAAGCTGTAATCAAAACACTGACACATTTTCAGCTAAGAAAGTAATGTCTAATGTGCTAACAAACAGATATTTAAACATCTAGAAGTCACTTAACAACATTAGTATTCCAGTCCATTTGCCAGATTGTGATTTTTACCATTTGTATGCATATTTCTGTAAAACGCTGGTATGTATAAAATCAGCATTTTTCAGCAGAGATACGATTCATATCAACATTTTTAGATACAGGTATATAAACGTTATAGTATTTGGGTTTAGGCACTGGTAGCACTTGGTTAGCGTTTGGGAAAGATACCGGGGCTTCTTTAATGCAGAAAAAAGATTGCAAGCATGTGATAAAATGGCTAACAATGTATTTATTCATATTTAAACCAAATCACAATCTTTTCCTAATCCTAACCAAAGCGCAAATCAAAAAAAACCTACAGGCATTGCGATGCAAACGCAGCTCTCTGTTGGTAAAATGCTGGATTTTGTAAATCCACCCCTCACCCTAACCAACTCCTGCCTACTGCGGAGACGCAGAAAGTTGCAGATCCTTAAATAAAAAATTGCCTTGAGAATATCATTGGTTTGCAGAAATACACAGTGACGACATTTTTTCTAGCGTCTTGGTTTAGCATTCATCTGGAGTCACGTTCTTGGCACAAATGGCACAAATGTTTACCATGTAGCTTACATGTTTTTACTGTCTGTACGTTGAAGTGTCCTTTGGAAATACATTGAACCCCGATTAACAAACATGGCAGCTCCTCTGCCATTGGTGTGTGAGTGAGTTTCAAATTGTAAAGTGCTTTTGATAAAAGAGAAATATAAATGCATTCCATTTACCATCATTTATAAAGGAATAATAATAATATGAATACATTTCATTAAACATTAGAAATGAAGTTTTAAGTGTATGTGAGGCCGACTAGACACAAATCTCAGGCTCAGGCCATGACTGATTAGAGATCTTAAGAGAGAGATGTGCCATGAGTTCAGGAAAACAAATAACATCAAAACCAATGTCCCCATAATGCACCAGGTACTCACCTTTTGGGGGGAGGCATTAGATTCTGGCCCAGGCCTGCCTATAGGCTGCAGGGCAGCAGATGATAAGGTCAAGCCTCATAATGATGTCACATACCTTTAGGTAGTTCAGATCAATATCGAGAGAGACGCACCATACCTGACAGCCAGTCAAATAAACCCTGTCTGGCAAAGGAAAGGGAAAAAAAACTGGCTTTGAGATTGTCTCTTCTGATAAAATGAGATCTTCCTGCTTAGACTGCTTTTGGCAAGGATCATATTGGTGGAAACCTTTGTGATCTTTAACACAATGTGGTCATTCATATATTTGATAAAATATTCAACTGTTTTGATCAGATTTGACTGATTTAATGATGACACAAAAATAATGAAACCATATAATTAAGCCTGAAATCCTGTAAACTTCGTGCAGTCGATGCTGAAGTGACGCATATAGTTCAGCAGGCTAATGTTTGGCATGACACATGTGAGTCTTTGAGTAAATCTCACCTCATATGACAACAAGCACGATGGAATGGAAGGCAGCGTATACGAGGAGCAACACCTTGGAGCATGTGACTATAAAAAGGCGTATGTCAAGTGCTATACAAGTGATTAATGTAGCAGGATGATTGCAGAATTGTCCAACCTGGATGAACATTTCTGCTGCCTCTCTCATTACTTTGACTGTCCCGCGCAGTAATATATTGCATGTCACTGGGTTGTCTAATGGTTGATGCTAATTGACCTCCTTTCCCCCTTTCTTCTGCACAAATGAAAAGATTTCCTCCGTCCTGTGATGGAGCATGTCACAATCTGATCCGACAAATTAAAAAGCTCTCTGCTGTCACGCTGTCATCATTCGAAACCCTGGCCTCATCAGCTATAATGATCATTTTTCTAGTGAAACCGCTGCAGTGCACTGCCAAACACGTTACTTAAGGAGCACGCTGCTGCTGTTGTGCAGTATATGTGACATAGTTGAAAGTCTGTCATCTGTGAAATGTTCAATACAGTGCTAAACATTAGTGTATTCCTGGAAGGACGATAGGTCTTGCTTATTTAATGACTAGGAATCCAGTTTTCTGTCTCTCTAAATTTTTGATTCTGAATTAGTTGCACCAAGTTAATGTAATGCGTGCATGCATTTTAAGGGTTTCTATATATGGAAAAAAAAACATGTATTATTTATCAAAAATAAAAGAAATGTGATTATATTTACAGCTTTACAATTAATTTCCAAGTAGTCGTATTTACCTGTCTCACACTATAAAACCCTAAAAGTTTAGTCACACAAATACACAGCGGCTTTATATAATATTTGTCTAACATTCATAATTTGGAACTCACAGCTAGACAGCAGAATAATGATTTCTGACGCCTGCACTTGCAATATTCCTTTCTTTATGTTATGTTTGAAATATGCGAGCGCCATTCTAAGAAGCCAGTGGCTTGAACATGATAGCAACATGAGAGGCTGGCCACTGCACATTATTGGCTGAAGAGTGATGATGGCGCTCATTACCTACAATCAGCTGCCCCATCTGTGGCCGAAACAAAAATTGAGGGTGGCATTTTACCTGCTGACTTTGTGTGTATAACTTTATAATTTATGCGGTGTGCCCATACTATTGACAAAAACGCAGTGCAGTGATCAAAGCGAGCCATTCAGGAGGTTGGACAGGGCCACGAAGACAGGGCCTGTAACACTAATGATCTTCAAACGCTCGTCTATTTCACTGGGAGCTATGCGCAACTCCCTAGCAAGTCCCCCGTCCTCCCCCTGGAGGTAATTGTGCCTGGCTGGTTAGGTGACAGGTGTCAAGTGGCCCCTCCTCAACCGATTCATCATGCTAAGCAGAGAGGAAAAGCCGATCTCAGTCTCTCTCTCTGCCTTTGTTTTTTCAACTTGTCTATCTCTTTGGTATAACATAACATCAAATATAACATCACCTTAGAATGCACTGATCACATGTGGTCTTATACCAGTATTTAAAATCCAGTGTGTTGGTCACAGCCTGCTTGTTCAGTCCCATAACAAACTGTTACTGCTGTATTACTGTCGATATTGGACATCAATTATGACATGTTCTGTGGCGATTTCTGTGTAAGGGAAAGTTGCCCTGGAGACACATTAGATGTCCTAACTTTTTTTGTGTATTTTGATTAATCCTATGGCTCCAGTGGACAATGTTCACGTATCCTCATTTTCATGTAATTAATTATTCATTTGATTAATTAATTATGCGTTTTGTCTATACAGTGTCAGAGAACACAGATTCCCCTCGAAACGTCTTCACAGTCGCAGGACGTTTGATAAAATGGATCAAATGCATTGAACGATGAATAATTTACCCAAATTTTCTGTTGATCAAACTTATGTTGATCTAAATATTACTTCGTAATAGTGCTCCTGAAGCCACCATCCTTTTTTTTGGGAAGAGTTTTGCAAGTGAGTGAACACAGAGCCACTGACAGGCAGGTTAGCACACTGGCTAAGAACCCTGCATCCCTGTGGAGATCGAGAGGAAAAAACACAGTCTACATTGTGTGTGTGAGAGACACACATAAGGAGAGAGGGACCACACCCTCTCCATGCCCGCCTGTCTAAGCAGAATCCCATAGGGACCTGCCATACACACGCTCTCTCCCACACACACCCCAGTCATTAATTCCTGCTTTGCATCTCCACACCATGTAATATTTATGGGTCACCGCAGCTTTGTATTCACAAATGGAAACGCCAAGAGAAAAAAGGGAGAAGACACGATACCTCAATCAATCCTGTGAATAAGGTTCAGATTGTCACATCATGGCTTTTTTTTCCTCCACTAAGCCAGTGCTTAGGCAGCAGTCTTTTCTTTGACCTCTAAACAAGTGTTTTGTATGACAGATTGTCAGACATAACCTTTGAGATGGAGTCATATAACTCCCTTAGAGTTAAAAAAGCTCAAGGCAAAGGTATTATGAACGTGACTGAAAATTTCATGGCAGCAGAATTTGAAGAACAACAAAACTGCATTAGTCAGTAATAACAAATGCAGGTTTAATACATTTTTGCTAGATGTGTCACTGGAGGATAAAGATTCGTGCTCCTCCATGGCATGTGCTACACTAGTACAAACATTTGCTGCTACTCAGAATCTCCAGACTAATCAAGGGAAGTCTTTGGCACATTTCCCCCCTTCTACATCTGACAGATCATAATTGGGGGCCCTTTTTTCACTTCATAAGATGTTGCCTGAAACCTGTGATGCAACAGTGGGAGCCATACCCTTGCTGCCTTTCAAATCAACAGTGGTGTCAAAACAGAGCCCTGAGGAACCCCCAGTAGAGCATGGCTCACCAGACCCCTGTAGAGATTTGAAGACCACTTTGGAACTCTAATCCACTCAAAATGTGCTGATAATTTTCCTTGCCAGGACACTCTCTGCCTGGTGTCACAAGAGTGGCCTCCCGGGAGCGGATCAGCCAATGATAACAAAGTAGCCAGATGTCTGGTGCTGGCAGAGTCCCAGAAGCCAGACAGCGGCACGCAGCAGCATCCGCTGTGGGCCACAGATCAAAGATACCTGAGAATTACTTATGGGCACAAAATATGTGTTGCTTACTCTACAGTTCCCATTAATAACAATCTGGGAGAATTTGTATTTCTAATTAACTCTTTTCTTTCGGCATACAAAGTGCTGTAGGTTGTCTAAGGCTGCAGCAGCAATTTTTCTGTGGCAACTGCGAGTCGACAACAGGAAGTCGGATGCAGCACTGTCTGAAGGAGCCAGATCAGCTTTAAATGCAGTTCTAAGGCTCAGAACACCCCCTTGACTTGCCTCAATAAACAAACAAGCAGTGTAAGAGTCAGCATATTTCAATTTAATCATGCTGCACGGTGCCTCCTTACACCGGCCCTTGATGCTTACCTCGAAAGCTGATGGTGTTGACATTGAACTAATTCAACTGAGTTAGAGGATAAATGCCGTTTATTCAAATGTACTTTGCTCATGTTTTCTTTATTTTCTGATAAAAAAAACAACATATTTTTCTTTGAGATGCACAGTATGTAATTTCTGCCACTATGGGGGTCTCTCAATTAAAACAATAACAAAAGACGTAGTTTGCCAACATCGTAAATGGGGCTGGATACCGAACTTTAAGACTTTTATGGCAACTGCAATTAAGCATTGAGTGATTTTTTTAATACTAAATTTCAATACCTAAAAAATAAATCTCATCAATCAATGATTGGCTTTTATACATTTTGAAATGTTAACAGACAACTTCAATTTGTCATAAATAGGCTTTATTTTTCATTATGTGTGGAGTGTATAAAAATGCAAATGAACTGAAAAATAAAGCTTTGTACTTTGTATTTGTACTTGTGTTTGTACTATGTGTATTGCAGTTTTCTTTTTTTTAAAATGGGAAACCGGTACTGTATCGTGTGGGATAATGGGATTTGTTTACAAATGTGTTAAATGTATTCCAGTTTTATTCACATTATGCTTAGTTATGTATATTCATGTCATTTTGACAAAGTAACGTGACGTAACATTGGCAGGCGACTAAATGAAACAAACACTGATTTAAATTAAGGCTTTCTCTTAATTTGATGGAATTAACATCGTTGGAAACATTTGATATAATGTATGTACACAATTCAACAAAAATATATAGATATCTTTAGATATTTTAATGCACAGATGTTATATATTACATATTAACACCACCATATCCAGTTCATTTAGCAATGTTAGCCACCGAGTATCTGACTTGCGTTGATTTACTGTTGTACAAGCCGTGAAGCCTTGGCTTGTTTTTCACGGTTGTTTGTGTTCGAGTCACACTGACATTAAGAAACATTGTAGTTCCATGTTGTTTTCTCCTGCAGGCCCTGCACTTCTTTTTACAGTCCTCCATTTATTCCATCTTACAGTATGTGTTATGTTTTATACACAAATATTTAGAGTAGACCCCCGACTTTGAACTAAGAAGAATAGTTAAGCTCTCTATGCCTAGGGAAGGCGTTTGTTGCTTTTGTTCATCTTTATAGGGGAAGCGGTATACTTTACCTCACACACTTTTGTGCATGTTTTGTCAGCCTCACTATGTTCTAGTGCACTTAAAAGTCATTGTTCACTGAATGGATGGTATGAATCCTATGCATTGTGTGTGCACACTATTATATTAATTATTAAGTATAGAAAGTGTTGCTCCATGTCTGTAATTGATGGAGAATCTCACCACCATGCTCCCCCACCCCTTCCCCCAATTATGTATATTACCTTTGCTGGTGCATGGTTCATGCAAATTCTCATTTGCATCTGCTGGCTGGAAGTCCTTAAAGTCTATAGTGACTACTGCCCTTCATCAGATCTTGAGTGCGACCTTTTCTCTTTTTATCTGTTATTCTAGTACGGTTCTGACTTTGAAGTGCACAGATGAACAACCCACAAAAAAGAGAATTTAAAACAGAGCCATATTGTATTTCCATTGTTTTTGGTATTCACCTCTGTTAGTTCACATGTTGGATATGTATACATATATACTATATATATTCACAAGGAACGCTAAACAAGCTTCCTATGCATGAGCCTTTCCCTAATGTTTTCATGAGGTCAGTCAAATTGTGTAAAAAATGTAGACATTTAACAAATAGCCCAAAAATTTCCATCAATGTTTCTACAAAATTACCCATTTCTGTTCACATTTAACATTTCATGGAGAAGTTGTACCACATAAAGACGTCTTTTATGAGTGTATTTAAAGCCCTCCACCAACATCCAGTCCCAGTACCTTTCAGGGTTACTCCGGGTCATTTTTTTAATGTCGTTTACTTCAAAATGAAACTTTAAAATGGTGCAAAACTGCCTTAGTGAGATCCTGTCTCCCAGCTCCAGCAGCTCATCACTCCTAAAACAGCCGCTCTCGTCCACCCCGGCCCCGACCGTTATTAATGTGCACTGAATAATTTAACAGGGTAAAATTACCATGCTCTTTTGAAAAGATTTTTGCCTACACAATTAAAGAGCATTATAGTGATTTTTAGTTGAACAAGAATTATGACTGTTTTCCCTCCTCTCTGCTACACTTTCTGGCTTCCTTGTTATGAGTTGTGGGTGAGCAGATTTGTAAAGGCCTGCTATTCTCTGCTTCTGTCTGGCTGCTTGGAGGGGTTGTGCTCTAGCTTTGACCTATACCGTGATGAGCAGCTAATGGATAATGTATGAAGTAGTATACAGTATGTTCAACTTCCGCTGAGAAGACCCCCATAATGGTCTTCTGGCCCTACTAAACATAGTCTATATTTGGGTTGTTGAGTAATAAAAAAAACCTGTCATGTATTGCTAAAGACGGCTGGCTTAAAATAGCTACATTAGCTATGCTACCTTAACTGTTTTAATGCCAAAAATCTGCATGTATATCTGGGTTTTTAAACACATGTAAACACACTAAAAATAGGAAATTGACTCCTTTCATCTTGCCAGTAGATGAGTTTGTCTTTCTGTTTTGATTTTGCCTGTGTGTCACATTCGATGCTGGAAAAAAGCAAGTAGTAGATTCCCCTGGAATTATTGAATCAGGAGAAAGTCTCTCAACTCGCGAAGAACAAAATCACCATTGCAAGTTGTTTTTATTGTAAAAATGAAATGTATAATGTTCCTGCTTGGCTATTTTCACGCCAGAGTCTGAAGTTCAATGTGTGTCATAGCATTGTGTTGGAGAAGGGGTGAAAAATAGATGGTTCCCCCTGTGTTTCCATCACTGCTAATCAGAACTGGAGCTGATAAATGACTGTGATGACTGTAGAGTCACTGAACACATAAATAAATGTTGATTGTACCCTTTCACACTGAAGACAACATCCAGATGTTTGTGGGTCTTTTGTCCAGTGTTAAAGTGGTATATAGTCTGCACACGACTGCAAATATTGAGCTTGATGGTATTTAATTTTTTTTATTTGGTCACTTTTCACTTACTCAACCTGCAAAATCAAAAGTACCATCTTAAAGAGGATACCAATACCTTGCTTTATGGAAGTTCACGGGCTAACGGCACAATATTATATTGCTGTTACAAAATATCAGCATCAGCAGGAGCCGTTTGCCTTCACTTTTATTCCATGTGGACAACTGTCCACATCTCAACCACAGGCCAACAATTGGCAGTAATTGGCACGTTGCCTTGCCTGTCCTGGGAGAGATCTGAGAGCGCACACGGCCACGGACAGGCTGCCCTTTCCACCAATTAGAGAGTTGTCTCCTCGCAGGGCGGGGGCTGGGGGAGGTCTACCTCACTGCTACCTTGTCTCTTGATCAAAATGATTTGTGGATATCCTTTTTCTCTTCACTCCTTCTTCCTCCTTGCCTTCCTTTCACTCGCCACTGAGGTACTCCAGTGTGTGAACTGCAAGTGAGAGTCTTCAGTCAAGGACCCCAACCCGCGACTGACAGCCTTACAGTAGCAGTCAGTGGGACATTCACATTAGAGGTGTTCTGACAGCCAGACTGAGCTAGACAGGCCTCTCAATGAAAATGCTCCACACAGGTCTTTGCTGCTGGTTTCCTAATACATTACTTGACTGGCTCTCTTCTCTCTATGAACTTTATTTCTTTACTAGTCAATGCAAAGCTCAATTGAGTTTGGCAGAAGCTGAAGTTTCTCTGCATAGCTGAACTTAATTCATTTTTTCATACTTTCTCTTGTTGCTGGCTTTTTGTTGTTGTGTCTCCAGGCATAAGCAGTGCATGATAGTTGCATGGCTTTATTATGATGGATTTGGCACAATGATAGAAAGCATCTCTTGTGGTTAGAAATGTGCAGGCCACACAAGATACCATGGGACCCTAGTGCAAAAGATCACAGGCCTCAGTGCATGATGCTAACGCTCCCCAGTTTATGCCACAGGGAAGGCTGCGGAACCAGCACCCAACCCCCTTATTCTCTCCCCTGTTGGTCTCTCTTGTCCTCAAAGCTTATGTCTCTCTGCATTTCACTTCAGTAAATATGAGGAGGCGAGGAAATGCTTCCTATACTCAGAAATATGTGTCAGGCTACTGGGTTATGTTGCAATGTGATGTAGAAGGCAACAAAGCAAGTGCACACAGAGAGGGAGAGAAAGAAACAGCTTTACTTATTCTCTTTAATCCATCACAAGATATTCAGAACTAGGTTAAGTTATACCTCATATTATCCCATATATAGCACTTTGAGAGCATATAAAAAGATCACGTTTTACCAACCTGATCACTAGAAATATTGCCATTGTTTCCAAGTAATAGTCATGTTATTGTTGAAAGATTTCTGCATTTTGCTCGATGAACAGCAGAGAACCGCAGGCATCCAGCACCAGAGGCTGGAATTTGCATCCTGATTCCCATGAGTTCCTAGGTTTAAGCTCGTGTCGAAGTTAGGAAAAGACAGAGCTTTGGTTTCAATATTACTGAACACAATTGATCGATAATTGCCATGATCGGATCTTTGTGGGTTTCATCTGTATTAAAAGTTCTATGTACATGAATTTGTGTGCTTGTGTGAAGTTTGTGTTGAAGTCTGTATTGTGTGGATTGCCATATGTCCGTTAACATTAGCTAACATTAAGTTTCTGGGGGGTTTTGCAGCAGCAGAAGAGCATAATTTTTGTGGAAACCCAACACCTCTACATAAGAATCAGTGTACGGACTGTTATCATGGACGTAGGTGGCCGAGACTGTTGTTAGCGTAGTAATACCGTTGGCTAATGTCCACAAATGACCAATTCCCAGCATGAAACATAAACTACACACAAGTACACGTGCATGGGCATGTGCAAATCTTCCATAGTGCGTCTTTAAACTAATAGGTTTATATGTTAAGTCAATGAAAGTGATGTGTTTAGGGTTGTGGTTTTCAATTAAAGGTAAAAATGTAACGTTTCTCGCTTGTGTTTGTAAATACTTCACCTTCCTTTCCACTCAACAAACAAGGGAGAGAGCAGTGGCGGTCGAGCGAGCAATAACAGAAAACATTCTTTTCTGATTGTTTCACAGTGTTTATGTTCAAAGTACAAACAAACACACCCACACCATCGCAAACTATTTGAATGTTCTAGAGGGAAATACATCTGAAGCACATGCTTGAACCTGTCTGCAGGGACAGGTTGAGATGGTTCTATGTGTGTGCTGTGCCCAGAGTTGTGTCTCTCAGACAGAACTGCACAACACAAAGAATAGTGTACGTAAGTGAGAAGAGCAGAATGAACCACAGTTACTAAAGTGTAGCATATTTTGCCTTTAAATGTTGCTTGAGAGTCATTTTTTTTTAAATCAAATCTTGGTAGACTTTTTCTGTATAATAGGTTCAGTGTGTGATATTTTGTGACATCTAGTGGTGAAGTTGCAGTTTGGAATCAACTGAATACTCACCTCACCCTCCCTCACAGTGGCCGCTAAAAATGTTAAAGGCCCTTGTTAGAGCCGGTGTTTGTTCTTGCTACTATAAACAGCTCATACTAAGGTATTGAAAATGCAACAATTTTTATTTTCAGGTGATTAAACACTAATGAAAACATAATTATTGAATATTATATTCAATTGCTGCAGTTAGATCTCTCTAAATTCCCCTAAGTCTTACACATTGAACCTTTAAACCAAGTCCTGGTATCTTTCCCTAAACCTAACCATGTATTGTCGGTACCTAAACCTAAACCTAAACCATAAAAATCCTCAAATATACTGTACATAACATTCTTTCTGTTATAGATGGTTGAAAAGCACAATGAGCCGTTAAAACACTATAATGTGAATATATGAGAAATGTTGATATGAAATGTATAAATATATATTATATTCTACACGCCCTGGATTTGCAGAAACGTACAATGGCAACACTTCATTCTAGTGACTAGGTTGCTGTTTACACGTGGAGCTAGTTTAGTGTAACAGTGCCTTGTGATTTTTCTTTCCAGTCAACAATTAGCACAGTTAGGGCTTTGCCTTCACCACAGGTTGACAGGCTCACGGTAAAGCAGCTTTATTTCTCCGTGAGGTCTTTCATGAAGGTGGTGGTAGTGGTGGGGTGGCCTACCTAATATGCTGTCTGGCCCCGGGGCCTGTGGGAGTGTGGTTGGATTATTATGTTAATGCATGTGCCTCCTGCCCTCTCCTCAGTCCCAGCTGGCCTCCCTGTCGTTAGGAAGTGCTTTGCTCTGACAGAGGAGTAATATGCTCCGTGATTGAGGGGCCAAAAGATCGAGCTCTATAAGAGAGGGGCCAGCACTGATAAGCATATGATAAAAGTGCCATTGTACGCGAATGCCTCAGAGACACCGAAGATGACTTAGCAATTCCTATGGATTTTAGCAGGAGACTGAATATGTATAAGGCCTGTGTGGTCCTTTTTGTGCGGCTGAATTTAATTGCCCATAGCATTATATATCTCATGCCATGTATTTTATTGTACTTTTATTGCATGGACTCTTTCATTATGTGCCCCTGACACATCCACCTGTAAGAATAATGGCTGAGCAATCGGAGGTATGACGCTTTTAATCATTCTGTAGAAATCAATACGAGTCGAAGAGAAGATTGTAGTTCGTCATGTAAATAAAGTAATTAGGTGAACTCCAATTTTGAGTGCTGTCTGTAAACGTATTAAGTCAGACACGCAGTTTAAGGTTTCAGACTCCGCTTAGGTGGGTATCTGTGTGCAGTAACAGCCTTAATATTAATTGAGGGAGAGTTGGTTAAATCAGTGTAACTCCATCAGGAAAAATGATGACACTGTTCTGCCAGATGGCATTACCCTGCAGATGTATGTCACACACTCTCATTTAATCAACTTGACATGAAAGTAAAAAGGGAGGTGAGGGGGGGGGGGCAGTAAACT
>JAPQRN010000001.1:2684207-2694446 GCA_037367275.1 Coranthus polyacanthus
TGTGTGTGTCAAACTGACCTGAAGACCATATGAAGACCATATGAAGACCATATAAAGACCATATGAAGACCATATGAGGGATAGACATGTGTGACGTATAGTAGCATGTGTGATCACATTTTTTTTTTGTTTTAAACATAATGGGGACGGATGGACCTTCTTATAGTGATGTGTGGACCACGAGTAGAGATGCATCAAAAAGTGCTAAACAGTGATACATAAACACAGATTCACATTCTGTAGTAGTATGTATGCCAGTTTTTAATTTCTCAATCAAAAGTAGTTAATGAAAGGAAATGCACAGCCCCTGTTAACATCCAACATCCTAACAATATTCTATGTGCAGTCTGAAAAAAAGAATGTCAGAATCCCTTTTCAAGTTATACTAATGTAGGCAAACGTTACTTCTTTTGTTCAGATTGCATAAGTAGTACTATGATGGATATTGCAGGGACTATGATAAATGCAGATGCAATTCCTGACTGCATAACATTTTTTGCAAACATTATAATCCTTGTATCGTGATCCATATAATGTTACCAGATTCTTGCCAATACCGTGCACGGCCCTAGTTCTGGTCTCACTGATATAATTTCTTATGCAAAGACATCTTGAAAAAAAAAACAACCCTAGAAAGAAATAAACTACTCTTAAATATAACCAAAAAAAGGGCCAAAATGTAATCAAGCTGTGCTTATTACAAGCAATGAAAACACAGGTATTTAATATAGACTTATATTCTCACTCTTAAAATGAGGAAATTATGCAAACATTGTTCCATCTTGTTTGGAATTCTCGAAATTCCTTTTTTGCAGCGCAGGAAGAATGATTTAAGTGGTGTTACATTCAATCAGTGGCAGTTTTGACTAACACCCATTTATATCCATTTGGGGCTCCAATTGTCATGTAAATGTCATTTTGTACAAGCTGGTGAGTTCTCACTCAAGTTTGGAAAAATTGAACTGGAGCACTTTGATTGTTACCCTCCCCTTTGTTGTTGGTTAAAGGCCTTGAGGTTTGGCAGTCATTGTCTTTATAATCTCAAAGCAGTGTTAAATGCAGCTGCAGCCCAGCTAATGAGGGGTGCCTTCAAAACCACCGTGAGATGATGCTGTCAAATGGGTGACATAAAAACGTTGCATGTAATCCCCCTGTGCAGGCCCTGGGTGTAAATATGCCAGCTCCACCATTTTCACAGCGTTTACTCCCAGTTCAAACAATCTCTCTCCCACCTCTCCCCCTCGCTGAAAACACAATGACAGCTCTGCGATATTCTCCTCCAGATTCCTTGGCTGTCTGCGACCAATGAAACAACTAGGAACAGCTCTGATAATCTCCTTCATCCACATTGTGGGTAAGACATCTTCTTTTTCTTTGTTGCTATGGACTGAAACTTGTGCCACTCACAAATGTTGTGTTGCACTTGCTCTAAATTTGGGTGTGATACTTAAAGTGAATTCTTGGATTTCTGAGCTTTTGGTTTGGTGCTGTTTGTTTGCCTGGCTGTATATTTGTCCATTCACAGTATTAGGAAGGATTCTTATTGTTGACTTAAAGGTGGATTCAAATCAAGCTTAATATTATGCTACAGCAACCATAACTGTTGTCACAAAACATTTTACTGACAAAATGTGTCAACACGACTATATTTTTTTCTGTCCTGGTAAGGTTGGCCTCTTACATGATTGATCAATCTCACATCACTCACTTTATAAATCATTGAATGTTGACTTGTAAAGCCTTTGATACTTGAGGGTTGTGAAAAAGCAGTCACTTTTGAAGTGTAATAGGTTACAGACTTACTAGTTGCCCTGTTAAAAATGTAATAAGTAATATCATCATTTTTGATTTCGTCAAGTAAAATAACTTATTGCATTTCAGTACTTTTTGACTACACATTTCAGTGTTGACAGCATTTTCAGTAACAAGGTAAGCAAGGTTTACACTCTGCAGTAATGTCTCTTTTTCTGGAAAATTTTGTTGAATTTCCAGCACTGAAAGACGCTCTTGGCTGACGACATTGCCCCCCTGCCTTGGCATGGTTGGCTGATTGGTTGCTTAGAGCAGTGTGCATTGATTTTATTGGCAGAGAGGCAGTGCAAAATTCAAAGGAGAGAACCAAACATAAACAAAGCTCAAAATTTTAACTCATGAATGGATCCAAATGAACAGAGCCTGTCTAGACGTAGAGACAGCTCTTTGTAAACCATCTTACTCTTGATGTTGTTTCACTCAAATTGTCCCAACAGCTTTGCTGACCTGAGTTGTCTGGAAATCCACCAAAAGAAGGCATTCCTGCACAAAGAAAAGACATAAAGCAACACAATTAATGTTATATCTTAGCTTTTTACCAAAAATAATATATTCCGCTGCGACCCCTTTGTAATCATCAATATTTTAATGAGTAACTGTAATTTAATTACAGCACCAAATAAGAAATAGTTAGAACAGCATGGAAAATGCAAATAAGGAAAGATCGCAGTGATATTAAAATTGACTTTGACTTGTATTTCATTGTAGACATTATGAACACAACATATTTCATGTGTTATCTGGTCAATTCAATTCATTTTATGTGCATCCATTGCAGTCAGTTAATCACAGGACTAACATATAGAAACAGACAACCATTCACACCGAGGGGCAATTTAGAGTGAACAGTTTACCTATTACCTATGTATTATCTATTAATGTGCTTGTCTTTGGACTGGGGAAGCTGGAGAACCCAGAGCAGGCAAAAATTACATATTTTTCTTATTATGATGGATTATAACTACACTTACTTTGTAATTTAATTACATAACGTCATTGCATATAACTAGTAACTCCCCAATACTGAAAATAAATTATGATTTATTGTAATATGTCTTTTTTCCTACCTGTAGCTTTTTTAAGTCCTAACAGGTCACTTGTCATTGTCTTTCACGTCACCCCATGTAACCGATCCAGAAATGTAAGCGCTTCCGTGTCAAGGTTTCATTAGCTGAAAGTACTTGTTAAAGTTAGAGAAGATCTTAACCATGACTAAAGTTAGCAAAAAAAAACTGCCATCATGGTTAAAAAGAGCAGATGTTTACTATTTCTATGAGACATAATGTGAACCACATTCCTCTGTTCTCTGTTACTCCAGTCATTCACCTTAACGTCCACTGTTGCAGCAGTACCACAATGCCATGATGCCTTTTTTACAATCATTAACACTTTAACAGTTGGTAAGAGTAAAGATTAAACATGGGTAGTTGTAGGTTTGAACAAAACATCCAAAGATGTCTCCTCACTAATAGTATGTGTCAGTATAATATAACAATAACAAGTATATCTGCAATTAAAAGATGCTAAACACCAGACTCTAGGGCAATCTGGATTTAGTGGACATGGGTACAGTCTACTGTTTCTCCTACAGTATCTAGATTATCTCACTGAAGTTCACATCATTTATCAATTATTGTTCTTACAAGCATAAGGCACACTTTTGCCCCTCCTCTATTTTATTGTCCTTCTACACGTGACCCACACATGTTCCTCATCCATCCCCCTGTCTCTGTCGAGTTTGGCTGCTCATCATGCAGCGATCCATACTGTGGCTTCTCATTTGCAGGCTCCGTGTTTTGTGTGGTCCCTCTTTTGCTTCCCATGGATCTCTCTACAGGGAGCTGAGCTGACAGACTTGTCTGATTGATGTATTGGGGGGCGTCTCGTCAGCTATTGTTTTCCTCACCAGCGTTCGGCGCTTCACTCATCAGCCGTTTCTGTCCTTCCTGTGTGGATACAGATGTGTCAGACTCACTGTACTGCAGGGAGAAATGGTGACCTAAGAACATCCATAACCAGAGTTAACTTTTGTTTTATCTGACACAAAGATTTTTTGAGTTAAATTTTATTGTGCTGTGCAGTAAAAAACGGTTTTGTATTTGAGCCATTGCACTTCTTTGCCCCCTGCAACTTTTCTTTGGATGACTTTCCCAACTTCCATATCAAAATAGTCATGACTCCATGCAAGTAGAGTACTCACCTTAAGACCATGAATAGTTTCGTCTAGTTTGAGTGTGTACCTGAAAACTTTCCCACAGAACTTTCCTGGATGTCAGTGTTCACTCCCCGGTCTACCCCTGCACCTTTGATAATCCTGCCCAAAACTCCTTAAATTCACAAGAGAATTCTTAAGAATTCTTGAAAAACTCCTCTCTGGCAGTAGATGTGTTACTGCCCACCCGTTCACCTACTTGATGAAGTGGGCAAGGCTGGAAGGTTGGAGAGGCTGGATGTCCGATCACGGCACAGGCCATTAAAGATAAAGGACTGGTGTGTGTGGTCAGAGGTAGAGGGGAGAACCGAGCCAAGCATGTGGACGGTGGGCGCCTCGCACCCTCCCTCATAGCATCACAAACCAGGCCGACACTTCCCCCAGTAATGAGCAGGGGCCCAGACTACGGGGTCAATTATTCATATCCAGTCAGCTGGGAGAGATGGAGAGAGTGAGGAGGGGTGTTGAAGCCTCATCGAACCTTACAATTCTACCACACACCGCAGTGATTTTTTTGTTGCAGCGCTGCCTCCATCCACACAACTAAATCTAAGACCAAGTCTTGTCTGGATGGAGTGTAACTTTAAAAGGCATACATGAGTGGCCACTCACTCCAGTGGCCATGCTGTGGAGGTAGCCTTGGCTACTCAGGTATTCTCTGCTTTCACAATTACTGTGTTGAAAGGACAGACATTGATCGTCAACACACTACAGCTGTTTCCATGTACTATCATTATGCATACAGTAGGAAATGTCGGGTCAGTTATCAAAGAGAATTACTCAGGGTGGGCAGCTTCGGTGTCAATTATTGGTCCTGTCTTTTTTTACACAAGCATTATGAAATAAATTAGCATTGTAGATGCTTCTGTAAATGTACTGTCTTCTTAAGGTCACTGGAAATACACAATAAACTAACTATGTGATTTAGGGTGTTACAGAACGTACATAATAGTAAGCATCAAAAATTGTCAGAAACGAGTTTCAATCCAAATTCAAAATGTTGCCAGTTCGGTGTGTGAGATTTAAAGGGATTTAGGGGGATCTAATTATAGAAATGGAATATCATGTTCATAATTATGTTTTGGCCAGTGTTAGAATCATTGTGTTTGTGTCACCTTAGAATAAGCTGCTTAAATCTGCAGAGGGAGTTTCCACAGTAGGTCAGAAATGGATTTCCTCTTCTTGTACTTCTCTTTCTATTTTACAGTGGCTAGCATCCAGCATTAAGGTGCATTTCCACCACCTGCTATATTTGAGTGTGGACAAGAGTTATTACTCCCTGGAAATCCCACAACAGACAAAACAAACACTGACTCTAACGAGGGCTTTCACATTTTTAGTGCTCACTGTATGGGAGGGTGAGGTGAAGGGTATTCAGTTGGTTGCGGTATGCAACTTCACCATTAGATGTCACTAAATATCACACACTGAACCTTTAAGTTTACTTATTGGATTTAAATTTGAGGCTCAGACATTTATTACAAAAACAAGGTTCATCAACTTTAAACCTTTTAGCTTCTGAGACTATATTAAAGATTAACATTTTGGATGTTGCGAACATTTAGCTCCGGTGATTTGTAGCTAACGTTAACTAGCTAGTGTTAGTGTGATGCCAGGGTTTCCCCCACCATTATAAGAACATTTTTGCACAGCACTTAAGCTGACAGAAAAACTCTTGAGATTTCTCTACCATTTTAGAGAGAAAAGATACCATACTACCCAAATAGTGTTGTTTTATTAAAAGTGGGAATTGTCTATTATTGACAAAATTGGAAATGTGTATTGAGCAGAGTTGTATTTCTGAGACATTTTCTAAATACTGTAATAATATACTGTAGGTTCAATGTTATAAAAAAATGCAGTTTTTAGTCAAAATTACAACAGCAACCATGAGAGCACCTAAGACCTCCACAAGGGAAACCCCTGGTAATCCTACTGTGATGAGGGAGATGAAAACATGCATCAAACAGCAAAATGAGCTTTTTACAACTAGGATCTCTAAGTCTTAATGTTTTTTCACTTTTAATCACTCTTAATCTTAATCTTAATCCTAAACGACACTCATCTTTGGTATCATGTATCATATATGCATTTTTAAAATTTCAAGCCTAGTTTCCAGAGACTTAAAACAATGGGACGTGTCAAACACAAAGGAAAATGCATTGTAATACTTAAGATCCTTCTCAAGAGCAGGAGCATCACAGGGGATCACAGTGGCAGCTTTATCATTTTTATCAGAAACAAATGAACACTTGATCACTGGCAACACAGCACAGAAGGATCAAACCTATTGAGATGCTCCCTTTCACATCCATTTAAGAGAGGATTGAAGACACTGATGGAGCAACTCATGGGAATGGGAATGACTCTTCTTTCAAGGCCATTTCGCTGTGGTAGAAATTTCCATTTTTGCCATGTTTAGTGGCAATATCTCTGACGTCAGGGTAATCTATTTATCTGACAGATTGCTGAGCTTTTCACTCACAAGTTGCATATCAGTGTGCATTTTAATAGTTCACAAGCACGGAAAGGGAAGAACAAATCAAGTTCTTACATGCTACTATATAACTACACATAAAATCAGAGCTGGTGTAGATGATTTGTGTAAAATCAGAGTATCAAACACGCATTCCCCAAAGGGTGGAAAGGTGTGGTGTTCATTTGAGTTGTTTTTATCAAATTCCAAAATAACAGGCTTTTATAAATGAAGAAAGCTTCAGAAATCCACCGATTTTTCAAACAACTGCTGCAACGTAGTCTACTTTAAGGTTGGTGTTCAAACAGTATAGTAATTATTTTGTCAAAAGGTGGATAATTCCATCCATAATTCCAGTTACATCTCCGTTAAGCGAAGTGTCACAGAAGAAATCTGCCGAAACACATTTTTAGTATTTTGACTTTCTGTGTAGTATAACTTTAAATGAACTTACAATAGCGGTTTTTGTCTTAAAAATGGTGTTATTACTGAGTTGTAATTGTTCATGCATATTTAATGTATTAAGGTTGACTAGATAAAATTCTGTGCATTCATTTACGAATGTATAATAATGCACCAAATCAAATCATCTAATAAAAATAAACATTACAACACTGCTCTATTAAAATGGAGATCCCTTGCAACTTAATAGTATCTCTCTCTTCATACTGGAGGGCATGCTGTGTACATTCTGCTGAAACTGACTGTGACTATGGAGACACATCTATCAAAATCGCATAATGGCCACCATCAAGATGCACCATGAAGTAAAAACACATGGAAAGAAGATTCCCCTCTTTATTAGCTGTCATCATTCCCATGAATATATGTGCAAATAAATGGCTAGTAGCACATAGGGAGCAAATGTGTCCCCGATGAAGACTCGGAAATGGGAGAGTGGAAGGAGGTGAGATAATGTGTGTGTGTATATGTGTGAGAGAAAGAGAAAGAAACAGAATGGTGGGGGGTTCGTGGATGAAAAATCATCACCAGTCCAAATGCAGATATTGTGGCGGCCTCACACTCTTGCCAGTGTCACCCTCCATTCGTCACTGTCCGCGAGCCTGCCTCTCATTAAGTGGCCCCGCTCAGGCGACAACTTAATTTCCTTAAGAGGACCAGACACCTGATTCAATTGTGCGCCCATTACAGATTTGTTTTCGCCGTCTGGGCCTTGCTGGGACCACATGGCTCTGAACAGAAATACACTCCCACTATATTAAATGTTGCGGACATAATTCCCAGACATATGATTCATGTCTGCCTCCCAGTATCCATCCCTCACAATGCCCTTAGCTCAAATGGTTGTGTAGCTCCCGTCAGCTGGGCGTATTCAGTCTGCACACAGCAGTTTGTACACATTATATCACCACTGTTGTCTTGTATTTTATATGATCAAAATAGACTGGATCTTAGCAGTTTATCTCACTGAGCAATTTTAAGAGAAAGTTTTAGATTTTAAAATGCGCGGTATGTAATTTCTGCCATCAGGAGTCGCACAATCAGCACAATAGCGAAAGCCATATGGTACGTTCTGTTGTGTGAAATTGGAATTTCCAAGACACGAGCTGAAGTTTGATTTCCAACTCAGAAAGGTGGCCCAGCTTGGACAACCCCAGCTTCAAAATTCAAGATGGCAGCTCCATGCATCAACAGTACTGAAAGCTGTAGTAATATACTGTTAATTCACATGTCTGTCTGATTGCATTGCTGTCTGTGAACATGTCAATACAGTGTAATGGTATTGCTAAAAGTAGTTAATCTGCCTGGAACACAGGTGTGTACGACAGCTCACTCGACCTTACAGACAGCTCGACTGTAGTTGTGGTTAATAGTTTATACTGACAACACCGTAAAATGAAGTTGTTACACAAATAAAGTTTACCATTTTACAGAGTCAGTAAGCTAGTGTTTAGCTTTAGCTCACCCATGATTCCTCACAGATGGCTCTGACCCCTCGCGCACCTTTTGTCCAGATATGGTCACTTCTGGCTCATGACAAAGGCCAAAACGCAAACGACTGGCTTCAAAACAGCAGTTCAGAAACCAGTGGGTGACGTCACGGTTCCTGATTTATTGTGTTGCAAAACGGCATGCAAATAATTCAAATATTTAAAATGGCATGTGCATCTATTTCATTGTTATGTCTTAGAACTACATCGTGGCAACCACTTTCATATTAGTGGTACGTAAATCACAAGGTAAAGAATCAACGTAACTTTTTATGCTGTGTTTACTGTGTTTCCCCGTAAAGAGGAAATGGCGCCGCTGACAGGTGGCCAAATGAAACAGGCAATTACACTGAATTAAATGTAGGATTTTTCAGAATTTCAACATTGTCGGAAACATCTGATGTAATATAACCAGACTAAGTTCACAGGTATTTTAATGAGTAAATGTTTTTGACTTTTGAATAACTTTTAAAATTAAGCTTTTGGTTGTTATAGTTTAAATACACACATTTTTTAAGCATGTTCATTTCTTCCTCACCTAATTATTAAGCTGGCTGGATTGTTATCACATCATCACAAGACCCGGAGCTCTTCAATAATTCAGAAACACTTTTGAACTGTTTCAACATGACTGCTCCTCAGTCCTCTGTTTTGAAGATCAGACAGCGTAAGATGTTTTTATCTGTACGTCAGCGCAGGTGAGACTTCCATTGTCCACTTGACTGCTGGTCTCCATAGCTTACCTCTCACCTACAGCTGTCAGTCACACGGTAGCCGTTGGAGACCGTTTAGAAACAGCTTTTCCTCTTGTACGGCCTTTAACTGATTGTTGCTGTAATTTTTCTGTCATGGCTTTTATCCGCAAGGTGTGAGTATGTTTGATACCAGATGCTCACCCAAAAACCACACAAAAGACTCATGTATTCATTTATTTATGGTTCTCTCTGTTTTTATACACACATCCTGTCAATTACCCAAAAAGTTACTCTTTGAGGAGTCATTTTTGATCTCCCAATACTCCAGATAGGATTGTGTGTGTGTTCATTGTTTGGTGTTGAATTCTGAATAAAGGGAGAGAACCTCCCGCCCTCACTTCCACACAAACACACATACAAAAAGAGTGTAAGATTTGCCTTAAACCTATCCAGAAGACACCTCCAAGATATAAAATTGCTGAGTGTGTGTCTGTTCTCAAAACACAGTGGAAAACCTCAAACTCCCCCTTACTTAGTGCTCCCTTCCTGTGATGCTTTCCCTCTGATCCTGTTGTATATTAGTGTGTTATTTGCTCTTATTGGGAGCATTCAGGAAGCAAATGCGCCTTGTTGTAAAAAACACTGCAAGATTACATATATTTTTGGAGAGAACGGTGTTTTTTGTTCCAATTTCTTTAACTCTTAGTATCAGGGGAGCTTGTCTTTTGAACACAAACAGATTCCAGGTGTCATGTTGTTATTCAAGGCAAAAGGCTGTGAAGAAAACCTGGGCTTGGGCAGACATCATGGCAGCACACGCTGCACAAATCAGTAGTGTTACCGCACAGCCATTCAGGAATAAATAATATTGCCATGCTTAGATTTTTACCAAAGAGCAGAGTTCTCAGTAAACCTGACCTGGATGTTTATAGACTGTGGAAGTACACGTAAAGGCAGATCACTAAAGTTTTGGGAGCCTGTATGAAGCAAAAACCCTTCCAAGCTGATCATTTGGGTTATCCAGTTTCCCTTTGCAGTGTGGGGGGGGGGGGGGGGGGGGGGGGGGGGGGGGGGGGGGGGGGGGGGGGGGGG